>OY293304.1:21554900-21905552 GCA_958502075.1 Orchestes rusci
ATTTGGCAATGGGTTCTCCTTTATCTCCACTTTTAAGCAATATTTTCATGGAACATTTTGAAACAATTCATGTAGAAACATATAGATACAAACCAATGATTTGGTGGAGATATGTAGATGATATTTTTTCTATATATGAGTATGATGAACAAAAACTTGATGATTTTTTAATTCACATTAATGATAAAGAACCCACGATTAAATTTACAATTGAAAAAGAACAAAATAATGAAATTCCCTTTTTAGATATACTAATTAAAAAAGATCTTCGAAATTTCAAAACCAAAATTTATAGAAAACCAACCCACACAAATAGATATCTCAATTTCAATTCCAATCATCCATTGAATATTAAAAAGGGTGTGGTGAAAAGTTTATATGATCGAGCAAAAATAATTTGTGATAATGACGATTTTGAATCCGAAAAAGATTTCATTAGAGATGTTTTGTCAAAAAATAATTATCCCGTAAATTTTATTAAAAAGTGTTTTGATAGTTTTGAACAACCTAGACAAGGAGATAAGAATATACCTATAACTAATTTAATTATTCCATACATACCTGGAATTTCTCATAAACTGAAACGTTTAGGTCAAACATATAATATACGGACCATTTTCAAAACTAATAACACACTTCGCTCTAATTTAACAAATACTCGACCTGATAATATTAATGAGTCCACTAAAAATGTAATTTATAAAATTCCTTGTGAATGTAATAAATTTTATATTGGAGAGACCTCACGACCCTTAAAAAAGAGAATTGAAGAACATAAATCATACATGAAAAAAAAGGGAATTTCATAGATCGGGAATTTGTCAACACGCATTTGATAATAACCATAGAATAAATTGGGATAATTCAAAAATCTTAACAAAAGAACCATGTTCTAAAAAACGTAAACTTAAAGAAAGTGCATATATAATGTTAAATTCTAACGAATGTGTAGCAACTTGCTCTGTAAATCTAAGTAATACATGGTTACCTTTATTAAGAAATTGAACATAACCCAAAAAAATGAATTATAAATACTGAACATATATAAAGTTAAACAATCAACACCAAACATTTCAATGTCAGTAAAAGTGACATTTTGTGCCAAAAACACAAAAAAACACAATTTTTTACTGCGAAATCCTGAAAAAACGTAGAATAATTTTTGAATTTGAATTAATTGTTTCTTTTTTAGGTTCCACTGACGACGAAAGCAGATTCGCTTTTGAAACGTTTGATATTGTTAGGTTTTATTGTTTACTGATAAAATTTTTTTTCAGGTAATATAGAAGATCCGGTATATTACCACTAGTTTGATTGTTTTTTGATAGGGTGTGGCGAAATACCCAAAAAAAAATCAGGTAAATCATGGATGCGCCACAAAACTACAGAGCATATCTATTTAAGCGGTGTTTGAGCGCGGAACAAGTAGTACATCAACATGAGCCAGTCTAGTCGCCACGATACTTCTTCTTCCCTACACCCGCTGATGCGGTAAGTATAAGTGAAATTGTTCGAATATGATTATTGTTTTTAGACCATCAAATGGATCGCTGCGACTTCAGCCCCATAATGAGCCTACCCCACAAGATTTTCATCAACATCCACCAGCTCCCCCATCACCTCAATATGTGCTGATGCGTCCACCCCACGATACTCCCGTACACCTCACGCCACCGCCACCGCCGCTGATACAGTAAGAGATTGTTAATTTATTATCTTAATTTAAAAATTTGTTTTTCAAGATTAAAGAAAAAGCCACGGCTTCAAACACCGCCGCCACAGCCACCACCACCGCCTCCGCCGCCACAGCCACCAACACCCTTTCCACCAAACACATGGCCAATGGGTGCAACACAGGTGTCGGAGCTGGTAATCACTGCGAAGTTGATGAGTGGCTTCACACAATCCATGGTGTTGTCGGGGGGCGGTGAACAGATGGATGCTGCTCATGCTATCCGTGTTGAGGGGGTGTATGGAAATACCATATTTTATATGAATTTTTGAATAGACCAAATTAAAACAAACAATGTTTTATTTCACAAGAATTTTATTCACAATAGCACATCGGACGCGTGTCTCTTTATCAGTCAACCACAACCTTGGAATTCACAATAGTACATCGACCGCGTGTCACTTTATCAGTCAACCACAACCTTGAACTTGGCGCTATAGTTGCTGTACTTTATTAATAAATTAAAACTATGAATTCATAGGAATTTTACTTACAATTTGCCTAAGTAACAGTCTAAGTTGTTCATATAAAGATATCATGGGACACTCTATACCAAATGTATTGAACTCCAATTTACCGGAATTTTGTAGGGAATTTTCAAATTCATTATATTCAAAAAAGCGACCATCTTGAATGAAGTATAACAATCCATTCACATATCGAAAAACTGTGGTGAATAGGGGTGGTATACCATTAAAATGTATTGATGTGTAGCCAAAGGACTCTGGCTGTAGAGTACACTCATCCAAATTTACAAAGGCATTATCGTCATAAAAGAAGATGGTTTTTCCAGAATAGGTATTGACTGCTCCAAGTAACTTTCTACCATCCACAAATGGTTCAAATCTTTTTGTTATATTGATTTGATCAATTAATCTAAATCTATCCTCGCTAAGTATATATAAATAATCATTTATAACTACAGCTATCTGCCCCGATGGTCTTTTATACACAGCTGTTAGTTTTTCAAACGGTGGCAGGAATTTAAGTAGTAGACGAATCGGTAGAGCTTTTGAGGAGAACATTTTTGATTTCAAACTCATTATCCACAATTTTTCCCTATAGAAAATATATAAATGTTGATTGTGTATAAGATATAACAATTGACTTGGATCGGCATCACAAATATCATAGATTTGAGAATTTTTTAGATTTGAAGCATTAATTTGAGTTGTTACAGGTAGTTGGTTTATCGGTGGTTGTGGTGGTGGTGGACTTGCTAGAACTTGCTTTCTCACACCATATAAGTTTTGTATGCCTTTGATATCATCTTGATTCAGAGCGGTTTTTCCATACAATGGAAACATAAGTGAACTATTATCCAATGAATGACCTAAACCTAGGACGTGACCAATTTCATGTGCCAAACTTGATAAAAAGTTTAGCTGATTGTCGGGTATTTTTCCATCAAGTCCATAGTACCAATTTTCACTGGAGTCCATATGAATTTCACGACAATGATTGTCTTGTGGTGAGAAAGCGTGTGCCAAAACTTTACCGGAACCATCAAATGGGAAGTCGCAATGACCACTCATACATCTTCGATTATTACTATGATTGAATGATGCAAATGAAACAATTATATCTGGATTTATGGCATTCCTCTCAAATGTCAAATTTGCATGTTCAGACCACATTGCAAATGCTCTCTCAATCACAGGATTTATATCTTGTGCGAGTGTTGTTCGACTGTAGTACCATTTCAAAACGTGTTTATTCCAAGCGTTTTTCAGTATAAATGACTCTGGATAATCACTCATACCACATCTCGGTCTGCTCATAAACTCTAATGTTTCATTATTTTCAGCACCATCAACCGGTAATAAGTAGTTCTCCTGAAATTGCACCAATGCATCTGTTTGTAATGCATTCTCCACAGGTGTATAATATCCATATCTTATCAGATACTCTGTAACATTCACTTCAGCTGTGGTGAAGTAGTGAAAGCACATCAAAATCATTAGATGTTTCATTGTCACCCGCTATCGCTAAACTGATTAAAATTCACAATTCAAACCCCTTTTATACAGTTTTTCTTTATTCAAATAATGTTTTGATACAAATATGACAGGTGAGTTTATATGTACAATATGGATCCTCATCATCGATTCCGGAATCATCTTCATCCGATGTACTATGACCCCAACATGGTTTGAGAAATTCCTCCAAAAGTTCCTCGGGAAGATTCTTCAAGTATTGTATGTATGATGGATTGAGTTGGTGAAGGGTTGCACGTATTTTTTCAACTTCTTGAGGCAACATACTGATAAAGTTCCCAAGTTGTTTTGAGGGTGAGAAGTGTGATACTGGTTGTGATATAATACAACAGATATGGCACTGTGGTGGGGATGTCAATGGAGTTGGTTACATTTTTCCAATCACTATCACCATGCGTTTGACCTTGGAAAAACATCCGTACTTTGTAGTCCATCACATCTGTGGGTAATGGAATGCTGAACATTTTCGCATCATAATTCACTTGTGGCTGCATCTTCAACCAATTAGTTGGCCAAGTGTCATTCGTTTTATTAAAACAAATAAACATTTCAATCACATTAGCAGGTTGATGCACATAAAATATATTATTGAAAAGCGCAGTGAGCAGAATATAATTTGATGCTAATAGGACCATGGTTGATGTTGAACTAATACACAAATACATTTTTCAAGCATTTATTACAATTTTTGTCGAATCCAATCATGAAGAATCTTACAGTTGCGCAGACTACACATATAAAAATTATCACTCAAATGGTTGAAGCAGACTGGAACATCCTTTTGATATGTGGGGGGAAGCTGTAGTCCAAGGTCTTCATCTGCATCAATAATTTCAGGGTGGTGTGCTGATGTGCAATCCCAAAGGATGTTTGTGAGAAGAGTCTTTTGTAGGGGGCCTCGAACATATACTCGGTCAACAAAGCATAAGTGTGTCCAGATGATCTTGGGTAGATCTTCATAATTCACATATCCAGATGTATAGACAATACCATGATTGTTGGTTGCCTTATCCACTCTTCTTCTATCCCCATATGATAATGAATGGAATGGGACATCTGGTTTGAAGAGAAAATTACTAGATTGAAGACCATTTGTGATTGACAGCTCCTTGATTTTGAAATCTTGTACCAAATTGAAGCCCTGCATGTCTATTGCGATGATTTTCATGGTGGATTGGTTCTGGAAAGAAAATAAAAAAAAATGAAATGAGATAATTTTGTGAAAAATGATGATACTAACCTACAACTATTGTAGTCCCTGCAACGTCGACTCATTATCAACTATTTCAAAATCAGATGTCGTTTTATTATTAGATAGCTGCACCACCGACTTAAAAAGTATCGCATATTTATATGGTTCAAAGTGTTCTAGGTTGGCTAGAATTGGTTGAGTGTATCGTTGTGGAAGAAAAACCATATTTTCCTTTAGTTCCATCAAAGGTACATCACCATATTTGGATGGAACTATACGCATCTCCATAATGGGATATTTTACATTTGGTGTTAGTTCCGATATTTTGATTGTTTTTTTAAGAAGAGCTTTGCATGAAAAATTTATTTGTGCAAGATCCATTTTCTAAAAAAAAAAAAAATTATAATGGTCACAGCACTAGTTGAATGAGTAATGAAGAGTCGACTTACCGATGCAGCAGCTACTAACAAGTGAACTAATTTCAACTAGGTGAATCAATTTATAGTCGAGAAAAAACCAGAGGCTGACACATGTTACTGATAAGAACACTGCAGGCTGAGACTCGTTACTGATAAGAAACCCACATGCTGTCTACTGGTGATAAGAAAACTGCAGGCTGAGACTCGTTACTGATAAGAAAACCGTGCATTCGAGCTAAATTTAGAACTGAATGATGATAACACTTACCCGCAATATTCAATTTCTTCAAGGCTTGAATCATGAACTTTTTTTGTTCATAAAATGTAATGTCATTCTTTAGCTGTTCCAATCGTCTTTATTTATACAAATGAAAGACATTTTGCATTCGGAATGAAATCATTTCTATTGAAGAAAATAACTCTTGGTACATGGTTTCCTCAATGTAATAGACGCTAAATTTCCGTAATAAACTTCACATTATCAACTTCAAACTCCTATTCTATATGAATCATAATGCAGTGAGGAGCTCTTAATTATTCGAATCTTGTATTTTGCGTAAAGCTCGAAAATGAAACAGATCCTAACCAGAGGTATTACACTTCGTCGCTAAGAACTTGAAAACTTTCCTAGTTTTCATCCGGCTGCTATTGTTTATATATAAGTACTTCTTGGCTCACTGTATTTTGTTAGAAATCCCTAATTCTGATTCTACAGAGGATTATTTACACAAAACTTTGAATTTTACAAGTATAGAAGCATTTTCTTGAAAATAAATTTCAATCTTGGCACATAGTGATTGAGAATATATCGATAGCGAAACTTTCATTTTGGCGTAATGATCATTTTCAAGCTTGCAGTTACCTATTTCACAACAAGATGTATAATAACTATTATTGAGACAGCAAATCAGGATCATTCTATCTGTACAACGGAAGAAGTACACTGTGCTTGTGGAAATAAAAACTTTTTATGAAGTTTTCAAGATCATTGTCGAGTTTTTGAAATGATCAACAGAATTGAAAGACTTGAAAGTTGATTTGGTAACTATAAAAAGCGGAGTATCAATCAGACTAATCATTGTGTAATTCTTATTTTGAACCTTCTTTGTATTTTTTTTAATAAAAGTGTGGTGAGGTTGTTACGATTTTTATTCGACAGTCGAGATTCAGCTGAGAAAAGTGGAAATTTAACTAGAAATCTATTTTTGTAAACAAACGACCGACAGTCAAGTTTAATCAATTTTGAATAATGAATAAAAACTACAAGAACTCACATCTATTGTCAAGATATTCAGAATGATTCACATTCACAGTATATGATACTTATTCAACTCTTATTAAAATCAGTTATGTGAAATAGATAAACGATAAATTTGCAATCAACTAATGTTTACAGACATCTGTGAACATTGCTGAGACGTCAATTCTTCTTTTTTTGGTTTAACTAATTTTGGCTGCTTCGGATTCAATGTCATGGTCAAGGTCAATTTTCGAGAATATCTTTCTTTAGCTTCGATTCCTGCAGATTCTTCTTTTTCTGAAACAAAGGGATACCTCTCACTTGAGGGCCATATGCCATGTGCTGGATTTTATGGTTTAGTCTGACCGAGAAAGTCGCATGCTTCTTGGTATTTTTGCCATTTTTGCCAGAATTTTCCAATCAAACGCTCATATTTTGGAGACAAAGCCTATACTTGCTCCAATCCATCAATTTGCTGATGATTTAATTCGAAGTTATCATCCAAGGTTCCAGGGTGAAGATCCATTTTAAATAGATATTTGTGAGGATACTTTGGACACCTTTCTTTCTCTTGATTGATTTCATGTGAGATTTATGGTCCCCAAGCAGGAAAATTCCATTTTTTCTCTAGCACGTTGCATACTGCTTATCATGCTAGGCCAACAGCAAACCTTAATAAATTCTCTCCCACAAGCACCTGGAAGACACAAATGTCTTACTGGATTTTTCTTATGTTTAAGGCCTCATATCTCTTCTTCTATAATTTCTCTTACCTTTTTTTAAATCGAACCTATTTGTGCGATTGACGTCCTTGGACGGTCCTGGTACTGTACTAGTCTAAATACGCACTAAATAGTAACAAGTAACTGCAATAAAATGAACGAAATTTGCATATTTATCGAAAATAACTGGTTCACGAAGCCCTTGAATCATAGCCCTTGTGGACGTCGAACTTGAAAAACTAACGCCCATAGTGAAGACGGAATATTGTCCGTCCAATTTTATTTCACCTAACAATAATTTGGGAAGCACAACTCTGGAATCAAAATAAGTGGACACTATCCCTTCATTGGTAACGACACTGCAGGGCACGAGATCATCATTGTCATCGGTATCTCGTCACTGCTCTATTTAATATCAGCCTATGGGTGTAACGATATATCAATATTATTGATAAACAAATTACATATACAGTGCGGCTCTAAAAGGTCCCCCCCTTCCTTTTTTTTTTAATGTGTGCACCAAAAATTTTGAAACTGGGCATACTTCAATTGCTGTCGAGATACTACTTTTTGATGTTACTGACGTACTTTTAGTATTCAAGATGGCGGCTGGACGCCATTTTGAAGCATTTTTTTTAATGGAAAGGGGGGTCGTGTGACACCTTATTTTGAAGATCCTGATGATTACTTTATAACCCTAGAATATTGAGTCGATATCTTCAAGTGCCACAAAATGGCGGTACATTCAATTACCACATTGATACATACACTTTTCGAAAAAATTCGTCAAGTTCAATTCAAAAGATGCTTTTTTGACATTTTTGTCATTTATTCCTAACCCAAACTTTATGTCAAGAATATTTTCAGCATCTTTTGAATTGAATTTGACAATTTTTTTTTAAAGTGTATGTATCAATGTAGTTATCAAATGTACCGCCATTTTGTAGTACTTAAAGATATCGACTCAATATTCAAGGGTTATAAAGTACTCATCAGGATCTTTAAAATGAGATGTCACACAACCCCCCTTTGGGGGTGGGACCTTTTAGAGCCACACTGTTTAATATTTCTTGCATCGAGATTATGGCTCCGAGTTTGTGAACCACAAATGGCCATTTGAGAGTGTTACTGGGTATTTTCGTTATATTTAATAATTCAAAACGAAGCTATACCCACAGCTATTTGTGTGCTTTTATTTTTATTTCATACAGATAAGTAAGATATATTATAATTTGAATCACGAATAATTATTGTAACATAGAAGGTATCATTTTTCGCTATTTTTCGACTATAATATTTTGATTTTATTTACTCGGACTGATTAAGTTACTTTTTATACAAGTTTTTGAGATAACATAACTGCGTTAGTGATTTTGTGAATAAACATTTAGGTGTACAGTTTAATTTGGTCTAGTATCTTTGATTTCCCGTATCGAGTGAGCACATACATTGGAACCCAGGCTAAAGGGCATTAAACGGGTGGCTTCTTCAGAAAATCGAGTACTCACTCCGACTACTCTCGGCTAAGAATAGCTCGCAGGCCTGATCCAATTTCCAATCACTAGCACTTATTAACGACACTTGAACACTTCACAATTTTTTTTTATCAGCAATAATTAAGTGCTCAAATCGCCCCATTTTTCCCAACATTTTGTTTTTGTTTTTATTTTATTTTTTATTCCTTGAACCACTGAACAATATGATTATTATTTTTTTTTTATATAAACCTATATAAATATAATTATGGCTAATATGGAAGTTAACCTATTTGGACACGAAAAATTAAAATATGAGCTCTCAACCGTGCTTCACCAACAAGTGTAACTTTTGCACAAAAACGATCATCCTCAAGAAAAGTTCTTGAATTAGAACGTGAGGGAATTGTTCATGCTCCAAAAACAACTAGCCACGAACCTGAAAGTGAATTGTGTCTCTGTTAAGCTAGATTGTATTCTATTAAAAGAGATGTATAGAAATTTGATTTTTTAAATTGGGATAATGAGCTCGAGAGTCTGCATACTTTCTTGGTGCATACAAGCGCCAGCCTTGAACGAATTTTTCCAGAGCCTGGAGTTTAACGATTTTTGAAAGAGACTTTTATTACCAGAACTGCTGACTTACTTGCACAATTAGAGCACCTTCATCAAGGACAAAGTGCGACTGGTTCGTCACAACAACCAGCAAGTTCAACTACAGTTCAGACCTTGACTTCGAATACTTCCACGGATGCTGAGAGTTCAGGAACAACAACAGCAAATGATTCAATTGACTTGGATGAAACGGAATCTCCTTCCACACTATCATCAGTATTCGTGACTGAATCTGGACCACGTCCACAGTTTGCCAACAATTTCGTGTATCAATCAGCAATCAATAATCCTCTAATTATTGAAACATCATCATATCAACCATTAAGTCATCATATTTCGAGCCAATCAGACTCTCGACCTCAAATAACATCATTGTTGGACATGCCAAACATTAAAACTCCTGCATCAGTCCACCAGCAAGTTCACTTGCAGTTTCCTGATAATTGAGTTGCATATCAACCAAATATTTACAGAGATACATATCATCAACCTCATGTACCAGTCTTAGATGGATCTTCTAGCTACCCCATCCATTAAAATTCAGCTCATCATATTATGAATCAATTTCCTTTTTTGAATGAATCTCGTAGAACTACTCAGGTTAGATTTGCTGATCCAATAGCAGATAGCTCCAGACTTGCTTAGATGAATACAACCCTTCGTGACACAACTCTCAATCATCCAGATGTATATGAAGGTTCTCAAGATCGATTGAATAACGTTCGGTTTTCTTATGAAAGGAGACCTTACACACCAACTCGTTCTCCACAGTATTCGTACAAAAATTTCGAAGTTTCTGGAGAAGTTGGAAAAACTTCGTTTATCCCGAGGTGTATCTACGGAGCAACTTCTGCGCGCTGCTCCTGAGTTATTCACCAAGGATACTCTATTGTGGCATCGAACCAGACGTTTTTACAGTTGGGAGAACCTCATCAACCAACTAAGAGAAGTTTTTAAACCGTACGACTATGAAACTGGATTGTGGGATGAAATTCGACGCCGAACACAGGGTGGACATGAACGTGTGGCTAGCTTTGTGGTGGCGATGGAAAATCTTTTTAGAAGATTGCCAACCTTACCTTAGGATGACTGTAGCCTCCAAATAAAACGTCGGAAACTCCTTCCATACATCCAACGTCGAAAAAACGGGGGTTAGATTTCAGCGTTTCGCACCGCCTCCTACTAACTACAGGACTTTGTTGGAGCCATCGCTAGCTTATCGTAAAAAAGCCACAACCTCAGCCATCAACGTAGATGAACCATCAGACTCAAGAAATTACCATTTTCTCAATCCAACAATTATAGAAATTGATGCCGTGAGAACTGATAGTAGACAATTGTGCTGGAATTGCAAAGAATCGGGTCATCGATTCAACAAATGCAACAAGCCTTTTCGAGTATTTTGTTTTAAGTGTGGTAGCGATAATGTGACTTCCAAGAACTACCTCAAATGAATAAATAACGACCAGACCAGATCTAGATGGCCGACTATTCTACGTTCCTTCTTCTGCGGCCCATAAGTTTGACGAATCTGCTCGTGCAACCGTACTTTTGGACTATATTTTGTCTCACGCTAAGAAAGATCAGTGACCTTACTTGGAGGTATCAGTTTTTGAATAGCAGATTTTGGGTTTGCATGATAGTGGCTGAACCCGCACCATTCTTGGCTCGTCTGGACGGAAAATGATGGAAACTGCATGTTCTTTGGATTCTACTTTCAGGACAAGCTGCGTAGTTGCAAATGGAAGATCATGCGAAAGTATAGGTGAAATAACTATTCCCTTTACTCTTCGAGACAAAGTTGTTATTCTCAATGTATAAGTGGTCTTTTCTCTTCTTCATACACTCATTTGAGAAATAGATCTCTGGACAAGAATGAGTATTATACCCAATCCACATGCTAAGGAGTGGCAGTTTGGACGAGAACCGGAAATTACTGCTGAAGTATGTGCTATCCAGCCCCTGGACTCTTTGACACCTGACCAGAAAAATACTCTTTGCAAACCTGTAGAAGAGACCTCATCAAGCATGAATAGCTGGTTAGGGTAAAAGGACTAAGTTGAGTTGACCATTAGGACAGAGTCCCGGCCAATCAAACAAAGGCATTACCCTCTTCCGCCTACACTACAACAACAGGTTAAGATTGAGTTAAATGAGATGCTCAAGAATGATATCATTGAGCTATCGAACTCACCTTGGTCATCGTCTATCGTGCTGATCAAAAAGAAGTCCGCTAGCTGGCGTTTTTGTGTGGACTATCGTTAACTGAATCGAGTAACAGTTCCTGTTGCCTATCGGATTTCCTACGTGGGCACAACCTTGGACAAGCTTCCAGACGCAACATATCTCAGCACCTTGGATATTGAATCGGCATACTGGCAAGTTTTGGTTTTCAACGGGTCACGACCTCTCACAACCTTCACAGTGCCCGAAGAGGATTGTTTTAGTTTAAGAGGATGCCATTCGGTTTGACGAATGCTCCTGCTGTGTGTCCAAGATAATCGACCGTATCGTTGGTGTTGATTTGGAACCTTACGTCTTTATATATCTAGATGACGTAATCATCTGTATATCAAGTTTCGAGAAGCACATAGAGGTTCTCAAGGAAGTCATCCATCGTCTTACATCCGCAGGCTTAACTCTAAATAAGGAGAAATGTAACTTCTGCAAGCCCGACTTGAAATCTTTGGGATACGTGGTCAATTAGAATTGACTTCTTGAGAACCCAGAGAAGGTGAATGCCATTGTCCTTCTTACTCTTCTTAGAAACGTCAAAAAATTTAGACGTATATTCGGTTTAGCTTCATGGTATAGGAGATTAGTTCCTGATTTTTCTACCGTTATGGCACCTATTCTTACTCGGAAAAGCGTGAAGTTTGAATGAAATTTAGCCTGTTAAGACGCTTTCAACGCAGTAAAGGAAAACCTAATAAAGGCTCTCGTCCTCTTATGTCCAGACTTCAAGGGGTCATTTGTCATACAGTGTGATGCCTCTGATTACGGCTAGAGTGCTGTGCTTACACAAATTGAGGAAGATGGAGAGCATGTCGTGTGTTCTCTCAGTAGGTTCTTAATCAAAATCAAAAAATGCTTTATTGTCGCATTTAAAATTGAGATATGGACAAAGCTGAGTAGAAAAAAATTAAAATAAAATAAAATAACACTTGACTAAATGAACGTAAATACTCCACTACTGAGAAGGAATTTCTTGCGGTGTTATTTGCAATTGAAAAAC
The DNA here is from genome assembly GCA_958502075.1 of Orchestes rusci. NCBI lineage: Eukaryota > Metazoa > Arthropoda > Insecta > Coleoptera > Curculionidae > Orchestes > Orchestes rusci. The sequence goes on from OY293304.1 coordinate 21,567,528, forward strand.
TTAGACCTTATGTGAAAGGAAGTAAATTCACCATTATCATGGATCACCACTGTTTGAAGTGATTGAATTTAATCAAAGATCCTGTTGGTCGAATAGCAAGATGGGCAAACAGACTCCAATAATACGATTATGAAATAATTCATCGTAAAGGCAAAGACAACGTGGTTTCGGATGCGCTTTCTCGTTCTGCTCCTGCAGTTGACTCTTTATTTTCAAGTCCTGTTCCAGTTTTTTCCTATGTCAACGACTACAGACCAATGGAACCAAGATATATCTGGCGAAGTTTCTAAAGATTCTTGAAAGTATTCACTGTGGAATGTGGAAGACGGAAAATTCATATAACGATGCCGTTCAACCTATCCAGATCAACTCAACCCAGAGGATAATTGGCTACTTGAAATATCGAGAGACACTACGGATCTTCTGTGATCAAAAACTATCACGATCAAACCACTTGTGGTCACTTGGGTGTACTAAAAACTGTTTTCCGCATTTCTGACGTTTCTACTGGTCAAATATGAGAAACGACGTGGCTAGATATATCCAGATATGTAATGTCTGTTTGGAACGCGAACCCTAACAGAAAGTCCCTATTGGAAAAATGCTTAGTGCCCAACCAACAAGTTTCAGGCCATGGAAGATTATAAGCATTGATTTGGTGGGACCCTTACCTCGATCATCATCAGGAAAAAGTTTCATTTTCTTAGTCTGCGATGTGTTTAGTAGGTATGTTTTATTCTTTCCTTTACGAAAAGCTACAGATTCAGCAGTCTGTCGCAGAAAGAAGACGTCATTCTTATCCATGGAGCCCCTGTATAATTGCCGATACTGGTAAACAGTTTATGAAGCAGTATGGAGTAGCAATCCAGTATACCGCCAACTATCATCCCCAAGCAAACCCCGTCGATAGAGTGCATCGAGTCAAGACTATGCTTTCTTGTTATCTTCCTGGATAGATCATACAAAGTGGGATACATTTCTTTCTAGAATAATTGGATGTGCTATAGGATCTGCCCGTCACGATGTTACAGGGCATACTCCCAATTTCATCGTGTATGTCAAAGTCAAAGTCAAAGTCAAAAATAGCTTTATTATCAAAAAACATGAAGTTGTTGACAAAGCCATATTAATGTTCACACCAGAGACAATAAAGTAGAGACAAAATCAAGGTAAAAACATCACATATACACAGATAGTAGGCTAGAAGATAAAATTGACATTGAATATAGAAGTAAAAGAGATCAAAGTGGAGTATAATATTCTCTACCTAAGTAACAGTTCACTATCTAAAAAACATCATTGTAAATCTCCTCAGGGTCAAAGTATGCCTCACCTATCAAAAATATTTTAGTTTATTTCCTGAATGTTCTACAACACTTTAACTTTCTAAGATCCGTGGGAAGATGGTTAAATAATTTCCTACCAATATATATTTTGGAATCTTTGACTAGCTCAAAGTGAGGTATAGGCTATCCCCAGAGATCACTTTGACGGGTGTTATAATGATTACTCCTAGCGCCATTTCCACTGCCATAGAATAAAAATACAGCACAATGTCAAAATCCTGTGCTTCACGAAGAGCGGTCGACATGATTCACGAACCCTGACTCTGCATATACACCTGATCGCCCTCTTTTAAAGTGTGAAAAGTGAATTAAAAAGGGTATGCGAGCATGTTTCCCAAAAACAAATAGCGTATCTCAGATGAGTATCAATCAGTGCAAAATAAATGTTTTTAGCTATGAAGAAGTCAAGTTTTTGGAGATAATCCTCCAGGCATAACAATTTGATGAGATCTTACTGCACAACGCTGATACGTGATTCTCGAATCTTAGAGAACAGTCAATGGACAAGCCCAGAAATGTATTAAGTCCTGGTGCGGAAATGACATCAGACTCAAGACATACCTCGCCCAAAACACATTCAAACTCCAAAACGAAGGTCTTCGGAGCATTGAAGGATGACATGGACGTGAGACAAAATTTCCAGCAAAATCAGACCAACCAACGGTCGACCATGATACTCTACTTGATCAGGAAACAAGAACAAACGCTCTCAGTGACCTTTTCAAAGACGTACATGCTGAACTGAAGAGAGCATATAAGAGTATAGTTTGAAGAGAAGGCTCGAGGGTTTTCAACTCCATCAACAAGTTTATCGGAAAAATTTCACGATTTCAGACGCCTCAAAGCACATCACATCCAAGCTCAACCGAAAATATGCAGGACCTTTTGTCATCAATAAGATCTTATCGCCATGGACGTGTGAAACCGTCGATCTTGATGGACGAAAAGCTGGCGCATATGCTGTCATAGACCTGAAAGCTCATCCTCCAGATCACGCCTCGATTTCATATTTTTGTTTGGATACGCTTTTTTTTTCCTTTATCACCGTACGGTATTCTGTCTTCGTCTAAAATGAAAAAGTTTTATCAAACTTTTTATTTTAAAGAGGCGAGGGTGCCACAGCACTTGGGTCCGGATCCATTGTGCACTTGCACAGGAGGATGTGGGTCGGCTAGCTATACAACATAGGTGATGACGTAGGCGTGACAGACAGAAGTCTCCTTATCTCCCCAAGGGATTGTTTTAGCTTCCCGTAGATCAGAATTGAAATACCGACGTTGGGTTTTGTACAGCATCCATTTGTATTTTTAATGGGAAAATAAATGTTGTTTTGTGGTGAATTGTTGGTTTTATTATATAAAATAGGTGTGGATAAAAGGCTTATTCGTTGATATGATGGGACGATGATATAGTTTATTTGGCCTGGTATAGGTGGAAGTATTACTTTGAATTTTCTCCATGGCATGAGAATGTATCTCGACACCAGAGACAACCTGAACATCCTCATTAGTTGCGGCATGAGTGGTTCCATGCCTCACTGAAGTGATGCTGTAAAGATGCTGTTGGGTCCTGATGCAAGAGCCGGATCCTACACAATGATAAAAGCTTTTAAGCGATGAGTAGATTCAAATATTCGCAAGATGAAATTTGAGTCGTTGGGATTTTAATAAGAATACTTTCTTTAAATAGAAAGGTATTTTGAAGCAAGAAAAAGTTTTCATTATTTTTTAATTTACAGGTTGGGGCATGAAAAACTTCCCACTCAGGTTTTCCTTGAGGTAGAAATCGCTCCGACAAGTGAATTTTTGTTTTTTTTGAAGTCCTAATCTTGATAAAACTACCTAATAAGTAACGTTTTATGTGACCCTCCTTTCCATTTCAAATTCTGGGGGCTGCTATCAACCTGAGAGAATCTGGGTATTCATGTTCGATCTCAAGCATTTTGTATTATTGATCTGAAACACTTTTATAATAATGGTCTGAGATCTTTTTTTAAAAACAGTGTAATCAACCTTACTAAAATTGTCCCGATTCAGGTCTTTATTGTCCAAACTTTTTCTTGATATAAGGCCCGAATGTGATAAATAACTATTTTACAACAACAACAATAATAACTTTTTGGGAATTTGTTCTTGGTCGCTTAATCTTCAATTGCTTGATACTTCAAAGTCGTTATTCTCCAAGCTCTGGGAAGTGCTTACGTCACAAGAATGTTCCAGACATGTGTATTGCAAGATAACATGTGTGATATCTCAATAGGCGAAGTTGAAGTAGCTCATAAAAGAAATGGGAAAACCAAAAAAATCAAAAAACGAAAGATCAGAATCAAGCTGAGCATTCATAAATCAGAAAAAGAGCAGATGAATCATTGTTGCTTATACGTAACTGATTTTATCGAGTAATATCAAAAATAGAGGTAGTTAATTCATTATTGTAGGTTTATTCAAGATATCAGAAGTTTTATATAATATTTTGTCTAATTTGTGAATTTGTGAAAAATATAATATTATGTTTCTATATTGGATCATTCATCAACTTCATTCCAAATTCTGCATTGCCAAAATGTGTCTGAGCTAATGTTTTTACTCCACAAACTATTCCATCATTTGTTAATTCCTGACGCATCCATATCCCGCTTCCACCATCCATCCACAATAACGCCCATAAAATTTGTGATGCGGACCTAGTTTTTGTGAATTTATGACACAGTCCTCGATGCAAAATAGCATTTAGAACGTTATAACCAGTTGGAAAAATACCGTCGTTTGCCATTCACCATTTCCATTTTTTGTTTGATCATTTTGGTTTTATTAAGGTTTTTACTAAAAGTGAAAGGCATTAAGCTTGTTGTGTATTGTTGCTCTACGCTCCACTCCTGATGGAACGTTTTAGAGAAAATGAACGGTGTATTATGATACTATTATTTGGAATGGACTTTCATTAATTGAAAGTTATTGTGTATAGGAGTTCACTCGTACTTTATGTGGGTGGATTTTTAATTTCATTCATATAAGTCACTTTGAAATGTGTGAGGTCCCACAATAAATGTTTCTACATTCACCAATGACGTCCGCGTATAGTATTGAATATTTCATTGATTATTGCAAAGATCGTAACGACACCGCTATTTTGTAAATTTGAAAAAATGTTATTAATTTTTTAGTAAAATTATTTCTTGACTTTTATTCACGTAATAACTACTTCCAACAGCCATTTTTTATTTTTTCAATCTTTTATCAGATCTTGGTTCTTCTTATGTTTGATTTTGGAAAGAAAATTGATCAAAAATAGAAGTTCCCCACCATTTTTTCAAATTCAAATATTCAATAAGTGGAATGTAAATATAAAGGTAGAAGATGCTACTCTTTACCAAAAAGTATTCACTCTATGGCATTTGCTTTCACCTAGAAGTATCTGCTTTATCTGAAAAGAACTTACTTCACCGTATGATACAGTCGAAGAACCAACTACCGGAATAAATAATCTTCTATCGTGTGATTATCTCTGTGGAAAAATCTTGATCTTCAAAAAAATGGTTTGCTATCGAGTCTATATTTTATCAATCGAAGCAACAATATTATTGCATGAATTTGTAACTATATTATAGTTGGAATAATGAAAGGTGTTGTCCTCAAGTGAGTATGTGGTTCTTAGGTGGGTATGTAGTCATTATGACTCGTGAATGTCTTTTAATGGAATAACCCAAACTTGTAGTTCCTTGATGTATGATACTAAAATGTAAAATTCCGTTTGAATGAGGAAAATTGTGCGACTCAGATCATTTGAATGATATTTTTAATGAAAGCTCCTCAACTCAAAAATATCTTATTTTAAATGTGTAAGTGCAGCGCAGCTGTCCACCACTAAGAGGCAGCAAATTTGACAAGCATTCTCACCTATAGTCACTTGCCAACAAAAATTTCTTGTTTCTATTTTTCCAATAGATTGAAATAATGTATTGATATGTTATTTTTGGATTAAGGTTCTTATTGTTCTATTAAGAATTTTGTGGATAACGAATACGATAATGGGAACAGCCACACACTAGCAACTGTTCTAATTACCAACATAAAAGTAGCTAATGAAGTGGTATGCCATGCATTATCCATTAGTGTGTTGCATTGTTATAAGAGACATCTATTATTGTTGGTCTAAATTTCGAGAGAACGGAGAAAAGATAAATTAAATCGCAAATCAAAAACGATCACGACATAATTTTCAGTTGCTTTGACAAGAAAGTTGCTGATACGCGTTATATTATAATAAAGAAATCCGTTTTAATCATTGCAATTTTTCAGTTGCGGAAATAATGTTGCTGATGCGCGGTCTAAGGGTTAACATCAAAGGACTGGAGCAATGCGAACATGAACCCCATGAATATGGCAATGATAAAATGAAATGATATCCGATGCGGCATATACGAACGCCCAAACTTTAGTGACATTTCTTTCAAATCAGTTAAGTTCAGTCCAGTAATTGGATGTCAACCTTGATTTTATAACTTTCGCAGTTCAGATGAGGAATCATTTTTGATGCATGTTACGCATGTTATAAATGATACATTTTGATAGCGTTTGTAAACTTCCCGTAATTAAAGAAACTGAATGGCTCTAAGAGTACTCATATGACCGGTGTCTGTGGAAAATACTTATTTGTTCATGCATGGAAAATGTTTGAAATTATTATCCAATGACTCCACTTTTTGGTTGGTTTCAAAATATTTCAGGTCGTTGGCTGATACACATTATCAGGTCTCGATCAATTAAAAAAAAATCATATTTCTTGTCGTCGACATGAATGAAACAAAATCATATTTTTTCAAAAATAACTCAGCGTGAAATAAGAAAATCCATACAGCTCATACATAATATACCAGATGGTATGTCCGCGATTTTGTGTCGCTAGATGTCATCATAAATAATATGCGGTTTTGAATTCAGTACGTCACAGACAGACATTTGTAAGCGCAAGAACAACATGTTTCCTATTGTGGTCAGCTTTGGGAGCTGCGTTCCAAAATAGTTAGCTGGAACGTTTACATATTATATTCCTAAAAATCGATGTTGAAACGAAAATTGTTGTTCATCCATGGCTCGGTGGCCTCAATCATTCCAAAATTTCCACTGGACCTTTCTATCAACAGGAAACATGTATCAGTATACCTCCACAACTATATAGTTCCACATATTATTATTATTCAACAGATAATAGTTGGGTCCGTTCCAATATATGTAAACATAACATTTATATTCAAGAAACAACTGAACGATACGTCAACTCATAAAAACATTTGGCAAGTTACAAATTGATATAGGAACGAATCGAGACGTAGAATTCTATCCATCAACTTCGATCGTAGTCTAATTTTGCTTCTTTTCGACAGACATAACGTCCCGATCATCGGCAATTTCATGACCAGGAAAGAGATCTTGATCAGGGCTATCAAAGAGAAGAAGGGAAGATCTACTTTCTTGTAAATATCTGGAACATGACATAGAATACATAAAGAAAGAGTGTTAGTTTGTGGATAAAAAGTATTTTTGAGATCCGTCGCTCGAGCAAGGCTCATTATGAAGTTTCCAGTGTCACGAGACAAGTGATTATTTGAATCTTTTATGTCGAGGTGGAAAAACGAAATCACATCAGAGGCAAGAGCAATCCACTTATCAGGCTAGCTTTTGCCGTAGGTGGTAGATATTGCCGAAGCGCCACCTACTTCACTTGAAATTCCCTCTGGAAAGAGAACCACTTATTCGTAGCAAAAGTAGGATATGCCTTTAACATTTCCAATAAAGCACAAAATGCATGATCAATAAATTTGATATACTGTCAAGTTTTTTAAATATATAATCAGACCTTTTTAGTGTAACCTAAACCATAAATAACATGAATTAACTATTCAATAACTCTCTGAATACCCTATTATTGCTTACAAATAAATCGATCTCCGACCTTATTCCTGTTGCTGCTGTTCATATGCTAACCTCACTTTCAAATTTCTAGGGCCACTGTTCTACACCAAATATAACGCAATAACCACGTAACAATAACACGAAATAGTAGAACTATGAGTAGAATTACCTGGTGTGATCTTGTAATTCGGCATTGTGGTGCATATAATTGGTTTTCAATGTTGATGGTGGAGTTATTATATCCCGTTCCAGTTCAAATCATATAGGATTCCACCGTACTTCACAGGGCTCATATAGTTTTACTTAGGCCTGACTCAATGATGGTCAGAAATCCAGGTAACTATTTCACTCATACCAAATCCATTCAAGTCAGAGAAGTTGGTAGTGAATGAATGGACGAACCTGAAAAAAAATATATGTTTCGAAAATGAATCCTTCTGTCCCAGATGACCAAATACCTTGCATTTGCACCTACTGGAAGATGAATTCTTGGAAAAAGATTTCGATTTTTTTTTCATTCAAAAATCCATTCTCAATTCCTTTTTTTTTTATTATGCCATATTGCAATGTTTTTTCACGTGAAAAAAGAAAGATAGTGAACAGAATGAACGGTTCCCATCGATATTAAGTCTCACGCATAGGTTCAACGTGGTTCTACCTAGAAGTGAGGGCATGGCATAAGCGCTAACATTTTATTTCAGCGATCCGAGAAAATGGTTCGAATCCCAAAAGTAGATTGACTTCAAGTTTTGATTTACTGGTCAACAGGTCAGTAGAGTGATTCATCGTGTGATGGATCTCTTCATACTTAATCGTCATCAAACCCAAATATTATGATACCGTTATTTAAAAAAAAAAGGTCACCTATTATGACTTATCACCGAATAATATTATTCATGAAAAATCCCTGCAGAATATGGGAGCAACAAACTAAAATATCGAACGCAGTATCCAGAATCATCTTGTCTACTCACGTCGACAAAGTTCACATAGTTTACGATCTGGGTCGCCATATTATTATTATGTATGAATCGATGTTCGGACACAACAAGTACAAGCACAAAAAGTGAAAATCCTACAGACATGAAATATCGTCTTGGCTAGTATGATTTGGAAATAACAAAGTCTATTTTTGTGATGGCCAAAAGATCAATGAATCTATTTCCGTTGTCTCAAATGATACAATTATTTGTTATGGTCAAATTATCTGATATGAGTAACGCCCGTCGTATCCACTGAAATAATGAGCATACAGTAATTGGTGATTCATCCATTTCGGATAATTTTGTTGGGTCTCTATTGAAAGAAAAAGACCAAACATTAAACATAAACATCAATGGATGAGATGATTGTAAACAACCCTTTATCATCACTGGATCAACAAAGATAGTACTATCAACTGAAGAAAGACTCTAGACATCATTTGATACATATTTCAGTGTGGATCGGGAAAAAATACTGCTCATGGTTTTGGAAATATTTGCAACATCTGCTATTAGAAAATATGTTACGACCTCACGGGCTCAAGAAAGTAAGCTGAATAATCTGAATCCATTTTATTTTTAGCTTATCGCTCTGAAGTTTGTTATCCTACTTTGAATTCCATAATGTAGGTTCTGCTCCAGAAATTATCAACTTCTTACATGTTAAAATATGAATTGAAAATCTGGTTCAAGATCATGCCTTGCCCCATATCGAGCTTCATCCCTCTCCAACATTTTCCTTTCTCTACTTGTCGCAAACTCAATTTCGCCAAGAAACTGATTTAAACTTATTGCAGCTGGGTTTACTGGAATTAAATATCGATATTCACTTCTCCCTTTCACTTCATTGAATATAAGAATGGTTTCACTTTCAAGTTATTCTTCAGATAAACTGCTTGTTACTTGGCGAACAATTATTAAGGTTGGTATTAAGATCATGGTATCAATCAATATGTAAGAAAATTGTAGGTCACTGAAGTAGTTGACATTATTCATTTTGAGCTAGAATTAGAGTCATCAATTAATTTTTATGATTCAGTTTTTATAAGGACTTGAGATACTATGGGATTTAGACAACGGGAAAAAAAAATGTTTCATGTAATATTATACAGTGTATCACATTAGGATGATTATCCCCTGTATTTACGCTATTTGAAATCAAGCTTCAAAATTGTGTACGTTCATACCGGCCGATGAGTCTTACTTCTTGAGATATCTAACTGAAATTTGAACTTCAAAGGCGAACGAAGGCAAATCAAAAAGATTATTGAATTTGGCCAATGTACGGTCCGACTAGAAACCAAAGTAGTTAGCATTCCTGCTTTCTTGTACTCAATAGATATTCTTCTTTATGTAACACTTTTTAAACTTTTCATACTTCTTCTGCAAAATTTGACAGACGTCATATTTTTTCCGTATGGACCATATCGCCTGTCAAATTCTACATCAAAAAGTATAGCGTAAAGAAAAATACCTGATCTCTAAGCAAGCTTTTTGCATCAGTGTCGGACCGTGAATCCGATGCTTTCCACTGAACGTAGCTCCTTACTAATTTTTGCGATTTGTTTGTCCCAGTTAAAAAAAAATTGTCCTAGTTATTTTAGGGCACGATGGTACAGGGTGAGTCATTATATTTTGATCTCCATTCAGCTCTTAGGTATTATGAATTACTTTAAATTCAAAAGTTTTTGGTTTTGTCACGTTGTATCTTTTGGTGATAGCGGGAATAGAAAATTGACTTAACAACATTGAAAAAATGAATGATGTTATATTTTTTTAAATGGATCACCCTGTATATTTATGGCCCAAATGATGGATTTTTTTTTTCTGATTCCAAATATATAATTTATGTTGTAATTTGGTTTGGTCGTTTTTGCGCTATTCAAGTTCAAAGTCTCATGAAAACTACATTATCAGTGAGATTTTTTTCGAAATATTTTCCCAGTCGCTGTCCTTTGATGAATCTGTTCTTTTAGTGACAAAAAACAAGAATCTTTGAGACTGGCTTAAATTTTTGGATGGATTCAATGTGACTATGAACTTGAATAGCGCATAATGGGCTGCACCAAATACCTTGATTATATAGGGTTATTCACGTTATTCGACACGAAACATTATTGCTAAGTATCTGATTTCAAAATAGTTTTTTTTTCTGGATGGATAGAGACCATTTAGGTCTGCATTTAAAAAATATTTTCTCGTTATACAAAAACAAAAATTGTGATACAACTAATGTTCCTAAGTTCAACCGTTATCGAGATGTCGCGTCATAAAAATGACATTTTTGCACATTTGACATGCTATAAAACTCAAACTTTTCAAGCTAGAGAAAAATGGTTTGCTCATTTCGATCTTGACTTTTCAAAAGCTATCCAAGGAGATTGAATCAATTCTTGTGAAAAAATGTCAAATTGTGTCGAAAAAAGTTAAAGGGTCCCATTCATCCAGAAAAAAAAACTTGTTTAAAATCAGATACTTCAGTCATTATGTTTTGTGTCGAATAACGTGAATAACTCTGTATTTTTTGAATCAAAAGAGAAAAGTCTATCAATCTAGCCAATAATAGGTATACAGGATGTTCCATTCTAAAATATATAGCTTCATCATTTTTCGATTTTTTATTTCCACCATCACCAAAAGATACTACGTGAAAAAACCTAAGTCTATTGTATTCAAAGTTTTTTCTCAACCACTCATCATGAGAGCAGTTGAAAGAGGGTCAAAATATAATGAATGACCCTGTATAAATTGTTCCAAATTTTTTAAATTTGTTTAAAAAACATTGTTTCCTACTGAATATCGCTAAATTTTTTGTCATGAACGCTAACCAACCAAGATAATATAATTCAATAAAAATATCCCTAGACTATTGCGGTGTATGTTCCGCTTTGTGAAAAAGTAGATTTACAAAGTTTTTAGACGACGGAATAAACAAGCTCTGTATTGCGATCGTAATAGGTAACAAGTGTTCAATTTATAAAACATACTGTGTGTCCGCGGATGAGGTTTACAAGAGAAAAAACTTTTTTATTTTTCGTTTTTCGACAGAAAGTCACTCCTCATAAAAAAAATCATTCCAAAAAAAAATCGATTGCCATTATGAAAATTTGAGATTTTTTGGTTGAAAGTTAGAAAAAAAAGAAAATGTGTCAAGAGAGAAATACCATTATCTATTATTATTTTTATCAAAAATGTTATGAAACAAAGTTTTTTCATAAACCCACATAAAAAACACAAAGTTTATGTATATGTCACAGTGAAACCTGGTAATCAGTAAAAGCTAACTGTTACTAGGAAAAGTAAGCTTTTCCTGATTTGGAAGCTTAAGCTAGTGAAAGTTGAATTCGATCGACTTCATCCTACTTTTACTAGTAATTGTTAGCATTCACGTAACTTTTCTAGTGAAAGCTGTTAAACTGAAAATCATTATCGTAATTATTAATATCCTTTTTGGTCTGAGTTGGAATTCGCCGACAGATTAGACGCTCTGGAAAATACGAGAGTTATGAATCCGCAGGTGTACAATGTGAACCTTGTTCAGATACCGTATTATAGAAAATACTAAAGTATTATCGGTAGGGATTAGTCTGGGTTAGTTTGGGTTAGTTTGGGTTTGGCAAAAATTTTGATGTCGCGTGAGCGACATCATTTAGTGCCCCGTGCACCTTGGGTTAGTTAAATGGCGAAAATAGGTTTTAAAAAGAACTTTTCCTAACTGCTTTCAGTAAAAGTTGATTTGATAAAGTTTCTCCAACATTCACTAGTGAAAGTGTACAATATTCTTCAAAATTTAACATTTCCTAACGGATCAAGTGATTGCTAGCATCAACTAGTAAAAGCTAGCTTTCACTGAATTCCTAACATTTACTGTAACATATACAACTTCTTGGACGCGTTCGTATGCAAACACCCCTTATTTGAGAAAATAGAAGGGAATGTAGTGAATTGTCTGGAGCTCAAATTTGATGGAAACTCACTGGCGTAAACAAAACTTTCCTATCTGGTAAAAACTTTCTCAAGGCCTTTTTTCCGTTAAATCCACTGCAAAAGGCATTTTTTAACAGGGCAATGAGATAATTTTTTCCAATAAAATATATTATCTTAACTAATAAAACAGTTACAGAATTTGAAAAAATTGACGAAATTCGAGAAACGTCCTCTAGCGGCCAAAGGATAAGAGATAGGAGAGTTTTATTTGCGCCAGTGGGTTTCCCATCAAATTTGAGATCCGGACACCTCAGTTAACTCTCTCTTTTATATCTTTAGATAACAGCCCGTCCACTCGGCGCAATACGGTACGTTAAATTTGTCGAAACGGTAGTTTACTCGAATCAGAGCTGGTGTTCACACGATACGGTCATCTTAACGAATGCAAATGTTTTTTTTTCAAACCACTACTTTCCTGTACGTGCATTCAGTGCAATAGTTTTCATTGAGAACCGGCAGATGATGAATAATCGAATCGTGTGAAGACGCGATTAAACTTTGTATGCGCTACCGACATTCGTTTCGATTATTTCACCGAAACACGTAATCGGTTCAAGTGACTAAACCGAATAACAAATTTGCCGTATACGGTCAAATTACCGTTTACGGCACACGACTTATCGTTTGAACATGCATATTTAAAACTATGCGCCACTGGTATATTCGACGTTTTTGCGGTATCGACGATTTAACCGAAAACGTACCATGTGAACGGGCTGTAAGGAGTGTTTACATAAGAACGCGTCTACTTTGAGACACTCTGTTCATAAACTGAGATCGATATTGTTTCCGGCGGAACACCCTGTATTTGAACAAGGTCTTCATAAGTGCTCTTGACCACTCACAAAGTATCAGAAGCGAATCAGTTTTATATTTTGCATCTTTCTCAACTGATTCATCATCCCGTCAGCTTTTATTACTGTTGTCTTGGCAACGTTTTCTTGTGGCTTTTGACACAATCTATAATAATTTGTGTGTGCAAGTGATGCAGTAAGTATTTATTTTATCCAATAAAGGCATACTAGGTAAGATGTTAGTTTGTCTGACCATCACTTGATGCATAGCACGGTTTTGTATTTTTTGCTCAACTGAAAAATACATTCTTACCACAGATTAAACAATAATGTTAAACAATACTCATAACGTGGCGTCATGACTTGTATAGAAGTTGTTTGATAAAAGTTGTTAGATTTTTTCGAATCCTCTGTATGAAATTAACTATTTCAGACATTTTTGCGCACAAATAGATTACGTGACTGATGAAATTCAAGCATTCATTCAAGATAACTTCAAGATACTTGAATTCCCTAACTCTTTTAATGTGTAGACCATCCAATTCGATATATATGCAACGATCTTTAGTTTTGCGCATATATTGGGTGTTCCGAAAAGGGTATATCTACATTTCAATACATTGACCTTCATATTGTTGTCGAATAACCATTCATTCGAGCTTTTGAGATCCGTGTTAATCTTCTTCACCAAGAGAACTGCTATTTATTCGTATATTATATTGCCTTCATGGAGCTTCTTATTAGGCTAGCGAAGTTGTTTCAGATCCAAATCAATAAAAAAAACACCTAGTTCCTAGAAATCATCAATCGAGGAGCGACCTTTGTGTACGTGGTAACAAAGAGTTGTTTTGAGGACAGCTCAAATATAGATTAATCGTGTATGCATTCTCCAAGTGATTTGGCAAATATTCTTTGTATAAACGTGGTCTCCGATATGGAATGATCATTTCAAAATCTTACAAGTGATTCTCGATATTGGTGGAAGATTGTAACAAGATATTGTGAAATAGTGACCAAATCATCCAATCGTTTGAATTGATTAGCTCTTTATTTGGGCATATTATGGGATTTCAATTGATGAGGTAGTATCAGTGGTAGTCATAATACTGGATTGCTCGATTCCTGTAAAATATGAAGTTGATCGGTCCAAAGTAATAAGGTAACCTCCTGAAACAAATGGGATATTTTATAAACGTGCAAACTATCGGCATATGTGATCAAAATCTAGTCTAAGCATAAAAATATGCTTTTGGCGACCTTTTGCTTCAGAATCAGGATCAGAATCAGAATAAGCTTTATTATCAAAAAACCAATGGTTTAACAGACAAAGCACAGTGAAATATTCTAAAAATAAAATCACAAAAAACAAAAAGGAGACTACATACACAATGAATAGAAAAAAAAAAGTAATAAAATTTAACCTAAAACTATATATCATAATATTTAAAATAGGGCAATGATCACAATAAAAATACTACATTAAATGAAAAAATAAACTTTACTAGTCATAAAGTTTATCTTTATAAAATTCATCCAACGTATAAAAAGCCTTATTCAATAAAATATCACAAACAGAGTTCTTAAACTAAGAGAAACTAGATGAAGATTGCACACTTTTTGGTAGGTGGTTAAACATTCTAATTGGCTCGTATATCACAGATCTTATTGACATTTGAGAATTAGGGATAGGCAAATGCAACATATGTTGTTGACGAGTGGGGTACCTTGCACTTCCCTGAAGAAACTGCGACTTGTTTTGGAAAATAAGGCTCACAGATTCCAAAATATACAGACATGTGATCGTGAGGATTCCACATCTTGGGAAAAGAGTCCTGCAGGATTCACGAGGCTTAGCCTGGCACAGATAACGAATTGCTCTTTTTTGGATCTTGAAGAGGATATTCATCAAATTATTGCTTGCAGATCCCCAGAACACTATGCCATAACGTAGACGCGATTCGATGAGAGCGTAATAGACATGTTTTCCAACATCAAAACCAAGTTCCGCAATTACCGTGCGCAAAGCAAAACAACCCGAAGCAATCTTTTTACTCAGATCAGTGATGTGAGAGCTAAACTTTAATTCAGCATCAAGAAGTAGACCAAGAAACCTTGTTTCAGACTGCGCAGATATTGGAAAATTTTCCACAGACAAATTAGTGATATCACACTTGAAACACATTATTTTAGTTTTGTTGAAGTTCAGGAGAAGGCGATTTGAGTCACACCAGCCCTTAACTAGTTTCAAATCATTCAAAATTGAAACTGTGAGCGGGGTGACTTCCGGAGCATGCCACAAAATTGAGGTATCATCAGCAAACTAAGTGAAAGCACCCGTTATATTCAAACTAGCCAAGTCGTTTATATACAGAAGAAAGAGCAGCGGTCCCAAGACTGAGCCCTGTGGGACACCACAGCTTAGAGACCCCTTTGCTGAAATATCACCATCGACATGAACTCGCTATGTTCTCCCCTCCAGATACGAGCGAAACCAAGCGAGTGGAATTTCTCGAAAACCATAATGCTCGAGCTTCCGCAACAAAATTCCATGATTGACACAGTCGAAGGCCTTCGACAGGTCACAAAACACTGCCGCCGAAACCAACCCCTTATTTAAAACAGTGTACAGGTCCTTGAGAATATTATACATGGCATCCTTAGTGCTTCTGCCCTCCAGAAACGCGAACTGCACGTCGGCAATAATTTCACACCGCGACAAAAAAGACAGCATTCTTGTTTTAACTAGCTTCTCAATAATTTTGGATAATGTTGGCGATTGTGAAATTGGTCTCGAGTTTGAAGGATCAAACATTTCCACTTTTTCTCTACTCAGTTGTTGAAAATCAAAGGACAACTTGATATTTTCTCTGTTGATAATGCTTACAGATAAAATGACATTGATACATTATTTATCCAAATTAAAAGGAACTTTCATCCCAATGACTTAAGCGTGTTGACTAACCCAACCACATTTCCATAATATGATCTCAAGAAAGTGAAACCTACTCGAACTTTCAAAACTTTTTGGAACTAGGTGATATCATGTCCTCGAAACTATCGTGAAAGAATATTTTATAACTTGTTTTCACCGGTGTTTATTTGAATAATCATTTTCTAGATTCTGAAGGGATATTATTGAATACTTTATTATTGTGATGCAGACTGATTTCATGAAAACAAGTTGTCTGATCGAACTTTTTTCATCAAAATATTACGCGCTAATAAATTTTATGATCCTAGAAAAAGCTTTCACAACTTACTGATCAGTTTGTGTATAAAACACCATAAAATCAAGCCATATAATTTGGGTCAAAGCTGTTCAATTCAGTGCACAATAAACCGGCTCAAATCAACAGTAAACCTGTTTTTAAAGATTCACTGGTTGAAAACATGTGAAGTCTGTTGAAAAAAAGGGACTACAAATTTTCCAGGATACGTTTTGGAAAGCTAAAACGATTAGACTCTTTATAGTGTGATTTGTTGTTGTCCAAAAAATTTATTAACTAGTCAGTATAAAAAAAAAACTTAACTTTTTCATCTCAAGTGTCCCAAAACATTTGAAGGTATGGTTATTCATTCAGGAATCCACCCTGATTTTTTGATTTGAAATAATCCTTTGAAAAAATATTTGATTTCAACATTTCGAATTTTCATATTCATATTGCTGAAACAACGGTTGAATTTTGGGATATGCATTTATACCATATTATGATATATTATGAGAATTATAGTCTTGATCATGGTTAAAATTTTAAAAGAGATTGAGAAATACATTCAAATATATGGTGATACATTGAAAAAAAAAATGATTTCCCCGGTATACTAAGGATTTTTCAAACTTTACTCTCACGTGAAAAAAAATATATTTTAGGAAACCCACTTGACCATACCTTTAAAATCTATGTGACACTTCAAATTAAAAAGTTAAGGGAGAGCGACATCATGGTGGACCACCCTGTACAAAATTGGATCAAATTTTTCGATGCAATTGATTTATTAACTGTGGTATTTGGAGTCTACATTGAGTGTTTCCAGGATTTTTTTTGACAAATTGGTAGGGAGGTTGAACCACTAATGTACCTAGTTGATTCATAGAGTTTGAAGAACCGTGTTCTGGAGATTAGATGCAACGAAAGTGAGTAGGTTTATCAAGAAGTTATTTTGATCCATTCACATTAACAATCGTTTTTCTGGGAATGGATTCATTCGACCCAACTGAAATTTGAAAAATGGATGAACCACAATGGGTAGATTGTACATTTTTTGATGAAAGGAAAATCATCAATATTATGATAAAATGTCGCAATAAATATGGAATTAACCTACGATATCTGAAAATGTGGTCATCAAGCGAAAAATATTGCTAGTAGAACTACCTCATCCGTTCTTGTTCGGAATGCAGTTTTGGATAGGCAGCAACTGGTGACATTATCAGGATTTCCAAAAAGGTCACACTCATCAAAATTGTGCATAAATATCAATGTGGAAATTGCATAAAGAAAAATAAAAAGAAACGCAAAAGTCAGACAAAAATGTCTCGTGGTGTTTTCTAATTGGTGGAGAAAATCAACTGAATAACGCAATGTTCATCAGTCTTCATAAGCTTAAGGTGTCGACTGTCGATAGTACCAGATTCGAGATGCTAATTTTAGAGACACTTTTACACAAAAATTTTAGATTTTTTCATTACGGATTTTAGAAAAATAATGTTCTTTGGAAAAGATATTGAAAATGTAAGTTAGAACAATTTTGGTTCTATGATATTCAATCGTAAGTCTAAAATAGGAACGGAGAAAAGAAGTAGCGCCCTTATTTTCAAGATGGCGTGGAAGCTCACCTCCGATTTTTCCAAAAACTCAGAGTTACGCTAATAAGGACCCCCTCGACAAGTTAAAGACAGATTTTGGCGTATTTTCCAAATTCTCAGATGACCCCATTTTGAGCATAGCTTTCATTATTCAACAATGAGCCCTATTTGGGAAACAAATGAAAAAGATCAGGTACATAAGCACTGGTTTGATCAATTTTTCAAGTAAACAGTCACTTGAAAAATTCTTGGATTTTTAAATAAGTGATTTTTTATTTAAATTTGCGTCTAGCTGAGTGGAAATTGTTTGATAGGGTGTGGCGCAATAACTACAAAGATCTGGTATATGATGGATACGTCACAAAACTACAGAGCATATCTATTTGCAGAAGATTTACTATGGAGATTGAACTGTCATCTTCCTAACCAAAAGTGTACAATGTGGAGCAGACAAGTTCTTTTTTTTTAATAAAAGAAACTGACAAAAACAATTCAGTTTCCAAGGTATATGACATTTGGCAAACTTGCTATTGGCTCAGGCACGGATTATGTACGTATATCATTTCTCTGTCTCAATATCCCACTTGGTAATTTTTTTTGAGTATCAAACCAAAATGGCTACAAACTGTAGAGTCCAAAATACCAACACTGGTGAAAAATGCTAACCAAATCAATCTCAATAAAATCGCAAACTGAAATTTCATGACTTCAAATTAGATATTATCTTTATTTGTCGATACTGATTTTATTCAATGCATTGCATAGGAACATGGGTAAAAATTGAACAGCAATATCTTGATAATATTCAATTGGGTATATTTCTTCATGCTTTTTTTACGAAGCCAGTGTGCCAGCATCTTTGGGACTGATAGATTTCAATAATTTTTGTTTGTCGATTTAGTCATGGAAGTCTCGTGCTTTTTGTCGTTAAAACAATAATGACATTCACTCGTTAGAGCCTTTAACTTACCAATTTCAAAATCCTTTTTCCGCTTGTCCCTTTTGTTCGCTGATCTTATTATAATCTTTGTCTCCAGGTTTGGTCGTATAAAAGTTTATTTGAAAATGATGATTTTTCCCAGTCGTCGCAAAGGAAATTAAATTTTCATCTACAGTGATTATGGCATTCTCTTCCGACTCCGTTGAATTGAAATTCGGTTTTTGCCGGTCGACGAAACTTTGGGAACAAATGAGGTATTTAAATAGGACAGTTACAGAAAATGTTTGCCTTAGAAGCACAGAGATTCACTTTCTATTGTAAATATTAACATCCTGAAAATGCACCCGCAATGTAGCAAAAGAAGCGAAGTCTTGCCAATGATAGCTTTCAGCCTAATATTGAAAAATTTAACAGAGCGGCGCCCCATACATTGTTAGAATATTTAAAGCTACAGAGCGTGTTTCACTTTTATTTCTGCTGATGAAATCTGTGACTATGTCTCTTTCCACATATACACGGATCAAATGTTTCAAAGTTGTCAAGTTCCTGAGTGCAGTTTATTCTTCACTCACTTCATTCTTAATTCTTACCCATACAATTTTTTGTGAACGATAAATTCATAATTCGATTTTAGAAGCATCAAAAACATGTTTTTCTTCTTCTCATATTTATGTCAAGAAGTTCAAGAAAACTTTTTATGTACTAACTCAATGAAATGATGATAATATATCCATAGAAAAATCATTTTATACATTTGGACTTGATAATATCCTCTCAAACTAGCTACCATTCGCTAATATACGGTACTCTTGTTCCAAAGCACTCCCATTCAAACGAATCTAGAGTCAGTAGTTTAATCATAATATCTCCAATGCATTTATGGTCGACTTCCTCCAATGAAAATTAAATTTACAACTCCGTTGCTCCTAGTTGAAGTTAATTTCTGCGGTGGACCGCATTTCCCGAATTAGCAAAGACACAACAATGATTATTATCATCAGATGGAACCTGTGTCAATTTTACTCGTCCATCATAATCTCTCAGTTTCTGACATTCAAGTCTATAATTTGGTACAACATCCATCATCGCAACGGTACACTTTCATTACTGCTCAGCATATTGATGTGAAATATGATATTGATTGATTAATTAGCTGTTGGAGTCACTCAGTTGGATAAAACTGTACCTTTCGCAACATGACCACTTATAAGATGGCAAATAAAAAATAATGGTGCTGCTTATAGTCTCCAAAGTTTGGTTTGATATATTCTGAATATTATAAAATAGGTTAAGAACTGGACTAGATCTACTTGGGCAAATTCGTTACTACGAATCAGGAAGTGAGCCTAAAAATATCCATTTTTTTGGAAACAGAAAGTTTGAAAGCCAGATATAGAAGATCGCTACTTGTTTTTTTCAATGTTTCCAATTATGGGTAAAATATGACAGAATGTTGGAATAGTGAGTTTTGAGAAGTAGTTCCGTTTTTGATGGTCGGATGTCGTGTTGTGATATTCTTGAAGCAGTAAGTTACGCAATAAAAAAATTCTGGGCTCATGTTTATTAGGAAACAGGAGAAGAGTGGTGGGGAGCAGTCAGGAATGAGAGGCCTACGATATGTGGGTTCTCATGTATTGTCTAAACGAGCTTCCGGAACTGATTCGTTCCTTCTTCAGGATGACAATAGTATTAAATAAACATGGATATAAATATGAGCGTAGATAATAAGAGTGAAACACTAACCAATTAGAGATACATTAAGGTAGCACATACATGAATAAGAAGTATAACATAATAGTTATTGGCAGTAGACATACATAGCAACTTGATACAAAACACACAATTTTTGTAATGAGAGATAACACTTGGACAATGAAATATCACAATCACTTGTTGAAACATTAGGCGTAATAGAAACATTAAACGAGTTGAAATTGTAAAACAGATAATCAAAATCGTTAAATAAGTTTGATTTGGTTTGATTTAACCGTCACAAACAAGATTGGTGTGATTGACCTGATTTTTTGGGTATTTCACCACACCCTATCAAAAAAAAAACAATCAATCTAGTGTTTATATACTGGATCTTCTATATTACCTGAAAAAATTCTATCAGTAAACAATAAAACCTAACAATCTCAAACGTTTCAGAAGCGAATCTGCTTCCTTCGTCAGTGGAACCTAAAAATAACAATTAATTCAAATTCAAAAACTATTCTTCGTTTTTTTGTGATTTCGCAGTAGAAATTGTGTTTTTTTTGTGTTTTTGGCACAAAATGTCACTTTTACTGACATTGATGTGTTTGGTGTTGATTGTTTAACTTTATATATGTTTGCAGATTATATTGATGGCACCTCATAGTAAGGACGCATGTTGTTAGCTCATCAACTCTTCCGAAACAGATGATGAAAATTCATTCACAAACAGAAACATAAAAAAAGAAGGGGAAATATTATCCAATTATCCTCATCTGTGTGGTCCGGGTTGTTTGCTTGTGGATTTGTAGTAGGTGATTATAAATCACACTCACATTTTGATAGTCGTTCTGATTATCAAGATTGTTATCTGTCATCTTAATGTGAGCCATCTCCAAAAACAATCGTTTGTGATGAACGTTGGACCTAGTTAACACCTTGACCTCTTCAAAATTCGATATATGGCCAGTGTTTACATGATGTTGGGCCAATACGCTCGTCTGAACTCTCCTTTTGCAGTCACTCTTGTGCGAAGCAGACGTGCAGAGAACTCATTCCAACGCATATTATCATCGAGTTTGAGCGGAGGATGCACCTGGCCTTCAAGAAACGTTTTAAATCCATCAAGAAGTCCAACTGTAGAAAGATAAAGGCACTGAAGCGCTCGTCTTACTCCAAGATCAACACACAACAAAATTGGTTCAAGAATTTAACGGATGTAGACATACCACCAGATGTCCAAAAATTCCTAGCATTGGGGTCCAAATTCATCCCACAGCCTACTACGAGGGACTTGGACATTCCGTCGTTGCTGGCCGCGACAATCTCGGAGCAAGGTGCACAAATTTCATCACTATGTCCATCGCAACCTGGGTGATACTCCCAACGGTTCCTTAAACAAAATAATCAACTGGACATCGTGTTAAGTGATGAGGGAAACGTCACTGTGGCCATGTCCAGGGATGAATACGTCAGAAAGTCGACTGTCACGCTCTTTGTTACTCTTAAGAGTGAAGGCAAAAAAAATGAGGTAACAAAGGATAGAGAAAGTTACTTGATTTCTGGAATGAGAGGGTGGTTTACTGCGTGAGCAAATAAGGCCCTAGCTCAATGCCGGAGAGGAAAGTAGGTTAAACGCCACCGACTCAAGACTGAATAAGTCGGAATTCTCCCGATGTTCCGGGCACCTTCCCATTCACAGAAATTATCAAAAGGGAAAAAAAATTCAGAACAACAATGAGGGTACATATAACCAAATCAAAATACTAGAAGTTCAATGGATAAAAATCTATTTCTTTATCCCTAAAGTAAAGTCCCTAAGTGATCACTCTTTTAAACAAAAATAGATAAAAAAAAAACTTAAATCTAATAACGATACCAATAAGTCAATCACGGTCACACAGCCTTTCTTCAGTGGAAAGTGGCTGAACAATGATGTAGCAGTCTCAGCTCTTGTAGGGCTGCTAATCAGACCAACAAGCTATCCGCCTGAATTGTGATTGATAACCCCAAAAGAAAAACCCCAAGAAGAAATACGGTTGTAACATTGTCTTCTTAATAAAAAAAAACTCGAATGAAAATTACGATTATAAATTTTGACAACAATAAATTTGATGGATTGAACAAGAAAAAGAATTTATGTTTGATTTAAACCTCGACAAATCATTACTCTTGGTGGCGAGAAAAAAAAATCAAATGATCAGATAAATCATGAAAATCAATTGCCACTTCAAATATCACTCGATAAAAAAAACATGTAAAGAAATCAGTAAAATACCTGAGTTCTGCAGGGTTTCTGGGTTTGTAGACACGGTGGTGTTTTTCCTGTGTTTCGCTCTGGTGGTCCTGTTCAAACTGCGTGGTGATGTATTAGAACTGGTAGGTTGCAGTCCACCCTTGCGTTTCCAACAGAATCAGCAATTTCTTGAATAAAATAGGCTGCTGGTCACCTTTGCCTTTCTACGTGAAAAGAAGGAGCACGATAAAATTCATCCAGGTACTTTCCAACGACACCCGGTCGAAGATGAAATCAACAATCACGCCTTCCAACTTACTCAACGGTCGTGAAACCAAAATATCCGTATAAAACGATTATTGCATCGCCAACAGGGTAGGTAGGTACACATCGAAAATCATGGTCAAGTTCTCATGACAGAGTGAGGTTAGGACCAGTACCAGAAAAGCAGCAAAGGTAAAATAGCAACAAGAACACCGGCAACATCGTAAAGGACTGGAGGTAGATTGCACAAACAATCCTCCACTAATCAAGAAAACACGGACAGAACCAAGGAAAGTGACTTCTCACTAACAGTCCCCAATCAAAAAAAAGAACGACACACGTGCCATAGATTCAACGGAGATCGACAGTGAAAATACACCCATCACGTAATCCAAAACACGTCTGGCAACGGTGTCACATCGCAGACCAAACTCCATAACATCAAATCAACAGCTGACTTCAAGGGACTTGGTTTAAGAACATAAACAAACGTGATTTTCCTCAAAAAGAACTGTTTTCCCCATAAAACAACATGAGAACAGTGACTAAAATGGCACACGAGTTATCTAGAACCGTTGGCATGTCCTGAAAGTGTGTGTGTAAATACAGGGCCATTTCTTGCCAGTCAAACTCATAACAGGGATAGATGAAGTTTCAAGAAAAGTTATTAGGAGGAAAGTTACTTTTACGATGTGTGGCGACCAAGTGAGTAGCAGTCACTCTTCATACTGCCTGAGTTTATAAAAAGTGCAACAACCTGATAGGTACGGTAGAACTAAAATCACCCAATCTCAAGAATAATTGAACAAAAAAAACGTAGAGTCAAAAACGGCCCGTGACAACACCCCCTCTCCTAAGAAAGGGGATATTCTTCACAGAGGAAATCGACGATAATCAAAACTAAGTCAGCACTAAAGATGAGATTAAAGGAAATGGAATGAAGAAAGTGATATGAAGAATAAGACAAAAGCAATACGACTAAAACTATTGAACCACCAAAAGTTAATGAAAATGAAGGTTAAGAAAAGTTTAAAGATAGTAAATAAGGAAGACTAAGAAACCCTCCTACTGTCCAAGGACAGCACCAAAAAAAAACAACAAGCCTCACCAATTCAGACTTACCAAACATAAGTTAACATTGGATGGAATCGCTGTTTTGTGTACCCTGAATATGGAGTTCTTAGATGTTTTAATTGTTGTGAATATGGTCATATCAAGAAAAATTGCCAGAATAACATTGTTTGCCCGACCTGTTCCGCATCCCATGAAATAAGTACTTGTGAATCTAATGTCAAAAAATGTCACAATTGCATCCAGGCCAATCAAAAGTTGGGAATGAACTTCCAAACCGACCATGTAGCTTGGGAGATCAACTGTGCAGTATACAGGCGGTATGAAGAGATGCAATAGAGAAAATTTGTCAAGTAGCAATTAGAGAAAGGATGTGAAGTTGATCGGAGTGAGGGTATGTTATTATATACGAATTGTAGGGGATTGCTAAATAACTTCGACGAGATCAAATTATTAATTAATGAATTCAAACCTGTGGTACTCTGTTTGTCTGAAACTCACCTTTCTGATGGAGTTCATGATTATGAAACTAGAATCAATCATTATGCAGCTGTACATTGCTTAAGTAATAACAATCGAACTGGAGGAATCACTTTCTACATTAAAAAAAACTTACTCTTTGAAATTAAGATAAATAAAAATATCAATGATATGTTGTGGATACTCACATTGGCTTTAAAAATTCAAAATTCGGATTACGTCGTTACGGGTCTGTATAGGTCACCATCGGGTGCTGACAGAGTATTTGTAAATGAACTAGAAAATTTATTTGAGGACTTGAGTAATTTTGAGGGAGTTCAGATTATCATGGGCGATTTTAATTACAATTATAATGGTGACTCTTATTATACTAACAAATGTAAACAAATAATACAGATTAATGGACTATCACAAATTGTAAAGGACTGCACAAGAATTACAGAGTACAGTAAAACGTTAATTGATTACGTAATAACGAATGAAAAGAGCCTCTCTTGTGACGTACTATTATCACCAAAAATAAGCGATCATAACATTATTTCTTTGAAAATCGATAGACCTTTTACAACGAATAAAACAATACAAGTTAAAAAACTCAATTATGATAAAGAGAGACTCATTAAAGATCTGATAGAAAGCGACTGGGATAGCTCCATCATTGACGTGAATGTCATGTCGAATGTTTTGATCTCATCAATACTCTGTACGTTGGAAGAAATGACCGTAATCCACAATAAACAAATTATTGCTAAGTATGAGAGTAATAAATGGATCACTGCGGAGATCCTGACAAAAATGAAAATTAGAGATGTAGAATATAAAATGACAACTTTATATAGTGATCAAAATTCGTGGAATCGGTACCAATCCTTGAGAAATGATGTTGTGTCTCTAATTAGAAAGTCAAAAAATGAGTATTTGTTGCAAATTCTGGATGGCAATAAAAACAATTCCCAACAACTGTGGAAAAATTTGAAAACTCTTTTACCTTGTAAAAACAATAAATTCACCAATGTCATTTATAAAGGTGTGGTCATGGAGGACGACTGTGATATTGCAACAAAATTTAACTGTTATTTTATTGTGGAATCAGTAAAAAAATATCACGATGTTGAATACGTATTAAGTTTTATTGACAGTATGGATGTTTTAGATCACTTTGAGTCAGTTAACATGCGTGATCTCAATAAATTAGTTAAAGATATGAAAAATACTGGAGGATGTGATAACCAGATTTCTACGGGAATTTTTAGAGATGTATTTAGTGTCATAGGTAATAGATTTTTAAATGTTATTAACTGTTCTTTGATGTATGGTGTTTTTCCTGATGAATGGAAATGTTCAATAGTAACACCTGTCCAAAAAATTCATAGCTCCATAAATATTGGAGACTTCCGTCCTATCAATACGGTGCCTCCCTACGAAAAAGTTTTAGAAATTGCTGTTAAGAATCAGATTCTAAAATACTGTGTTAACAATTCTGTGATAAACGAGTGCCAGTCAGGATTCAGAAACCATCACTCATGTGAAACGGTACTGCTAAATGTTTGTAACGATTGGCTCCAAAAAATAGACAAGGGGATGTTCATTATATCTGTATTTCTACGACGACTATGTTGTATATGTGTGGGTATAATTTGAAACAAATGTTGCAAAAAATAAATAGTGATATGAGTAGTGTAGCAGAGTGGTTGGGTGATAACAGTATGGCCTTGAACGTAAAGAAATGTAAATATGTAATATTTGGTACACCCAACATGTTAAATAAGTTAAGTGATAGGGATATAAAAATAAGCATAGATGAACAAAATATAGAACGAGTCAACTGTATCAAATATTTGGGAGTTATGTTGGATGAAAATCTTAATTTTAAGAATCATGCTGATTATATAGCTGCGAAAATGGCAAAAAAATCCTACTTTCTTCAAAGAGTTGGTAAAAATCTCACCACGTATGTGAAGTTTCTTCTTTATAAAACAATAATAGCCCCACATTTAGAGTATTGTTCGACCATGCTTTTCACTCTGTCAAAGGAGAAAATGAATCACATCCAAAAAATCCAAAATCGATGTCTACGTACAATATTATGCTGTAGTAGATACACTCCTATCAATACTATGCTTGATACGCTAAAACTAATGAATGTAGAGCAAACTATTTCATTTAAAACATATGTTCTCATATATAAAATGAAACACAGACTTGTGCCAGAATATTTATCTAGAGAATTTGTTTATGTAAGTGATATTCATAGTTATAGTACTAGAAATTCCGAAAATTTTTATGTATCAACCACACGTCTATGTATAACCAGCAACAGTTTGTTCCATAAAGGTCTCACGCAATTTAATAAACTTCCTAGAGATATCAAAAGTGCAAATAATTTAAATACTTTCAAAATTAGTCTGAGAATGCATGTTCTCTCTAGTCATACTTGATCTGTTCATTATTGTTTTTTTTTTGTAATCCTGATTTAGTTTAACATATAATGTAATTTTTTATTGTGTGTATTGTAATGATTTGTTATAGCAGATGCTAAATAAAGGCCATTATTATTATTATCAAGCGTCTAAAGGCTGAAGGACACATAGATGATGAGACCGCCAAAAGGATGATGAACCATAACACTGTGACACCCAGGTTCTACACGCAACATAAAATTCCCAAGCCCACCTTATCTATGCGACCCATCACCTCAGCTATCAACTGCCCGAATAAAACATTGGCAAGGTACCTCACTGACATCCTGTCGAGGGCCTACAACTACGAGAATGATCATCATGTTAAGGACTCTTTCACATTCAGTGAATTCATCAACGATGTCCGACTCCCTGCAGATCATATCCTGGTGAGTTTTGACGTAGTGTCCTTATTTACAAACCTACCTTTGGAGGTCATTCTTGATAGTATCAACCTCCACTGGGATGAAATCTCCCAACACTGTAGCCTAGACCTTGAATTAACAACAATTATCCTTAGATTTATATTTGACTCGAATTACTTGATATTTGATGACCAGTATTACAAATAAATACTCGGCACACATATGAGCTCAACCATATCTCCCATCCTGGTCAACTATGTGCTGGATGACCTTATCGACGTCTGTATCCAGGGGCTGCCTTTCCAAGTTCCCTTCCTAAAACGCTACGTAGATGATCTAATACTGGCCTTACCATCGGATAGTGTTGACTCCACATTGGACATCTTCAATTCTTACAATCCTCATCTACAGTTTACTGTTGAGAGGAAGGAAGATAACAGCTTACCTTCCTTGGACATGAGGGTACATAGAAATATGGACCAAGCACTGTTCACTGACTGATAAAAAGCCTATGGCCTCTAATAGATTTATCAGTTTCAAATCATATCACTCTATCAAAACGAGGATAAACCTCATTATGGCACTAAAGAGAAGGGCTGTTCTCCTCACCCACCCTACAAAAAAAAATACCTCATTGTCGGTTCTGGCCCAGATATTAAAAGAAAATTCCTACCCATGGAGAATGATAAACAAGTTCCTTTTGAGCACTCGACATGATTTCCAAACGGATGATGTCCCACATCCTCAAATGGGCACCCCACCTGTTGTTACACCTGAAGTTACAGATAAATATTATGTCTTACCACATCTAGAAGAATACACACCTGAATTAATCAACACCCTAAATCATGAAGGTGCGAAGTTCATGAAAAAACAGACGAAAACAGTAGGACAACTTTACACCAGGACCAAAACTCCTTTTGTCACAAAAGAAATGAGAAACGTGGTGTATAGCATTCCGTGTGATGCGTGCAGTAAGCTGTATGTTGCACAAGCCTCACAAAAACTCTCTGCCCGTCTTGCTACGCACAAAAATGACTGCAAAAGGAGAGTCCAGACGAGCGGATTGGCCCAACTTCATATCAACACTGGCCATATACCGAATTTTCAAGAGGTCAAGGTGTCAGGTAGGTCCAACGTTTATCACAAACGTTTGTTTTTGGAGATGGCTCACATAAAGATGACAGAAAACAATCTAAACAATCAGAACGACTATCAAAATTTGAGTGTGATTTATAATTACCTACTACAAATCCACAAGCAGGGTTTGACACCAAACAATCCGGACCACACAGATGAGGAATAATTGGATAATATTTCCCCCCCCCTTTTTTTGATGTATCTGTGTGTGTTTGAATTTTCAACATCTGCCTTGGGAAGAGTTGATGAGCTTATTAACAACATGCGTCCTTACCATGAGGTTCCATCAATATAATCTGTAATCTGCAGATTCCGTTTCCATCCCAGTCAGTGAATTTGCGCCTTTTGCATACAGATGTAGCCATAGGTGGTTGTACCTTTTACAGTGCTCTACATGATCTGACATGGTGAGATTTCATATTGGTGTTCTTTAACCTGACATAAAATTGTGCAAACTAATAGTCCGCCCACACCAATTTTGTTTGTGACGGTTAAATCAAACCAAACTAATTCGACTGTATTAATTATCTGTTTTACAATTTTTGATCGTTTAATGTTTATATTACCTTTATCGTTTTAACAAGTGATTGTGATATTCTATTGTCCAAGTGTTATGTCATATTACCAAAATTGTGTGTTTTGTATCAAGTTGCTATGTATGTCTACTGCCAATCACTATTCTGTTAAACTTCCTATTTATGTATGTGCTATCTTAATGTATCTCTGATTGGTAAGTATTTCACTCTTACTATCTACGCTTATATTTATATTCATGTTTTTTAAATACTATGGTCATCCTGAAGAAGAAACGAATCAGTTCCAAAAGCTCGATCAGACAATACATGAGGACCCACATATCGTGGGCCTCTCATTTCTGACTACTCCCCTTTTTTTTTCCTGTCTCAATTCACACCAGTCACGAAAATTTCCACGTACAAATTAGGAAAGCCATTTCATTACCAAATATACACATACCTATAATACTGCCAAAAAAAGCAAAATGATGCATTCTTGAAGCTTTAGTGCTTTCATGAATATCACTTTTGATTATTACAGTTATTCGTGTCTTGAAAGTAATCAAAGGCAAAACTTTGTGGGTATGAGAACAAAAAAATCAAACTCCTTATGATTCAAAAATTGCCGAAGTTTCGACCTATAATTACCGGTAAAGATTGGTTTTATCAATGACAAAAACTTCTTTGATTCACTGATAAGTTAGGATTTTTCATTGTTTATTCAGTTGTTTTGAGTGTATAATCATTCCTTTTGTAGCCTTGATAAATAATAGGTCGAAACAATTTTGGAAAAATAAGGAGTTTGATCTACTTGTCCTCATACCCATAAACTTTCACCTTTGATAAGCTCCAATGTACAAGGAGGTTCAACTGCTAGACACTAGACAGAACACCGATGAATGTCATGCACAAACGATAGATCAGGCATAAAGTTGATAAAAAAATCAAGCTGTGATTATTCATCGTAATATGATGAAGTTGCAAGTTCAACGTTGTGAGTGTTCTATTCAATTTATTTCATGTTATCTATTCAGTTGAAGTCTCACAAAACACCCTTGGAGGTAATTGAAGTATAAGACTTGGAATAGGGTAAACAAGTAGTAACCAATAGTGCAATAACATCACAAAAAAACACATGTAGACGGACTAATATGCATTACCTACGTTATAAGGTTTCTCAACTGTTATAAATCTATGTGGAAAATGTCAACATCATTGCACCTGAACAAATCATTCCAGTTCTCTAACACTTGGCTCAAAGGACTTAACTAACGGAGACTTGATTGTGGATATTTTATTACGCCTACATTTAAGGTTGACCTTGGGTACATGAAAAGAAATCGAGTTAATAAGCCCACAGCTATCACAGAGCTTTTGAAACTTATATGTTATGAATGAATGAATGAATGTATATTTATTTTAGCTTACATTGCTAATACAAAAAATATTCTAAAAATAAAATCCAAGTCTAAATATATAACGGCGTAAATGTCCGTGAGTTCACTTAAAACTAGGAGTCTTTGTTTAGATACATACATTTCAGTTTTTTCATAAATATTTTCACATTTTCCGATTCTTTCACATCACGTGGCAGTGCATTAAACATTCTAAGACCATCATTAAATATAGATTTCTGCATAGAAGTTGTTCTAGTGAAAGATATAGCAAACTCATCACGCGATCTAATATTATAGGAATGCTTCGCATGTCTAGGAACTAGATAACTTTGAAGATATTCTGGCAAAAGTTTCTTATTGATCTTGTATATGAACAATACAGTGGAGTATTCAATATATTTTGAAACAGACAGCCAACTCAATGATTTTAACATTGTCGCATTGTCGCAATGGGAGTATACCTATTGCATCCTAAATCATCCTCATAGCCTTGTTTTGAAGTATTTGAAGCCTTTGTATGTCTGAACTTTTGCATGATATAAAAAGCGAACTACAATAATTAAAATGCGGGTACACAATAGTATTAAAGATTAAGAGCTTGCATCAATGACTAAGATTTCGAGACACTCTTCTGAAGAAGCCAATTTTTTTGCCTATTTTACTACAAACATAATCAGTATACAATGAAAAAGTAAGTTGAGAATCTAGAATAACACCTAAATACCTCATTTGAGAGACCTGTTCAATTGGGTTATTGTTAATTGCTACCTGATAATCACCTTCAGAAAACAACTTACAATTCTTTTTGGTTGCAAAAACCATGAACATTGATTTGTTAACATTCAATTTTAGTTTATTTAAACATAACCAATCATGTAGTACTTGTAATTCAGAGTTCATCTTTTGCACCAACTCAATACTGTTCTTGCCAGCTATATATAACAGCGTGTCGCCTGCGAATGAGCTAACCTCACAGTGTTTCATAATCTTATCGATATCATTAATATACAATATGAACAAAAGCGGCCCCAAAACACTACCCTGGGGAACCCCTATGTCGTTGTTAACCACTCCCGACACAACACTACCTATTCTAGTTATCTGAGACCGATCCAAGAGATAGCTTTCAAGCCACAGAAATGCTGTGTCCATCAAACCGTACCCTTGCAGCTTCTCCAACAATCTTGTCAGGTCTATCGTCACAAATGCCCTTTGAAGATCAATGAAGACACTCATTACCATGTTTCCAGCATCCATTTCAGAACGCCATCCTGAGCACACACACTGCAACGCTGCCTCGCAGGAATGCCTCTGTCGAAAGCCTGATTGACCTTTGACAATCAGTTTATTTTTTTCTAGAAAATATCTTATCTGGGAGCACACAATTGTTTCCAAAATTCTGTCCACTACTGAAAGCAGATTTATTGGTCTGTAATCCTCAGGTTTGGTTGGCATTGACACCTTTGGTATCGGTACAATGACACACGTTTTAAGGTCTCTAGGTACACGGCCTGTCTCAAGTGAGGTGTTGATTAAATGTAGAAGTGTGGCTATCCGCCAATCACACTGAATGTTTCCTTTACAAAATTTACGTTGCACATCCTTGAGTTCATGAATATCTATTTTTTGAAAACTGGTTAACTTTTCAGCAGGCTCCTTAGCAAGTGTGAACAAATCATTTTTTATAATTGGTATACTGGATGCAATACTGATGATACTTTTAGAATAAAAGTTATTGAAGTTTTCTTCAATGCTGCCCCTATCTTCTTTAAAATGGAGATTATCAAAGGATGGTATTTTTTTGCTTCTACTACTTATAATGTCTTTCAATGTTCTCCACATTTTTTCACAATTTCCTCTGCATTGATCAATATTTCTTTCATAGAATTTTGATTTCTCATTTCTCAGGACTCTAACAAAATTATTTCTTTTTATTTTATAAGATCTCCAATCCGACTCACTCATCGTGTACATGAATTTCTTGTAGGCCGTATATCTTTCATTACGTGAAGCTATTGCAACAGGGGTCATCCAGGGTGGTCTATCTGAGGATATTATTTTAAGGGGTGCAATTTCATCAACAGCTTCGGATATATTTTTTATCAAATTTTCATAGATAATATCTACATTTGTAGAGCTGTAATTCCAGCTTTTCTCAAGCAATACCAACATTATACCATGCATGTTGTCGGCATTGAGGTTACGCTTTTTTGTAACATGAACCTCTTCTTTATTGTTGTTTATTTGTAGCGAGCATCCAATAATCATGTGGTCAGAGATCTGGGTAATGTCGCGCGGAGCTTCAACCATATCATAGTCATTTGTAAAAATCAAGTCGATTAACGACGCAGACAAATTGTTTACCCTTGTGCACTCACGAACGATTTGAGTAAAACCCGAGTCACTGGCAATTTTCAATAGTTTATCTTAACTTGAATTTTCATAATCCAGTCTAATAATAAAATCACCCATGATCACTGTCCTATTATTACACGCGAAATCTTCATCAAATAAATCCTCCAAAAACCTATACATCCAGTGACCCAATAATTACTGCTTCAGAGTTTATCTTGATTGTAGCAAAAATTGCCCAATATTCATATTGTAGAGACACATTTTTCACAACTGTTGCCGATATATTATTTTTTATGTACAATATCACTTCCCCCGTATGACGGCTGTTTGAGTAACAAACGAAATTTTTGTAGCCAGAAATATACAGTTCACTATCTTCGTACAGCTCCGTTACATGAGTTTCATTGAGGCAGATAATTTGGGGATTTTTTTCCTTTGCTAGTAGTCTCAATTCGTCCATTTTTTTATCATTGAGTCCTTGTATATTGATTGACACACACAAATTTGAAATTTTCATGGATTGCTATGCAGTATATTTAGTTTTTGATTTAACCCTCTCAACTTGTCGCTTATAAGATGCACATTTTTTATCAAATACAGAATGATCATATTCAACAGGGATGTTCAAAGACATATTCAGAAACTTACAGTTGCTGCAACACTTGATTTCTGACGAACACTCTTCTGTCCTGTGGGTTCCTCCGCAATTAGGGCATGTAGGACTCTTTTGTCTGCACTCCTTGACTGAATGACCATATTTCCAGCATCGGTAGCACCTTTAGCACACTAATAAATTCGTAAACAGGAAAAGTGTCCCACCCAATCTTGATACTTTTCTTGTCCATCAGGAACTTGAAGGCTTCTGGAGATGTTTCCACTATAACATTATGGAGATTCTCCCCAAATGGCTTGTACTTCTTGACGACATGAATTTAATTCAAAAATCTGTTCATTGCTTTAATCTTTTTTACAAACATTTCTACATCTGTAAGATATTCATCGTTCACACCGATGATAACAATCTTGGGTTTTTTCATTGGGTTTATCACCATGCTTTGGTAAGAAATCAGATGAGGATAGGCAATGTTATCTCTGAAGTACAGAAATCTGAGAAATTTCTTCTAAACACTCTCAATATGCTCACCATGACAACAACGGGCCGCAGGTGTATTGCTACGTACTTCAGGTGGGGCCTTACAATTGCATTATAGAGTGAAACATCTATGCTTAGGGTTTTGAAATTCCTTGAGTTGCGAATAACAAACCTCAATTTCTTATAGGCTTTTAATTACTACCATATCATAATGAGAGGTGAATTTCAAGTTGCTTTGCATGTATACACCTAGATCTTGAATTTCTTGCTTCCTTTGCAAGCCTGCATCATTGATAGAGTAGACAAAGTTTGTTGGATTTATCTTTCGGGAGTAGGTGACTGTGACACACTTGTCGATATTCAGGCGCATTTTGTTATGCGAAAATCAGTTGGAAACAGCAGACAAATCTTCCTGCAGCTGAAGGCAATCTAGATATGAGTTTATTATCTTAAAAAGTTTAAAGTCATCTGCGAAGATCAACCAGGGTGAATGTTTCACGCACTCAATTATGGTGTCTGTATATAGATATTAACGAATGAAGGACCAACAATACTTCCCAGTGGCACTCCAGAGGTCGCAAAGTGAGGTCTAGAGAGTGGGTTGCCAATTTTGACTTTGTGAGAACGATTTGAAAGATTGGAGTCAAAAAACAAACTTGCCTTTTCGGAAAATCCTATTTCCGCCAGCAAGAAGGACTTCATGGTCAACCAAATCAAAAGGTTTGGCACAGTCCGTATAGGTTGTGTCAAGCTGAGCTTGATTATTCACAGCATCAAATGCCCGTGTCGAGAACGAGCTTGAATTTGATACGGTCGATTTGCCAAAAACAAAACTATGCTGTTCATCAGAAATTTTATCTTTATCATTTTCTATAAGATCTTCATGGAACACGGTTTCTTCGTCTTTATACACTTTCTTTGTCTTAATACACTTTCTTTGTCTTTATACAACAAATAATCTAGACATGTATTCAGTTTGATAACGTTTCACCCTTCTATGTCTGTCTTACTCTCGGATGTCATTGCTCTTGAGCTTGTAATTTCACATTCATTGACTGTTTGGTGGAATATAATCCATTTCTGAAAACTTCTGCTCTTTAGTTTCCAAGGAGTTCAGATAATGATCTCAATTTTCTAATCCATCTTTGATGGGTAGATCATCATTAAAAAGCCTGAATTTCTCTGCAGCATTTCCTCGTTTTGGTGACATCAGCTTGTTTGTCTGCAGTTAGTAAGTGATCAACTTAATCATTGTTACAGCTTCCTTGTCGAATGGTGTCTTTTATTTTTCGAAAAAAATCTACCGATGATTGAGATCGTGAATTCAAAACTATTCGTTTCGGACATACTATGTTTATTATATGTCAAGACAGTGGCGGCTCGTGCTAATATGTGGATGTGTGCTGCAGAAGAGGAGAAATAATAAAAGTGAGATGAAAGCAAAAGCATAAAAGTGCGCCGCCGGCGCGAAATTTTTATGAGGCGCATTCGCCATTTTATTAAAATTAGTCCACATTGTTAAAATTATCATTATTAGTGGTTATATTTTGCTGGTAATATTCATTCATAGTTATTCCCCCTAGAGCCCCCACTTGTACAGCATTATTCATTGAAAAAAAAAGACTGGAACCTAATCAACTCAAACTTTTTATTAATACAAGTTTTTACTATTTACATATCATCAACAAAACTAAACTTAATATTCCATAACATTGTGAACTAAGAGAACCGAACAAAATATTATTTTTTAAAAACAAATTCCATACGCCTATTTTTTTTACCAACAAATTTTTCAATAACTTTTGCGTTAAAACTATCATTAGACTGAATAAGCTCCTTTTCAACCGAAAGCATTGTTAAAGCATTCAGTCTCTCTTGTGTCATCGTGTTCCGTAAAAAGGTTTTGATACGCTTCAACGTGGAAAAACAACGCTCTGCTTCTGTAGTGGATATTGGTGTTATGACAATGATTAAAACTAACGACATTACTTCATTGAATGAATCCTCCGGGTCATTATCATAAAAAAAATTCAAAAGTGATAGAAGCTGGGAAAAATTTCGAAAATCTGGCCTTTCATATAACACCATCAGTTCCGCTTTGAGCTTATTCTTGTTGAGGAAGGAGTAACGCTTGACAGCCAAAGTAAGTTTGGACTCCGGAAAATGTTTTTCGAAAACTTCAAAATTAATACAATTTAATAATTCTGCAATATCGACGTGATCCGTATTTTCGAACCTCTCTTTTGCTTGGGTGGATAGAATATCACAAACTTCTATTGCATCGCGTATTTTAGAGTCTTCTAAATACTTCTAAAATACTTTTTGTTTCTCCCCGCACTTTCTCAACAATTCCCAGAAAAGTGTCTACATTTTTTCTAATGGAAGAACCACACGGATTTTGGGACTGGAACTGATCAAATAATATATCGATGTGTGGCATTAATCGATGGAAAAAATTTAACCAAAAGTTGAAGTCAAAGTCCTCTAAAAGCCACAGGCAGCCACTGGATTTTCTCACAGTCTCCATGGAAGGTGAATTTTGAAGTTCTTCAAAACATTGCATCAACTTTTGGCGATTTTGGAAAACCACATTGACAGCCCTTGATTGATAATTCCATCGAGTGGTGCAAACAGATGGTATTCTACGGGCAACTGATTCATCTAATGCTGACAAACGTGCGGGTGAATTTGAAAAAAATTTCGGAATAGCAGATAAATTCGCAAAAAGTATTTTCGCTGATTTATTGCTTGCTGCACTTTTAGACATAATCAAATTAAGTTGATGTGCGTTACAATGAGTATAGTAGGCATTCTCATATTTACTTCTGACCTTCGCTTGTACACCATTAGTTTTTCCAGACATCACAGCTGCTCCATCGTAACTTTGGGAAATCACTTTTTCTACGGTGGATTTAACCATTAAATCAAGAGCTTCGATAATTACCAGAGAAATAGACTCTGCGTCCTGTCCTCCTGGATTGGCAAATGACCAGAATCTTTCATAAATTTTTCCTTTATATTCATATCTTACCACAAGGCAAGTCTGCGTTTTTCCAGATATGTCAGTGGTATCGTCTGCTATTATGGAGATAAACTTGGAAATATTAATTTGTCGAATTATCTCTTCTTGACAAACTTCTAACATACATTCTAAAAGTTCGTTTTGGATTGTTTTTGAATGTCCTTTGAACGCACTGCCACTGCTAAAATGATCTCTTATTGCTGAGTCAACACTTCCCATTAGATCCAAAAGACCTTTGAAAACGCCAGAGCTAATTCGAATGCACCACAAAACTTAATACAATCGATTATTTTGCTTAAAATATACCTATTTTTCTCAACATTCTCGTTGTGTTTTGTAATTGACATGCGATAAGCACTATCAAGTTGAGTAGCAATATTCACTTTACCTATATTTGCTAAGTTTAAAACGTTAAATAGGTGTGTTTTATTTTGGGTATGCCTTTTCACTAAGTTGCTCAAGTGTCCCAAATCCGTTACTCCTGATTTGCTCCAAGAATTTTCACCACCAAATTATAGGCATGGAAAACAAAACAGTGCATGTTTTTTCTCACATCCACAAATCCACTTATTTTCTTCATAAGTTTTGACGTGAAATTGGCGCTTATATGTAAAACTTTTGCTTTTCGCATCCTGTGTTATTTTCAGAGTTGGTGTAGGCCGGCCAAGTTCTTTAATTTTAATTTTGTCCTCCAAAGAAAAACGCACAAACGGATTTTCCAGTAAATAGGATACTTGATTCATTTTTCACGAAATTACCGTCGAAAAAATACTGCGACTGAACGTTTAGACAAGCACAAACTCGTTTAAAAATAAAACATCAACCAAATACAACAACGATGTGCTATAGTCTGAGCAGCTCCAATGCAGATTGAATTGGCCGCGTTGAAAACATCCAAAAACCGGCCGAATAGCTGAAAACACAAAAAACTTGCAGTATTTCATACATAGATATTGGGGTTGTGGTGAGCTGAAATTCATATCGCACACACTGCCGAATGCGTCCGAACTAATCTCGTGCCGTGCGGTGTGGGCTATTGCGTGGAATATTAAGAGCGCATAATGTTTCTGTTATTTTCAGATTTCTCTGGTTATTTTCAAGAAGAATTTTTTAGCAGAAGTTCATTAAATACATTTTTAAAAGTTTACTTTTATTTTCTTGTGATTTTCCAGTGTGCTGCAGCTCCTCAGCACATATACACCAGCCGCCACTGAGTCAAGATGAACTATTGGAACAGGAAACAAAATGTTTCAGGTAAAAAAAATAACTAGAAATCAGCTTGACCTGAAATTTCTCCTTATAATCAGACAAGTTCTTTGAATGTGGAACTTTTTTGAATCCACGATATTTTTATCATACCCCATTTTTACACTCCTTATCAAAACATACTTTTTCTTCTTTTGTGTTGACGTTTCTTTTCCAAGATATTTAATTCACCTCAGGGCCATAAGCATGATGAGACGTTACACAATGCCTGTTTTTTTTACAAAAACAATATGAACACAGAAAAAAAGAATTAAGTATACAGTAGAACCTAGATTATCCGAGTCTGCTGGATCCGAGCGTTTGTCGAATTATTGGATAATTCAGAAACTACATGGAGGTTATGATAATAATCTATTCACATAATACATGTCCACTAAAGAGACATAAAGTGAACATGTGACAAAACATAAAGTTATGAACACTGCGTAGGTACAATATATGTATCTGCTGTTTTATCAATACATGATGCGAAAAAAATTTTTCTTTGCTCAAAAGTAAGATAAAAAGCTCGTGTAAACATCTATCGGGAAATGCCCCATACAAAGCCACATGTTGAAACATGTTTTAAATGTGTCGCAATAATTATTATCCATATTTTGGGATTTTTCTCTCATGCTGAATTGTCCAGCACACATGATATTAAAGAGCAAATACCGCAAAACTCATGTTATTTTCAAATTGTTTTAAAATCTCGAGAAGTTGTTCTGAGGTTCCAAGCTTGAACATTGGGTTTACACCTTCCTTTAGTACCAATATCTTGCATTTTGAGCGTTTGTTAACGTCTAACAAACAAGACGAAGTTCCTCATAGACAAAGTTCATGCGCTAGCCACGGATAATCCCCGCACGGATCAATTTAGTATGACCCATGGAGAATCCACCGTACGGATAAAGCTTGCACGTATTATCGGGGTTCTACTGTACTAGATAAACACACTATAAAGACAAAAGTAATATACAATGCAGACTTTTTTTTATCAAATATTAACACACTTTCATGAGGCAACTGAAATGATATGTAAAAAATAGATTGGCCGAACATCGTAGAGATTGCAAAATAATCAACATAGATAACCAAAAGAATGGATTGGTCGGACATCATTCCCAAGAAGGGCATAGTTTTGATTTCGAGCACGGTCAGAATAATTATTGATGATGAAACTACCTATAAAAAGAGGTTGTTTTTGGAAATGTGTCATATCCATAAAGTGAAGCCAAATGTAAATCTGATCAGGAATAAACAAGATTGAAGTATTATTCAAATAACGGATTTCGGAAACTAAATTAACAATTACGAGAGAATTATTGAAGAGGCAACACCCCTTCAATTGCGACATTATTTATCGGACATTCGTCAGTACTACTTGTGGGGAAGCAAAACCCATGAAAGAACGCTGCAATTACATCAAATAATTGATTTTTTGAAAACCTGTTTATTTCAAAAATAACAATAATTATCATCTTAGTGAGTCTCCCATGTCCTCCAATTGTAGTTTGTATTAGTTACCACACAACAGTGGTGGCTCGAGAATGATTCAATTGGGAGGTCAAAATGATATGATCTGTGAGGTGGAACAACGCAAACATTCGTAAACGAAAAAAAACGTCAAGAACCACCCAACCTCTGAAATTGAACGTGATATCCCATGTTTAAATATGGAAAACAATTCAAAAGAAAGCAAATACATAATTGAAATAAATCGTACTGAGCGCAAAAAAGTAAAAAGCCCCATTATGAGGACTCGTCAATTTTAAAAATTGTTAAAAACACACCTATTCATAATAATAAGTAATTTAAAATCATTTCCCATTTTACAAAGTTCAGACATGAAATTAACTATACACAAGAGAAATTAGAAACAAAAAACTCAACTTTAGAATTCTTATTCACTGTTTTATTTTTGTCCTGAATCGGAAAGCTTGTCCAAGCATTTTCAGTTCGATGCGTTTTTTAAGTGTCAAACTATCTTCTTTTAAATCAAAAATTTCACACACTGCACAAGGATCCAACGGATCCGACCAAATTTAAATTCGCGACCGATTACCGATGTTTGTAAACAATCCGCCGGCAAAATAAAATCAATAGCCATCTATTCTATCACTTCTATCAGGTGACTTGCCAAGTCGACAACCTCTCATAATAGGTGTATTTGTAATTCCGTTGTAGGATAGTGTAATAAATGCAGATCGATTTTTGTAACTAATGGCTACCAGTTCAACAAACGCGTTAGTACATTCAGTAGAGATATTCTATACTAGAAAAGATACAAACATTACACAAACAAAACAACACTGGGTGTTGCAGCGTAAAAAAGTGTGCACTAGTGGAGCATAACAAACACACCTATCGTGTGACGAAAAAAGAAGACGTTCTAAAACGATAGCAAATAAACCGCGTGCCAGTGGGTGGTGTCTTGGTCAATGCCGATTTCGACATGATTTCTCATTCTAGCACGCTGATTTCACGCTTATTACTTCTTTTCTTTCCGATGCCTCCAGCCGCTTATGCGTGATAATATTGCATTCAAATATGCAAGCGATTTTTCGTCAAAGCTGAATTATGACTAAAATAATCTGTGCGACGCTTTAAAGGATGTGTTGGTGGGATACAAGTTGCGCGCATTAAAGGATGTATTGATGGAAGTTTTTATCGGAGAATATTATCAATTTGAAATTTTAGTGATTATATGCGAGGTCAATGACCATTTGACCCTATTGTAGAGCCGCCGATGCCACATAGTCTCATTCTGTGACACATCTTTATATTTTTGATAGTATATCCGTTGCGAAACGTTGGCATGATAAAGACATATCTTCAAAACGCCGACTTTGTCTTTAAAGCATCTGTCGAAAAAGAATATATGAGAAATTTTGTTTTCAGGAAAATCATTTTTTCCACAGACCATTACAGATGAATAACTCGAAAGCTAGGCATAAACTGTACGAAATTTCATTTTTATTCTTTTAGAAATTATTCATTCATTTAATTATTTTCTATATCAATAACAAGAAAAAAAAAGGGTATTTGTACGCCTGTAACTCGAAAAATAAATCAGATTTGGATTTTGATATGTGACTTATCACCATTATTTTATCACACACAAACACCTGCTTAAATTTTCCGACTTTGTTCCGGGACACCATGTATGTATGCCATCGACTGGCCTTCCACCATACACTATATTATGATCAGAGAAATCAACTTCTCGGCTTCTTTATCCTCCACCTCCAATCGAATCTGCTTTGAAAATGCCTAATATTCTCCACTATGATTCAAGTGTAGGTTTAGAATAATATTTTTTCATCGAATTCTCGTCCGCCATCCATTAAAATCCCCAATTAGTGAGTACAGTACTTTTTCACCCAGTCAAAGGAAATCTACCCCATATTTTACTGGAATTTGGAAACTATTATGCATCTTGACATTTTCAATTTAGTTCGCCGGTACCAATGTCCAGAAAGATTGTCTGTGGATGAACTATCTTCTTATCCTATCAAGATCTACAAACATCTTTTGCAAAACTTCATGCACGTTGATAATTTACCATAAGAAAGTTGATCTACTGTTAGAAGCATTCGGAAGAAACCCGACCAACTGATAAACTTGAGTAAATTCTATTTCTGAATTCGAAATATCTTCTGTCGGTCAACATGATTTTTCTTGAGTAATTATCAAAATTTTATTTTTAAAGGAGAGTCAATATTGACTTATTCCTGAATAATCATCAACAAAAAAAGACGATCCTATATTTCGGTCGATGTTGAAGATTTTATAAATCAAGGAAAAAACGTTTGATGATGAAAAATTTGTCATTTGAGAAGAGAGAGAACTCGAGCAAACTGATTTTTTCGGGGTTCATCAGCAAAATAGAGAATTTTCCTATTGCGAGTCCAAAGCAATAGGGGTGTTTTTACACCCCTACATTCTTACACAAAAACATTCTTCATAACTTTTACTCATGATTTTTTTTATAAGTCTATTATTTCCAGGCTTGGTGGCCTATTGGGTGTGATTTTCAATATGTTTGTCTTTCAGCCAATAGACCCATATAAACATTTTTCATAATAAATAAACAAGCAATTTTTTCTCATAATTTGTCTATGCCACTTGATTCATTTTGGAAAATGATATTCATCCAGTTCATGGACAAATTGATATAAAGCAAATGCCAAAAAACTTTCGACTCACGTCATAATTGCCACCAAGCAAGTTATTATGTGATTTGCCGGTGACCAAATTTGACTACCAGCAAACTTCATAACAACGTGCTTGGTGGCAATTATGACGTAGATCGACAGTTGTTTGGCATTTGCTGTGGATCCGTAATTTAGTTAGTAGTAGTTCTGCAAATTTACCAAATCAATGTTGCTTCTGAAAAAACTACACACATGTACCTACTTTTTTCATAAACCAGTTTCTTAAGAGTGAACTTGCTTGAAAAAAGATAACATCGAAAACGAAAACTACCCCAATTTATTCATAAACTGGGCCCTACCTCTAAGGATATACAAGTGAGAACCCAAACTTTTGGAAATGATCCCAAAGGGACCCTTCAACGATGGCTGAATCCAAAAATAATAAACCTATAAAATTAGACCAATTTATAGAGAATGCTCTTGTTCACTATTTGCGTTATAATTTTGTTCCAACACAATTCGGAAAAACCCCCATTGCTGACAAGTCCGAAGGGGAACATTCACGATTTTGCAAATGTCACACGAGACAGTCGCTGACAAACCCTAAGAAAATCAACTTGCCTGGAATTATTTTATCTTAGCCTATATACGGTGCGGCGATACAATTTTACTGGGGGCAGGATTGTGATAAACATGGACACGTCTGAGGTCTTTTTAACTAAACTTCGAAACTTAATTGTTCGCAATAAGATACTCTGGATGTCAAATCACAGATTTTTGATGTACTCATTAATAATGATGGAAATGTGCCGAATGTGATCACCAATTTGGCTATGATTCAAGATTGCAGGTTTTCAATAAGACCTCTCCAAAGATATGAAACTATGTACAGATTTTAAGTTTGTAACATTGTTATTCGAATTATTGATCTTGATCAATGATATCAATTCCGGTACGCAGCCACTGAAGCCGAGCACAAATGTTGATTACTTTGTCAAACAAAGTTAGTCATAAATAACTTCAAAATAATAACCACAACGCCCAAGGGCGGCTTTTCCATATAGTAAATTGGCCAATGACCTTCCCAAACATATTTGAGAAAACAAATAGTTTCACCTTCATCAATGCGTAAATATAATCGATTCAATTTCAAAATACTCCTTATATCATTTTGACTGTTTCTCTTTATAGTTTATCAAACGCTCAGTCACAGTCGGAATTCAAAAATATGCTTGGGCTGCTGGCCGGAGTTGTCCTTATGGCGATGAAGCTTGGCGAAAGTTCCCGCAAAATACGGTCAAACTGGTGGCATCGATCCTAGTCATTGATCAATGATTGGGGTTCCGACAAAAGTTATTTACTAGATTAACGATATTTTTTTTGTTTTGAAAGGTTAGTTGGGTGCCGCTGGACTTGATTGGTCGAATCGATGGCGATAATAGATAGTACAATATAATTCAGCATTATTGTCTGCTTTGAGAGACAAAAATTGATTTTTTTATACATACTAAGGGGAGAGTGGGGCAAGATGACGATGATAAGGGAAAAAAACTCCATAGAAAATACAGATACCTGATTTTAACTAGACAAATACCCCCATTCAATGGAGCATCACTTTGACTAACAAACAGATTGGGAAAACCAAACGAGACTTTGATTTTTGAAAACATAAAAGAAAAAAACAAACAAGTACATTTTCATCATCTTGCTCCACTAGTGGGGAAAGTTGACGAGCCTATGGAGGCAAGATGACGATCAAGTGCAGAGATCACAAATGAAAGTCCATTTCTCCTACGAAGTGCACGCCGTATGCCACCAAGGATGCGAGTTGGATCCTTCACATTGGCTACATTTCTCAATTGGGGGTTCAGTGTAGGGTTTTTGGCTACCTGGACACAAAATATCTTCTTTGTTTCTTTCTGTCTTGTGTTGGTAGGGTTTGACTCGAATCATTGAAAACTTTTTATTACTTCTAATACTTGAACGTTTTCTTTTTTGTTCTTGATCAATCTTTCCAAGATTTTTCTTTTGATCTCTTCTTTATTAGTGGTCGCCATCTTGCCCCCGTCAACTTGCCCGGAGTACAATATTTTGGCAAAAAGTCAGAAATAGGAACAAAAAAGGAGCATTCATGTTATTTTCTATTTCATATCATGCGTGACATCATAAACAATCACCTTATCACCTACAAAGACTATTGTGTCATTGGATTCTTTCAAAAAGCTCACTTTCTTGGCGTTACATGTTAGGAGCGACTGTTCTGATACAGATTATGGACTACTGCACAGGAGGTATTGCTACTAGAGTCATCCATCTTCAACCCATTGAACTATGACTTATTGGAGTTGCAACGACGCAGAAATCTTCAGGTTGACATTCATACGTTTTCTGGTAAGTTTTATTTCAAATGCTATTCGTCAACTTACCACGTTTGTCATGTTGCCCCACTCTCCCCTTCCGATTTTGAGATGTTTGTAATTTTGAATCTGTATGTATTATGTTAGTTGAGTTTATGTTGTAAGAAGAATCAATATTATTTGGAGCTCGCTTTGAATAATTATAAGATTTTTATTTGTGTTTCAGAGTT
Source organism: Orchestes rusci (assembly GCA_958502075.1). Lineage (NCBI taxonomy): Eukaryota > Metazoa > Arthropoda > Insecta > Coleoptera > Curculionidae > Orchestes > Orchestes rusci. The sequence continues at coordinate 21,612,378 of OY293304.1, forward strand.
CCCCCATTTCCAAACTTATTTATGTCGTTATAAGATAATTGAACATGCGCTGCCACTGACAAAGCCTATCACCTATCACAATGCATTGTACCAGAGTACAAAGAAGGAAAAAGCAACTTCAACGGATGATAGACAGACACACCTTTTCATGACATTTCAATTTCGAGTCCAATGTTTATCCAGGTAAACACCCCTCCAAATAGTGTGGTGAGTGGTTGTCAGAGCATACTATTATAAACAACAAGTAGCGACAACTCCATATACCTATAAGTGGTCAAATTTCGTTCTCTCAATGACAGAAATTCGCCTCATCCATACACTGCTAACATTATGTAATGAAAAATAAAACTATACTGAGGCAGATTCCATGATTTCAATGATTCTGATACATAGGTGAATTACCTATCAAATTATACAATACGATTACCCAGTTTAAAATTCTTGATTTAGAAAACAATTTTACATTTCAAAATGTTAGCAGGGTATAAATAAGGCAAATTTCTGTCATTGAGACAGAGAGGGGTTGACGACTCGCTACTTTTTGTTCATTATACCATGGTCAGAGCCTTACGTGTAGCTCTTGTAGCCAAGAAGCAAAGTGTAAAACTAGTCCCTGTGACATTAGCTGAAGTGAGACGAATATTAAATCAATACAACAGTTGATGAATTTACTAATAAAATATATGTATAATAATATTTTGCCTAATGTAGGAACAATTATTTATGTGCAACGTTTCGCGATCTCATTGTCGCTTCACTATTATAATGGGATCCCTCCATAATATTTTTTTTGATAATCAACTTAATGTTACCTGAAAATTCGACGTATGCCAGACAAACTGTGTCGTCATTCCACAGTGTGAAGACTGATCAAAAAACATAGGAACGGAACTAGAAAATAACAAATACACATCACCACATGAAATTGATTTTTGTACTGCATGGATTTTGTCAATATAGGCAGTGATAAGCATGACCTATGAAAATCATTAGACTTATGACTGGGTCCCATTTTTCCTTCTTAATGTTATTCCACTTTCACTCTAATTTCACAACTGTAACATGTGTCTTATAATTGTTTTGATCTCCTGATGGTGTGTGCCTTCTTTTTTTTTTGTTTTCCACATTGTAGTCTTGAAAAACGGAAGAGACTTTCCCGAAAACAAGATTTATCAATGAAGAAGGCATACAGTATCATTGACTGCCCCCACTAGCATTTGAACATAATATATTTTTGAGCAATAATGTTTGTTCATCCATATGTCGAGCGAGTTTGTTATTTCAATTTGTATTCAGTATACGGTGTGTCCAAGATAAGGATGTCCATCATAGGGATCTTGGAAACCAAATCTCCGGAACGAAACGTTGCACGGAAAATCTTTCAACGCTGTTATGTAGAGCTCAAAAAGTGGCTTTGAGAAAGTGTCTTTTGTTTTTCCATATCTCTTTAAATATTGTCAGAAAAAAATTAAAATGAAACGGCAAATTTCGCTTTTTCAGGCATATCTCCGGAACTAATCAGAATTTTAAAACTTTCTAAACGGCATATCGTTTGGCTTGAAAATGTGCAACTTTTCTCTAATTTAACCATCTTTGTATCTCTCATGGTTTCCAAGATCCCCATGATAGACATCCTTATCTTGGACACACTTTATTTAGGTATAATATTTTTTTTACTTATTATCCCTTAATCATTCTTTGTCAAACAATCTTCTGTTTAACTTGATAGTTTGTTGAATTATATGCATCTTATTTATTCTCAACATGAGGAGCACTTGAGACAGCCTAGCAGTCAAAAGCTCTTTGCTTCGCAATAGATTACTGCGAGTGAATACACAAAGTATCTTGACTTAAATTAAACATGTTTTGACAGATGGTTATTGTTATCACAGAATTCAAAGTCGACTAAAGAATGGTGACGGAAATATGTAAGGCTATTCATTATCTGAATTAACTTGATTTGACTTGACGTGATAAACCACGTTGATACATTATTTCGTGCTAATAAAACAGTGTTTAGGGTGTCGATATCAAGAAGCCTCAAGTGTCATGGCATTTAGCCAACAAAATAGAAGTAAACAATAAGAAACCAACAATTGTGCTGATAACAATGTACAGGATCCCATATAAGATCCTCTACTATCTAATCTCGGAAGATATGCGTTTAACGAAATAAAGTTTGATATGAAGTATTTCAAAAAAACTTCATTGTTATATACACTGTGAGCCAAATCAAGTTAGAACATAATTCGAGGCTTGATAACTTTTTTGTTTGTTCATAGATTTTGATGATTTTCAGATATGATGTTAGTCAATATGTTCTGGATTTAACCCTGAAATTGAGCTGCGTAATTTTGTCCAGGACCGGAACTGCAACGTTTTTATGAAATTGGTGCATTTAAGCTCGTTGCAAAAACGAACTGCTCTACTCACAGACCAACTGATATATTTTTTGTGAAGGGCATTAGTAGAAAGACGTATCTGGAAATAATAATATTCTAGAACCATAACCTAAAAAAAGATGTTTCTCTAAGTATGATAGTGCTTGTCAGCATTAAAACTATTTCACTTGGATCAAAGTTTTTCGGAATTCCATAGCTACGTGAATTGATTGTTAAAGATTTGTCGAATTTTTGACATTTTAAAACTCCCAGAATGGAGAAAGAATTTTTTTTTAATAAACTTTGTCAAATTTGACTCGATAATTTCAGGGGCGCGACATTTTTGTGCACTTAGATTTATTTTCATTAACCGTTTGATCGGGATTATCTTCCAAATGAAAAACCATGTCTATTTATTGAAAATCAAATAGGCAAACTCTAGAATCTCAAAAATTTTAAAAATTGTCAACAAACATTTCATGTTGCTATGGATTTTCAAGAAACTTTGATCAACATGAAGTGAATTATTTTTGATGCCGACAAGTCTGTAAGTAACGTAGGTCTGTAAGTAACGTAGTTCGTTTTTGCAACGAGCTTTAATGCACCAATTTCATAAAAACGCAGTTCCGGTCCTGGACAAAATTCGGAAGGTCAATTTTAGGGTTATATCCAGAACGTATTGACTAATATCATATCTGAAAATCATCAAAATCTATAAAAAAACAAAAAAGTTATTAAGCCTCAAATTATATTTCAACCTAATTTGGCCCACAGTGTATATTTGACATATACAGGGTGCTCGGTTTTCCCTCGGCTGGACCCAACTTTGAAACATCAAATGGAACACCCCGTTTATTATTCCAAAAATAAATTCTACATGAAAAATAAAGCTAACTTTATATGGAATGTCCTATACGTATCTCCAATAGTTTGGGCTATATTAGCGATTTTATTTTTTTTTGCAAAAAACGCATTTATCTCAAGTAGTGAAAAAAAAATAGGTTCATAGTATTTCGTGACTCTACCATATTTTTCCCACAGACAATACCATAATAAATCATTCCAGTTGGTTACTAGGAATGCCAATTATACAGGGTAATGTCAGAAGTTGAATCCAATCGGAACATAAAATCACTAATAAGTCAAAAATGTTGAATAGAGAACTCTGTATATTGTTACGGATTTTGATTTTTACTTTTTTACTTAAAATAAAGGTTAGTTTGTAACAGATAGTATATACCTATCTCTAGCCGTTTAGACAATATTCTCTATATAATCCGTTTTATGGGAAAAGATATCTTTTGTGCAAATTCAATGAGGAAAAATATAAATATTTTCAAATGGGCCGACGATTTTTAAAAAACTATACCTTCCATGAAAACACTGATACTGGGCCTTAAAAACTAACATGAACAATAAAATTTTTAGATAATTGTGTCTTCTTTTTTCAAACATGACTTATAGTGCCGAGGAGAGGCTAGATTTATATAAGTGTTATCTTCAAAATAGCAAAAGCATCGAACGAAAAATATTTAGAACCATATTTAGGCGAATTAAAAGAGACCGTGAACAGCATGGTGTTTTGAAATATGGTAAAAGAAATAAACCTGGAAATATAATGAATGATCAAATGCAACCCAATATAAGTTTGTATTTCGAAGAATATACAGAAAATTCCATAAGAGATGCAGCAAGAGACTTAGATATTCGTAGAACGCTGGAATAAATAACTACAGAGCGTTCAAGTTGTTGAACACTTGGAACCTAACGATCCTAATTTGCGTTTGAATTATTGTAATTTGATGATGGATCGTAATTTTCGTGAGCCTAATTTTTTTCATAAAATTTTTTGGACCGACGCAGCGATCTTCACGACCTCAGGAATTTTTAACAGAAAGTATACTCACTATTGTTCACAAAAAATAGAAAAAACATTAGAACCATACAACATCAAGGTCGTCAGAGTGTTCATGTTGGTGTACTATATACCAGAATCAAATAATAGGTACTCTATTTATGGATAACCATATGAACGGTGCGGCATACCTGGAATTTGGAATTATTGGAAAACGATATTAGACCATTAGGTACTACATGCCAATGATAACATGAATAATATGATCTACCAGACGGATGGAGCACCGTACCACAAAGCACGGCAAGTCAGAAATTATGTGCATTAAAATTTTGCAGAGGTCTTAGGGCCAAACGGAAATATTTCTTGGCCTCCGCGGAGTCCTGCTTTGACCCCTTTGAACTATTTTTTGTATCGAGCATTGAATAAAAAGATCTATAAGAGAAGAGTTCAAGACATTGATGTTCTTATGGACAGAGTAAGGGAAGAAATTCAAATTCTCAACAGAAGTCACGCAGTCAGAGATGCCTTAAGAAAACTGGAAATTATCTATACAACTTGTATCGCCCAGAATGAAGGACATGTTGGACATTCAATTCTCAATTCGTGATTCCGTTTTATCATTGTTGTATATATGTGTTCGTTTGATTTGTGTTGATACATACTCATTTTTCCTCTTTGAATTTGCACATTTTTTTTGAATAAGAATGATTAAATAGCAAATATTATCTAAACGGCTTGAGATATGTATAGAACATTTTATACAAACTAACCTTCATTTCAAGTAAACAATCAAAATCCGTAACAATATACAGGGTGTTCTATTTAACATTTTTGACTTACTGGTGATTTTAGATGTCCCGATTGGGTTCAACCTCTGACATCACCCTGTATAATTGTCCGCCATTCTAACCAACTGGAATCATTTATTAGAGTCTATGATTGAACGTTAACGTTAACTTAACATGTCTCTTAGGATTGTTTACTTATGCAAATTAGGAAAAGTCCAGGTGTTCCGGGTCAATAAGGTGATCAATGGGGATTCCAGAAACTGGATTTCTTCAAAAGAAAATGGCTGCTGAGCAAATCTCCTGAGAAAGCTTGGAAAATTCATCAGATGCTTTCCGCACTAGCTAGTTCAGAACTCATCACCAATTGCCCAACTAGTAGGGAATCAAAATAATTGTTGATTTTCTATAGGCAACACTTGCCCTAATGAACTTCAGTAATTTTCTTTGGACAACTGGATACAGATAAGAGATTAGCAATTGGATAGAGAAAATAGTTCAAAGTGGGTACGAGAGATGATAACGACCACTAAAACAATGATATTTCAATGATCATATTCAAGAAAGATCACCCATGGGAACCATCGTGCCAATACCTCAAAATGCTCCTTGTTGAGAGCTAGGGTATGAAGAGTAGGGAAAATCTAGTCATCAGGGATGAATTATCATCATTGACTCGTAAGTCAACAACTGAAAAACCAAACAATAGTACCACCTAGTAGTAGGTGACCATCATATCCACATTTATTCTACATCTGGATCTGATCCGTATTTTTAGACGTAAAAAATCTGGATACGGGTCGATCCAGATACGCCTACTTGTTGTTTACTTGATTTGCTTTCAGAAAATGAATACTCTCTCTTTACTTACAAAGATTCTTTCGCGGTGGGATAGCTTATCCCAGATCCAAATCCAGTTACTAAATTCAAATCTGGTTACGGTTTTATCCGGCACCGTTTTTTTTTTTAACTCCTGCACCACCTTTCCTATAAATATTGTTGTTCTAACACGAATGTTCTTCACAAAATCAAAACTTTTTGATAACTTCAAAACAAGCTGAGATCAAACTACGTTTTATAAGCCCTTTTTGCTCGATGATGGTACATAATTTGGGTGTTAACTGTCAACTGAAGAAAAGTGACGTGGGTACTTTGATCATAACTTGCTGAGGCGAGTAACAATTGAACGTCAGTGATTATTGATGTAAACTATAGGAACTATCTCATTTATAAGGTTGTAAAAGTACAATTTCATGGAGCTGGATCTACCACCATTGAACAAATTCAGGATAAGTTGTCGTACCTACGGTTTGGGTTAATGAGAATGCAATAGAATTTTGACTAGACAGAGATTGAGGCTATGAACTAATTTCAACATTGTCTTCTCGATTTTGTGAGACTGCGTATTGAATTGAAAAAAAAAGCAAAACAAACTGATATTTCCGGAATTTCTCGTGCCAGGAAATTTTGCAAAACCAAACTTAGAAATATTTCAAACCTGTGGATATCTTGGTCATTTTCCTAAACGTTAAATAGCAGGATGTTAAAAATAAGGTTTTATCACAGATCTCCATTTTTTTTCCAAGAACACTTTTGCTTCAACCAATCAATCATTATGTGAGGAAATGCACTCAATAATTTTATCAGGAACTCGCAACATCATTATCAAAAAGAAAATCATGAGCATAACTTCTTAAAACAACTCCCGTATTATTTCCACTGCTTTGATATCTCTACCAGATCATTCAACCAATTTTCGTCTTTTCCAATTAACCGAACAATTGAATGTTTGAGCTATAACTTACCAGTGTTATCCATCTTAATTAACAATACGCAGTCAAGAACAGGTCCTTTGTGGCAACTGACTAAACACGCCTTGAGGCTGTTAACAACCGGCTCAATGTCAACGAAAAGTCAAGCACTGTGGTTTATCTTGCTTCACAAGTTCTGTATCCGCAATTGATTTATGCTATCAACCGTATTTGATGTTTCGAAAATTGGATGTTGACATTTAGTGATGAAAATTTCACAGAATTAGTTTTGTTCAATTCATATGACTGTTGCATTGAACAACAGGATTGAATCATCCATACGGGGGAATCAACAAAACCTTTGTATCTCAGGTGAGGCATCACTTCTCTTATTACCCAGTCAGGGTGCCGATTCTGGGATCGATGAACGGTTATTTAGAGAGAAGTACACGATAACCTCCATAAACTTCTCTCGACATGACCGTTCTATCGGTCTCAGAATCTGCATACAGACAAATCATTCTCCTACTTCTTATACCATCATCTCTTTTGTCTTGAAAAATCCAAAATTAATTATGGCATAATGAATGATGGTATGTATGTATCAATGAAACTTTTGATTTAAAAAATACAAAATAATATAAAAAATACTAAGTCATAGAACAAGAGTGGAGTAGTCAAATTACTGAACAAGTAAAACAAGACTTTTGATTTTGAGATGTAATTAATTTGTTGACAACAAATAAAATGCACTTTTCTAAAAATACCCTGCTAACGCTGATGTATCTAACGAGTAATTAACTGCGAGCTTTGAGTGAAGCTCTAAAGCAAAATTGCATATTGGCTTGAAACCGGTTTGTTAAGCAGAACTGTTTATTGATAGGGAGTTTTTGAGCAAAGTAGTTTGCAGGGATGCATTATCAAGAATGCGAAAGTCGAAGGATAATTTGTGACCTGAACATTCTCGTTATTGATAACCATGACCCTGTGAGTTGAAAAACATTGAACGGTGTCTTATAGTTGTAGGCGTGAAATATTCGCTTGTTGTTGAATTCAGCTTCTTTCACTTTTCATGAGGATATCCCTGATAAACTTCCTCAAAAGTCAAAAGTCAATCCAATTTTTCCCTATTAAAATCGCTACCGATCACTATCACTGAAATATAAGTCTTTTTGCAAAATCCATCAAGTAATCTTGTTTTCAAGCCCTCATTCTTGAGCACAACAAGAAACTCATTGTCGGATACTTGTCAAACATATCTCTCACAGCAGTGATATTTCCAACAGTTAGAATTTCCACTTCTAGCTAACGATTTTGCATCATGAAGAAGTTATTTTCGAATATTGAAAATGCCATAATTAACAAGCAAAAAAGGGTTTTACAGGCTAAAGTTTTAACAAACGCCTTCAAACATATAAGCCACAATAAAACATTACAACCAAATTATTCTCTTTCATCAATGCAGTCACCATGATGGAGAAATATACACTGTATTACAAACCAGCTGCAGTATTTTGAGCTTGTTAATAAATCAGAGGTTTCTATTCACAGTAATTTTCCCCGCCATAACAAACTTCAACCGCACATATTAACAAACTTAATGCTGCCCATTAATTTTCTGCTAATAATGCTTTTTGCTGTTTTGACTCGGAATATTGCTGGTTTGGTAAAAGCTTTTTCAACTGACCCATTTCTGGGCTAACATTTATCAATAAGAACTGGAACTTGCCAACTTTCGGCCTATTGGAGCATAATTAGATTGCAGGGCTTCGCGTTATCGGTAAATGGCAGTTATACCATGAATTATTTGATTTGATAAATTATATAAAAGTGGATGCTCACTGCCCTGGTCTGATGAGTTTTTCTAATAGCTTGTCCAGTTCATCAGTATTCTATCATGTCAATTTTTAGTTTTATAAAAAGAAACTTGAAAGCAAAGCAAACCGATCTCTTTAATATCAGTGCTTTAAACAATCATCTTCAGTACTAGCGATAAGGATACATCACGGATCTCTGATTGAACTTGCAACCCAGGGCGTTTATTGCCAATGCTAAAATAGGCGTCTGGGTAAGTGGCTTGGTGTTAGCTACTGCTTGATCCTGTATGTGATGATAATATCAAGCATGAGTTCAATGCAGATGCTGCAATCTGCCAGAGATGATTTGATATTGTTTTTAGATTATAATAGAAACGGAGAATTCCCCAACTTCTTTTATGCTACTACCTTCGGCATAAAAATTTGAATGCTCCAAATGATCGATATGGAGTTCAGATAAGCAGATAAGCTCAAGTAAGGATAGTCGATAACAGATTGGATAACATTTTTTATTTCTCAAGTGATCGAAATATTCAGCAGGTATCTATATTGAGATCAAGGTTACTGGTTTGAAATAATATATGATCAATTTATCACATCAAATCAAATCAAATATCACTGTCACAGAAAAATATAAATACATTTTATGGACAAAGCGAATACACAATGATGGTGAAAAACAATACAAAACATCATAATAGTACACATTACGTAAAACAATAAAACAATACTATAAATAAAAAAATAAAAAAATTACTAGTACAAATATACTTCTCCAATATTTAGTCAGATTAAAATGAAAATTGCTCATGAACAACAATGATAAACATTGGCACACTTCTAGTTATATTATGATGACAAGTCAGCAAGACAATACCATTGCAAAATCAACAACTATGAGGAGAACAATAATACTGCTGTGGTAGATATCAAACAAGGGATTAGCGATTGCTCACGTTAGTGCAGGCAAAACGCGCTGATATCCACTTCCCATTCAGAAAATAGACATCCGCTGGGGTTAGCGAAGTCGATGAACTCGAAATTTAATTGATAAACTCAAAATCATCAGCAAGTAATTATTTTTTGACTTCAATATCAAACAAGGAACTCACGTTATTGCAACCAAAACGTGTGGATATCCATTTCCTATTCAGGACATGAACAACAGTGCAGGTGCGCGACCTCGGTGCACTTGAAATTAAATTGATGAACTTGGCCTAAACTTGTTTTCGCTTTGCTTGCGATAAGCAATGTTTAGTTGGTGTTATTTACAGAGGAAGTACTCAAGTGTTAAACTAATCACTAAACTATGCGATTGATGGCACTAAAAAATATATTTACTCTAATGTTCATTGGATTCTCTAGGACAACTTCCACTTTCACTAATGAGATATTATGGAACTGCCGCTTATGGTGCCCAAACAGAGTAATGGAACTATTCCGTGATAAACTCATTTATAAAACAAAAAAGTCTTTCCGGCAGGAGAAGTCTCGTTCTTTTACGGAAGCTAGGAAATGTGGAAATAGATTTGAGGTGTAGCGGAAGATGATTGTATAGTTTCTTGGCGTTGTAAATGATGGAATTTCTTATTAGATCGAAGGTGAGAGGAGGTGGATAGATATCGGGACACGAATTGCTGGTGGGGTACTCATGCTGTGGCTTTTCAGGAGAGGTGATTTGGTGTTTACGTATACTAACCCAAACTTACCCAAATAGGCTGTTTCTAAAATATATAGAGCAGGAAGCGTGCAATGACCTCATCGAAATAACAACATCAGTTTGACTATCATAAAAAAATAGAATAAAAATAAAACTTCAGTACCCTGTGTAACAGTGAATTCCCGGGCACATATTGATACGAAATTATCTTCTTATTTTCAAGCAGAGAAACTCATCCTGCATTATTTCGCATCATTATTGAAATATCCTGTTTATTCAAGTGAACATTAGCAGAATGTTAACAGATTCAAAAAGATTCTCAAGAAATGAGCAGATTCGATCGTATCATCGACTCCAAGCTAAATATTTTCGTTCAGGACAAATTTTATATTCACATGAAAAAACACATAGTTGAGTAGACATTATTCCGATGACCAATACTTAGTAAGCAATCAATTCTGCATTTTACTTAACCCAGATAATCGTGACGTCCTACTGGTAGGACGCTTAGTTCAAGAATTTATACGCACGTCTCTGGTGATAAATCTTATTACACCCTCCATTAGTGGATTTCAACAGTTACTGCCCTACAAAGATTCAGACTAGAATAATGCGATGTCTCGAGATAATTTACCTTCTGTACAGCTGAGGGTCTTAGCCAAAATTCAAGAACCTACTTCTTAGATATTTTGAAAACGACAATATTCATCTTGTTTGCTCTTCAGGTTGGGTCTAAAATGAGTGCACATTTAATCATGGAGGATAGAGTCTATTATCACTTTTTGAATAAGAACATGTCTTAGAATGTTGAAAGATTGGAAGAATGTTGAATTTTTTGTCTGAGAGACTCGAAATGCCTCGAATGATTTTGTTTAAACTTTCGGGGATTATATCCGCATCTTGAGGTTCTTTCTGGAAAACATTTCCAGAACCGAGGTACGTCATCAACTTTCAACGAAGCAAAAATCATTTTTGGAGTTTTCGTTTAATTTTGATCGAAAAAGGTGATCTCAGTTTTTGCATCTTTGATGCGTCGTTTTCAAAATGTGAAAATCAATGTGCTGTTCAGAAAATTCACTTATTTCAAGCTCTAAGAAAAATGGAGAATTTATTGATATCATGATAAGTGATCAAAGTGCTGCGTTTTGTTTCCTGAAAAATAAAAAAACTTGGAATAATAATTATTATTATCTTTATTTTTTTAAGAAACGTTTGCAGACACATGTTATTTTGAAAAAAAAAACAATAATTATCCCGCTTAATTGTTCACCATATCAATATGCGCACTTATTTTAGACTTACCCCGCATATTGAGTGAGTTCAAGCATGTTAAGTTGTTTCTTGTTTAAAATAAATCGAATGCCTGATGTAATGCGAAGTTTGGCAACACCGACCCCAGAGTTACGTCGCACAGTTGAAGAGTCACCCTTGTTAGATAGTCATGACAACGATCCAATTCAGCGGTTGCTTTGCATTAATATAATAAAAAGTAGAGAAAAAAGGTGCTCTTGAGTCGGGCTTGATTTAACAAAAATCACTGCTTTGTTGATGAATAAAGCAAATAAGTTGACCAGAGATTCCGAGTAATTCATTTTTGGAAAGAGAGTACCTAACATAATTTGGTCCTTCATATACCGGATGAAAGGGAATGAGGCTGATTGGAGTAAGAAAAATTGAGTGAGAAGCTTGAAGAAACCACGATATACCTACTTGAAACTGGAGAAATAACGAGAAACGAGAAGCTAGAAGCAGTTTCATGTTGATGGTCTAGCCTGTGAGGTTCGAGTCAATTCGAGGGTGAAAAGACGAGTTCACGAGTTGAGGTTGAGACAAAAAGGCTCGCAGGAAGATGATCAGAACTAAGCAGGAGTAAGTCCGTTACTCTTCATATCGATCATCGGTGATTTATTGAGTTTTGAGTCCTTTGTTCATCCTTTTCGCCGCCCTGAATCTGTGTCAAAATGGTGGAGGAACAAAAAAAAGAATTGAGTGTCTTGAGAGTAAAAAGGGGGGTTTGCAAGGTTAGACTGACAACATTGAAGCATTATTCTGACGGTTTGAGTTCAAATGAGGAAAAATGTAGCGATCGCCCTGGAATGAATTTTCCAAGCATCAATCACAGATTGAGGTCTTAGTGGTGAATGATGGTGACGTTCTTGTACAAGAGAGCGCAGAACGAGCTTCATTTGAAGATTAATTTTGTACGTTGGCCGTGGATATAAAAAATATGTTGAATAAGCATTATTGGCAAAATTCTGACGATGTTGGTAGCATGTCCGGCGCAGGTGGTTCGAATTCAAGGCGCTCAGTGGCGCCGTCTCAACGAGAAAATTCTGTTTCGATAAATTCGATTGCAAAATTGCCTCCTATAAACTTACCAGTTTTTGACGGGCGATATGAGAAATGGTTAGATTTCAAGGAGAGTTTTTGTGCATTGGTTGAGCAAAACAGAAACTTGAATGATACATTTTTATATTTGAAGTTAACATTGAAAGAAAACGTTTTATAGGTTATTCAGTCTATTGAGGTTAGCGCGGAAAGTTATCAAACCGCATGGCAGCTGTTGGTTGACAGATATGAGAATAAAAAAATTATCGTGTTCAATCATATTAAAGCTATTTTTGAGTATCCAAGTTTGACAAAGGAGTCACATGTTGAGTTGAGAAAATTATTCGATAATGTGAAAATCACCTTCGCTCTTTGAAAAATCTAAAAACAGATACGGTTTCTTGGGATCCATTGATTATTTATATGTTGTCAAATAAATTTGATAATATCACCAGACGCGATTGGAAGTCGTACAAATGCGCGAATACTTTGCCGACTCTGGTTGAGTTAAACAGTTTTTTGCATACAAAATGTGAAGTTTCAGAAAAATTGGAAGCGTGTAAAATTGATAAAATGAAATTGGGTGGTAATAATCAAGGATTCAAGAAAAAAGTGCACAGTTTTGCGAGCACAGAAAGTCAAAGGGCTAAGTGCTTATGGTGGAAACAAGTTTCACATGATTTATATGGATGTAACTCCTTTCAGAAATTGAGTTTGCAGGAAAAAATTAATACAGTGTGAAACTTAAAGGTGTATTTTTAGTGTCTTAAATTGAATCATAATGCATGGAAATGTCGTGCCCCAAAATGTTCAAAATGTCAAAGGAGCCACCATATTTCCTTGCATTTTGATAAGCCTACCAGCGAAACTATTGACCACCAATTACAAGAAGTGAGCAACGCTAGCACTGTTACAGTGGATGAGACGACGTGGCATAGACAAGTTGGAGGTGGCGGAGTACTAGGAGTAGAGCTAGAATAGCATGACACAAATTTTATAGCTGCGGCAGCCCTGAATGCCCAGTCTGAAACTACCCAACAAGAGATAAGAGAAGAGATTGTCAATGTTTCCAAGTGTACCCATAAGACTCAGATTCTATATTTATTTAATATTTTGAGGTTGCAAAGAGAAATTGCCCAAATTTTGTTGAGTGCAGGCTTTCCACTACGAAAATGGCTGTTGAATGACGCAGAGATTTTAAGTCAACTTGAGGGCAACAAAAATCTTGACGTAGTGTTTTGAGCATTGGGGAAGCCCAGCAGAACAAAACTTTGGGAATAAAGAAACAATCCAGTAGAAAATAAAAGATTTGGGGTCCAATTATTGTAGTTGCCAAGTTGATGATGCAAGATCTTTGGAGGTTGAAAATCGATTGAGACGATGAGAATTTACCGTATGGGTTGCAAATTAAGTGAATCAGTCTTTTGAGTGAACTGAGTTTGGTAAATGATTTCAAGGTACCAAGGCAAGCTTTGTGTACAGAATATATTGAAATTGAACTTAACGGATTTTGTGACTCGAGTGAGAAAGCAGTTCTGTACGTCAGATGTATTTTACCATTGGGAATGATTTTTTCAAATTTGCTCGCGGCAAAAAGTCGAGTTGCCTCAATTAAATGTCAAACATTGGCTAAATTGGAGCTTGGCAGTGCTGTTCTTTTGACAAATCTGACATTTAAGACAACCAAGGCTTTAGAGATTGATTTTTATCACATATATTATTGGACTAGTTCAATGATCTCACTTGCGTGGATACAGAGTGATTTGAGTCGATGGAAAAAGTTTGTTGCCAATCTAGTAAGTGATATACAAAGCTTGACCAGGGTAAACAGCTGGCATCATGTGAAGTCAAAGGAAAATCTAGCGGATTTGCTGTTAAGTGGTGCAACTCCTAAAACATTGTATGGAAACAAGTTATGGTTTCATGGACCAAACTTTTTGTTTTTAAATGAAGAAACGTGGCATCTATCCATAATAAAAGTAAATTTTGAAGTTCCAGAACAAAAATCTGCGAGGACAATTGTGAATTTGCAAATTATAGACTCCAAGAAAAAAAAACATGTTTTGAGCGTTCTTCTTAATAAGTTTTCGAACTATCATACAATGTTGAAGGTGTTGAGTTATATTATGAGGTTTATTGGTAATTTGAAATAAAAAGGACTAGAAAGGAAGTAGATTCACAACCTCTGACACTAAGTGAGAAAGAGAACGCAAATGTAGTGATGATAAGATATGTTTAGAGAATTTGATTGATTATGATACTTTGAAAAATTTAGCATCAAAGATCGCGAGACAGAGGTGCTAAGATACTAAAGTTATATATTTGCTTGCCTATGTACAAAAGCGGTACACATCGAATTAGTTTCAGAACTAACTACAGAGTGCTTTCTGGAAGCGTTGAGGAGGTTCACGAATCGTCGCCAACATTTATTCGGACAATGCTACCAATTACGTCGCAGCCAATAAAAAAAAATTAAAAAATATTTCAGAACCTTTAGCCGTCGATAGGATACGATGGCATTTCGTTCCAGCGCGTTCACCAAATTTTGAGGGCATTTGGGAGGCCAGAATAAAGGGAATTAACCATCATTTAAAATGAGTTGTGAACAGTGAATCCTTCACTTTTGAAGAGTCCAACACCATTTTGGTTCAAATTGAGGGCATCCTGAATTCGCGTCCGCTTTGTCCTTTTTCCCTGATCCTACGAACTTGACTGCTCTTACGCCTGCTCCCTTTCTGATTGGCCGGAGTTTGATCACAATCCCTGAAGAGGACTTTACTGATGTATATGAAAATCGACTAAAAAAATGCCAGCGACTTGAAGCCCTTGTGCAGCATGTGTGGAAGAGTTGAAAAAACAAATATCTTCCAGAGCTACAACGGCGAGTGAAGTGGAAAAGCAGTTTACACCAACTGTTGAAAGTCGGGACATGAGTTGTCTTGTTAAAATGATATTGGTCTTTTGCTAGACTGGAAGCTGGGCAGAATTACGAAGCTACATCCAGGAGATGACGGTGTCTGCAGGGTTGTGGATGTGAAGGTTTGCAATGGTGAAATTCGTCGCTCGGTTAATGGCACTTGTGCTCTTTCGATAGAATAATTATTGTTGAGTGAAAAGACTGTAAACGGACTTTTTTACTTTAAGTTTTGAATTCAAAGGACTTTTCGATCAGCCTATATATGAAAAATTGGAAGACATACTTATGTCCTCAAAGGCGGGGAGTATGTTAAGTTGTTTTTTGTTTGAAATTAATCAAATGCCTGATGTGATGCGAAGTTTGGCAACACCGACACCAAGGTTACGTCGCACAGTTGAGAAACCACCCTTGTTAGATAGTCATGACAACAGTTCAATTCAGCGGTGGCTTTGCATTAATATAATAAAAGGTAGAGAAAAAAGGTGCTCTTGAGTCGGGCTTAATTTAACAAAAATCACTGTTTTGATGAAGAATAAAACAAATAAGTTGACCAAAGATTCCGAGTAATTTATTTCTGGATAGAGGAGAGTACCTAACAAAGCACATATTCCACCACAGTATAAAGTTGGTTCGTTTGCTGAAGTTCTGATCTTCTAATGAGATCATCTTTTTTGTTGGATTTTTTTTCTGACAATCGTCATCGGAACTAAGTCAAATAGGTGATTATGATCACAGATTCTGTGTAAGTACATAAAAAAATCATGTGCAGCATCGTACACGTGACTGGAGTGAAACTTTTCCAAAACTAGAGAATGAGAGAAAGAGAGACTCTAGAGAGAAAGGTATAATTTCAAAAAACTTTTTAAAATAGTATAACAGTACAAAATGTTCGTAACACAAATCGGATCTCGTTCTCATTCTCACAACGTTGTACCTATTTTTAATGTATTGGCCCAGTATATGCTTGGAAATATTATTGTTAATAATAATATCTTGATAGTTTCAATACACTAACATAATGAGGGCTATGATTGAACGTTCACGTTAACTTGACGTATCTGTTAGAATTGATCACTTATGCAAATGTTTCATTTGATAACAGCGTTACCATGGTGAAATGGATACGGATAATCTCAACACCGAGCCTTGACAACATTGTCACAAACTGATTTACTGCCCTCCTTTCGCAGCGCGGAGTAGCCCTTAACCGTTCAAGAACAACCAGAATACTGGATTGAATGGAGCAAGAACAATAATTATGCTCTTGAGCTGTACTATGGGCTACTACACGCTGTGAAGGAATTATCGTTCCATCAAAGTGTCAACCCGTCAATGTTAACCAGTCAGACAAGTCGACGGACAGGATAAATCTTCTGGACCAGATTTTGTTTGATTAAAAAGGATTGTTAACTTTTCAGCTCTTTTCAATTGAAATGATTGTATTTTCATCGGTTTTTGAAAGTGTGCAAAGTATCAAATCAAACTGGACATAAGAAGTGAGTGAAAATCGAGATCCAAGTGTTTTTTGGTATATAATTCTCTTTGTCATTCTACGTTAAATCTTTTTTCTCTCTGTAACGAAATCTGAAAAAGCGTTTCATTTGCGTTCCATTTTTTCCAATTTACTCTCCATTGTCGACAAATCATCACAACGCCACAAAAAAGTTTTGATACCACAGTAGAGCAACGTTAATCCCAGTGGCAACTGGTGATGTATAGATATGAGTGTGCGCTATCAAAAAAAAACTCAGGAAAAAATACGGCTCACTCACCATCTCGTTTGAATAATGGAAAATTGGTTGGGGGTTTGTGACTCAACTAAAATGAGATACAAACAAGATCGCGTTATTGGCAAAAAAAAAAACAAATATAATATTGTTTCGTGAAAACAAAAATCGACTATTACCTACCATCAAAAACAAAAGTCCACTCCAGCAAAAGTATATGTATATTGATGAAAAAAATTTGGAAGTATGTACAAGAATCCTATCTTTAAATGAAAAGTCCATACGTCGGTTTTTGAGCATAAATTTATGGAGGAAAAGTTTGAACCTATGTTTTACACCGAATTAAGTCCCGAATTCTCACTTCCACTTGCACCCTCCGAAGCACGAACAGCGTCTACCCGAGACATAATTTGTAGTACTCGTACTCGTAAACAATTTATAAATATTGAGAAAACTGCCAACGACAATCACCATTGATAAATGTATAATGTTGGGTTAGAATCACTTTGAAATAATTTTTTGCTCTTCATATGCGTATCGGCGTGTATGTGTCTCGTGGATCTAACGGGCTGACAGGATGACAATAGTGACAACTGACAAGGCAGATGATTATCGTACTGGAATAATGACCAATGTACTTTATTGTTTCGTTTTAACTCGTTTTGAGCTGAAATATCAGTACGATCAGCATAAGTATTGTACAAGTTTTGGGACACACCTGAAAAAAAACGCTTGTGTCTTCAAATAGTTCTGACTGATTTCCATAGAAAAAAATGCATTTGACTTGAGCGCCGAACGAATGCACACATGGGCTGGGACAGATTGACAGACAGCACAGTCATTATTCAAGAAAGTAGAAGATGCGAGAAGCGCGAGAGTTTGTGCTAAAAGATAGGGTATTCTCGCACTTCCGAACAATATAAAAAAAGCGAAAATTCTACGTAACACATATTTTGCTGATGGAATTGACTTTTCAAATACTATTTTTATTTTATTTTTTTCGTCTTTTCACCGGCAGTGCACGTGCACGAGCGCTCTTATTGACGAGCCGCCCCTGGTTGATCCGAACCTTCAATAATCCGGTTGACAGAAAAAACAATAATTTTCTACTTTGAGTCCGGATTTTTCATGTATGCACAAATCTGTAATTTACCAGTTCAACAGGCTTTTTGCGCGAATACATACTCATCAGGCGCTTTCAGAAATTAGGACCCGACTCACCCGATCATGAGCTGACGTGTTTTGTCTTTGTTCATCATCATAGAACAAAAACAGACAAAACAGTCAAAACACGACAGTTCATGAATTTAAAGACTGGCAAACGAAAACGCGAACTGTTCGTATGTGGCTCTGAAGTGGACGAAAGGAAACGACTTTTCTTTAAATGATATTTTAGTGATGCAAAGATCAAATAAGTTCATTTTATCTCAAGAGTCAAAAAAATTTTGAACAGACGAAAATCAAAAGTTTCTTCGTGAAAGATTGGATTGAAATGTAACATTTAGTTGAATAAAAAATTACAAGTCTCTCTTTGGAAATTCTCTATTTACTTGTACATACAGTGTGGTCATTTTATCTTGATACCATTTGATTTGGATGTAACTTTTCTATTTTGAAGGATATGAAGACGAACCAAACAACAAATTGTAAGGTACCTCACCAATTTTTTTGTCATAGGAAAAAAAACCAAAAATCGATCGTTTTGTCAAAGATACCAACACGAGTTCTTTTTTTTTGGATGTTACACCCTGTATATTGATAGAGCGTTACAAAGCCTATTTATCCTGACTTCAATGATATAATATACCACTTGATAATATACTTTGCTTGAGTAGTGTTCGACATATTCGCAAAAAACGATTTACATGAAATAACATAGTTATTTCAAAAATAATCTGAATCATGTATGGTATCATCAACGGCGGCTTCACAATAGGGTCAAATGGTCATTGACCTGCCAAATGTTTATCAAGATTTCATATTATTATAAATCTACTTTAATAATATTTGTCAAAAAAAAACTTTCATCAATACATCCCATAATGCGCGCACGTTATAATACCCAAGAAAAGCTCCCCACCAACAAATTTTAAGCGTCGCACAGGTTATTTTGGTCAACATTTAGATTTGACGGAAAATCGCTTGCAATTTAAATGCAATATCATCACGTATGAGCCGCTGGAGAATAATTAATTCAAATTAAAAAAAATATATTCTTAGTGTTTTTTTAAGGTGTGGCGAAATACCCAAAAAAAATCTGGTAAATCATGGATGCGCCACAAAACAACAGAGCGTATCTACTTGTCGAGTGACGTTAAGTCAGCTGATAGAAGTGAAAGATTTTTATTGATTTTATTTTCGGGCGGACTGGTCACAAAACAAAGGTAATCGATGACAAATTTTATTTTTTATTGTCGGATCCGTCGAATCATTGTGTTGTGTGTGAAATTTTGAACTTAAAAGACGAATATGTTTTCATATTTGAAAAACGCCTTGAATTCAAGTCAATTTCATGACTGTTTGAGCTTTCTATAATGAGAAATGACTCGAGGAATGATTTTAGACTACATCTTATGAATAAGTGACTGTTTAAAAATTGCCGAGTCTTTATTCTGGTGCATATTATTTTTTTCCGCTCGGTACGATTCTTTTTGATTATGTTTTTGCTTTCCTTTGATTTTTTTCATATTTGAACATGAGATATCGCGTCAAATGTTAGAGGTTCTGTGGCTCTTCAGATTTTTTTTCATCTCCGAATGTTTGCGTTGTTTCACCGCACAAATCATATCATTTTGACCTCTTTATTGAATCAACCTCGGGTGTTATGTTTTTTCATTTGTTCTCATAAGAAAAGAGAACACAAGACATGATACCGTACTGGTTAAAATCATATTTAACATTTTTGTATTTCATGTATAATTCGCTTTTTGAGAATATGTGGAAGATTTTATTCATCTTATCCAAAGCATGGAGTATTGTATATCATTGAAGTCAAAATAAAATAAGCTATCTTCCGCTTCGTCAATAAACAGGTTGTACCATTTGAAAAAACCGAGCTCGTGTTGGTATCTTTGACAAAACGTCTGATTTCTGTTTTTTTTTCAATGAAAAAAATTTTGTTGTACAATTTGTTGCTTGGTTCGTCTTTTCATCTTTTAAAATAAAAAAGTACATCCAATAAAAGTGTATCAAGAAAAAATGACCACACTGTACTGTATTTACTAAAAGGTGAAGATCACAAGTTTCTTCAAACAATATCATTATGTAGTGGTACGGTACATATTGCTTTGTGTATTCAAATGATGAAAACAGTGATCCGAATTTTTCACTTATCCGAATTCCCTTGGTTTTAATTAGTTCGGATTAACGAGATTCTACTGTATCAACAACCATAATAGTATTATTATGTCGTTCTTATCTGGAAACACTTTTTCCTGATGTCCAGCTTATTTTAAAAGTAATCCTGATCATGAGACACAAATCTGTGATAATTAAAGTAGTTTTACCAACGTTTAATTAATAATAAGCCGTTTTCATATCTCAGGAATAAGTGGATTAAGACCAAATTCTCACAAAGTTGAACAGATACGGAAACAGGTCCGTGCAAGATTGTCTTTGCGTTGCTATTTTCTATCTTTTATGAGCTTGAACTTCCTCCTTTGGTGTGTACGTACGAGTCTCAGGCAATTCTAGCTTAAGGCGAGAGAAAAGAGCGATAAAGCTCCATTTTTCATTTTTTTTTTCATTCCTGTACCTGTTCAAATTCAAGTGATGGATGCAATAACCAGGTAGGTCCTATGCTTCAAAATGTTGGGAGATGAATTCTCATATCTAGGAATATGAGGTATAAAACAACTTTCATTTGAAGGAAAAAAAAGTATAATAGCAATATTTGTTCAGAGAAATTGGATAAGTACTTAGAAAAAAATAATAAAAACTTGGACTTACCTAGCGCTTGTTTCTTTCATTCCGAATATTGCCGGTTTATACACACAGAAAAATCTGTCGTTGTTCCAAAGACAAACGCTTTGATTCAATGAGATTTTACATTCAGTATTCCTCAATGGCAGCGAGGTTTCATCCAATTGAAAGTTTATATTTTGTAATCAATTATATCGTATTATCGATTCAACTACAAGATGTCATTGGATTTTAATGAACGATTCAATCACAGCCTTTCATTGAATCAAACCTATGTTTTGTGATTTTTTCTAAGATACTTCTTTTTCCTTCAACTAACATGGTTTTTATCAGGACATCATATCGACTTGTTTGGAGACCCCATATTCTTGAAGAAATTGCGAATGTTTTACCTTGTTCAATATTGAACTACATCTGTATTTTAATGTTTATTGCTTTTTAAATTGCATTAGTATTTGACTCAATCTTGAAGAATGGTTTTTCTAAACAGAATTGGTCATTTTTATGTTCCTACGCTATAATTGCATATCTTATCGGTATATTGTTGAAAGTTTTCACGACAATTTGAAATAGGGACATGACCATCAATGATTTCTGTATTTCCAGACAAGTCTTCTGACTTTGGAAGAATAAGATATGTTATTTATTTGCACAAAAATTACAATTTTGCAGTAGACTAATTAGTTTACCATTTTTCAAATCATGTTGATCAAATTATTGAAAATTGTCTAAAAATAGAGAATATACTTGTATGGCAGTGGCATGGTCCTATCGCAATTATTTTGGTTACCACATACAAAAATATATTATTGATTGGGTATAAAATAATTATAACGAATAAAAAAAATTCAGTTCTGATTCGAAAAACGTTTCTTCAACATTGCACTTCATTCCATGCGATTTTTACACTATACTTTTTTACGACTCTTGATTAATATCAGTATTGTGTAATTACTATCGTTTGTCAATTTTTGTCTTGGTGGAAGTGCCAGCTCATGCTCATTTCGCACTCGTTGCCATGGCAACGGGTAGGGAATGGTTTCATTTCCTACGCTCACACAATGTGCTACGTTTCCTAATCGATATCGATTGCACAATGGTGACATCCCTTGACAGTCGTAGAAAAACATAGTCTATTGTTCCTATAATAGTTGCGTAGTGGACAAAATGATTTTTTATCAAAATAATTATTATGAATTGCTGTTGAAAGAGTAATTTTATTCATCGAATGAATTGTATGGTGTTTTTTAAATGAATCAAAGATTATATATTAAAAACTACAAAATGCTTTAATTCCATCATATGCCTATATTATTATTGGAAGAAGAATACATATCATTAGAAGAAATATGAACTATTTGGAACTTATTGACTTATCTGCAATCACTTCGAACCTAAGGATCAAATTGTTTCGATGACATGGATTTGGAACTATTAGAGATATACATATTTAAAGCAATGGAGAAGCGTCCAAATACAGACAATCAATTGAAAACATGACAGTATTTTTTTCTGGCACAGTATGTCCGCGGATGCGGTAACAAATGGAACAAAAAATTGAAAGACAAGGCAAAAAGAACCTAATTCTTGATAAAAAGGTCAGCTTGTCGAAAAATCAGGAGATACTATGAAAAAATTGTTTTTTATTATACGAGGCGTCTCAAAAATGTGAAAACATAGTATGAAACAACAGCAAACAGTTATTTTTTGTCTTTTTAACGGAAACTGATGAATGAAAAAGTTGCTACATATTTAGTCCTAACCCTGATTCCGAATTTTCTAAAGAACATTTCAATTTATGAAAATTAAACGTCAACGTGATCAGAGAATGTGGAATTCAAAATAAACTACCAGAGTTAGATACCAGCAACCGTATATCACCAGGGAGCTAATAACATTCTACATTCGATTGTATAAAATATGGTTTATTACATTTGGAAAAGAAGTAATCCTTGATTGGAACTTCCTAAATTGGCATAACTCAAGAAGAATTCAAGCTGGTACGGCCTACATTAGGATATGTCACACACTATTGACCCACCTAAAAAAAATCAGGAAAATCTTCAATTTTATTTAGAGAAAAAAAACGAATTAACAAGACTCTTATCTGAACAGAAAGAATATACCGGAGCATTGATTATGATACAAAAATAACTGGTTATTGCATCCATGTCTTCAATTTGAAATGTAATCTTCAATCACCCGCAGATTATTATCTGGTATCGATGCTATAGGAACAGGTTGCATATAATTCAAAAATAATAGTATTTTATTTAACGAGTTCATTATATGCGAGTCAAATACAATGTTTTATCAACAACTGTCAAAAAATTTGGAAAAAAAGTTGTGTTTAGGCCCACTGCCCGTGAATAAAGAACCTGCCCGTGGATAAAGAACTATGGTCCACGCGTCACTGGTAATACTCGCTTATGATTGGCCCACTGCCCGTGAATAAAGAACCTGCCCGTGGATAAAGAACTATGTTTCACGGGTCTCTCTCAGGCCGTGGAATATGTGGAACATTTTATATTTATAGATGGTTGCATAAAACAACTATTTTTTGACAGTTGTAGATAAAAGGTTTTTTTTTTTCATTTTCTTGGTGTGCAAACCGTAACTTTAATATAGTCAACTCTTCATTACATTGTAGAATAAGTTTTACTGTATATTCAAAGTGTCTCTAGATTTTCTCCATAACTTTTTCCAATCAGAAAGTGTATAGGTGAGAAGGTTTTTTGGGTGAATTGATGAGATAGTGAGCGTAATTCCTTGGATAATGGACTCGCTCACTGCATAGTTGTTTGGATGCTTAAACTGTTGAAATAAAATGCTAGATCTATCAATAGGATGATATACTTTCTTTTATCCCAAATGCATCTGTTCAATTCACCTGATTGAAAAAAACTTGTTCTATCATTTTTTTTTGATTATAAGTGTATTCTTCGTTATTTTAAATAAAAAACATTTATTAGCTAGAGCAATAATAAGGACGAGGGCCATTAACAATCCATCACGTAAAATGAAGGCTTCATCATCAGTAAGAATCAAGAATACCCAGTGCAATATCTGGTCTAGAAGCTATAGGTCAGAGCTCTACATAAATAATTATTATAACCAATAATGTCTAGTTGTGCCGATGGGTCATGTCTACCACATTATAAAAACTGGCTGATCTACCTGTAACAATAATAATAAAGGCATGACACCTTCCTGGCATGCTACAAACCAGGTTAATAAGATAACAGATTGTTGATTTGTTTCATTTGAAGAATTTTGTAGCCTATAAATAAAAAACTGCCAAGAAATCAAATGTATCCGAAATAAACTCAGTGACATTAGAAGTGTTACACCGACTAATTTTCCATAAGACTAAATGTGAACATGACCTAATACAAAGCTTCATATCTCTTTTGAAAAAAAACATCAATTAACCAAAAAAAAAACGAAATGTTCAGAATGAATTGAACTTCAATATTTCAGCATACGAGAAATTCCATTTCTACCAGAAAACTTTTTAAAGTGTTTCAAAATTTTGTAGTCAAACTGGCAATGCAATTAACATTGGGTGGAATGTGCTGGAAGTACGAAACACTCTACATAAAGAGTTTTCGGGTAGGAATGGAATTTCTCCTTTGCTAAAATACTGAAGTTTTATTTATTCTGGACATTTTGCTTTTTTTTATTAATTTGATATCCCTTGTCTCAAAAGAGATATGAAACTTTGTACAAGAACACGTTTACATTGAGTCTTATGAAAAATAAGTCGGTGTAATACCTCTAATGTCATCGAGTATATTACAGACAGAGATATAACAAATAATCTGACATTTTTTTTTTTATAATGTCTTCACTCTTGGAATTTGAATTTCTTTTACGCGATTAGTGTCGTGAACTACTACTGCAATTGATGCATCATTCGACAATATTTGAATTGATAGCTCTTTATTATAAAGGTACGTATAATAGACAGATGGAGTGCTTCAATTTTCCTGAACAAAAACGTAATGATTGACATCTGGGGCAGCGCACTTCGTTTTTTCCCACGATTACGATTGCAGACTCACGTGACCTCGTGTGTCATCACGTATTCCACTTTAGCCCTTATAGAGGGTGTGTCGGAAGAAACGGACCAAATTCAGGAGTTTATTATGAACGCGAAAACAATGAAAAAAACAAATACGTCTTCATCCGATATTCATCTGTTTTCAAGTTTTGGCGTAATACAGTGTCTCCAATATGTCCAATTGGTGCCTCCCGAGTGTCCACTACACTAATCTCGTGAAAATTGTGATACCAAAAAAAATTATATTGCGGTAAAAAAAAATATCGGATGAGAACATATGGGTTTTTGACATTGTTTTGGCGTGTATAATACACTCCCGAGATTTGGTCTCTTCTCCCGACTCACCCTGTATAATCCAAGGTATGCCGATCGGTCATTGTCATTGTCATCTTGCTACGTTCCATGTACGTCTAATGCCATACTTCAATTCGCTTCTGGAAGCAACCATCCATTTTGTCAATCGGAACTTTTTTAGCATATAATTTTCACGTATCTATATGTCTTCACGATTATAGTATTGTTTTGATGCCTTATTCTTGCGGTAGATATCTGAGACATCGACAACAGAATGGATTCATGGAGATTAATGCCAACTGTATCTACCTTATTTTAATTTATTTATCTTCAGTTGGTGACTGACAATAAAAAATATGTTATCACGGGTAAAGTTTTTGGTACGCTTTAATGGTATGATGGTTTTGAAGGGTATTTTGTTTATATTGACAAACTGATTTTTGACCATTCAAAAGATTTGTTCAAACTAGTCAATCGACTTGAAAGGTCCACGATCATACTTTGTTGCAAAGAAATCTAAGTTTTCTTTATGTTTCAGTGGAATATCTGATTCGATCAGTTTTTGACTTATGAGGACCTATTTACTACATCCAACTCGACAATGTTCTTTTATTGCTGGATTATTTTTTTCTGATTCATTCGGCTTCAGAAAACAATGTTACAGCGTCAATTCGAAATAACAGTTGGGATAAAACCAATATCGATCGATCTCAATTGGAACTTGTGTGATCTATGAATAAAATATATTTCAAGATTATTGTACATCGATCAGTTTAATGGCACTAATCATTACGACATATTTCTAGAAACTAATTTAACGACAAAACTTGTAAAAACTGTACTCAATTGATTAGATGTCTCAGTCTCACGCTTCATTTTTCGTATAACAAACTTTTTCGATCGCATCAAAAGATTTCTCTTACTTCATAGTTCTGCTTCGATGAAGCCTAATCCTTGATACTTTATATTCGGAAAACTCGAGCGCCAACAATGGTTTAGAGGTTTATTCAGGAGCAAACATTGTGAAATTTTCTGAAACTACAACGTTGTTTGATGCAAAAAGTTTTGCGGATATCTGGAAGGTTTTGTTTGAATGAAAGAGTAGAAAACTTTTAATGAAAAATATATGCTGCAAAGTACAGTTTTTCAAGTATTTTCATGCCCGCCTTTGTTGGAAACATTTGTCTCTGGACCAAATTCACCACAAAGCTTAAACCCTACCGCTGCTCAGTTAACTTAACATTGGAGTCATTTCTATACTGATTTCATTGGGTTAAATAAATTTGAAATGTGTTTCATAACCGGACCCACATTATTTCATCAACACATATTATCTATATAACATTCTCCAGAAATTAAATACATGGATATTTTTGGATGCATTCTCTGTCCTGAAACAGGCAGATATTTTTGATAGGTTTTCAATGTTGAATTGTTATCGGAAATATTTTGATGTTTTTTTATTTCATTGTACGAACACAGCGGTACAATATTTCAAGTCAGGAGCGTTATAAAGACGAGCAACGTGTTAATGTTGTAAATAATAAAATGCTTTGGAAATTTCGAAACTCAATCTTCTGTGGTGTCATATCGCGCGATTTATTTGTCGCTACCTGTACAAAATGGTCTATTCCAAATACTATCACAAACACATTTTAGGACCAGAACTATAGCAGAGACTTAGTGTGTGCGATATTCAACTCATAGTAGATTGATGTATAGTGCTAAGTCGTATAGTAGCTTATAGCGTGTAAGCAGTGCAGCCCATAAGTCTCGTCATGCATATGAAACCTTAATGATATCATAATATGTCACTTTTATTATCAATTTCACATATCCTATAAAGACATAGCATCAACGCCGCATGGAAGCCTTGTTCGCTCCAGTGATTTAATTAAATTCGTCGAATGTTAAGGAAAATATCATTAAATTACAGGAATTTAGCATACAGAGCATGGCTATAATAGGTGTGCCGCTCGATTTTCTATACTTATTTATCTTTGGAATATATTTCTCTTGAATGTCTGGATGGCATGTTAACACAGAATGATTCATTTTTAGCGACTGGATGCCAGTTCTCGTGAATTATGCATCATAGAGACCCAGGAAAAAAAATCTGCAGAGAAATTTGAACAAGAGAAAATGCTGGAAATATTTTTCAAGCTTCTAGGATCGTCACAATGCGGCATAACTGTACTGTGACAACGGAAAATCGACATATTTTTGAAATTTTCTCTATTGAACTATCAAAAAAGAATAAATAATATAGATATAACAGATTTTGGACAATATTCTCTCCAAAATTGCCCCCCGACGTTTCTCTCTAAGTTGTCAAGTTGTCAAATAAGACAGCTACAGGCCGTCAAACTTGATGTTACTAAGTAAGTTCTGAATCTCGTTTTTGAGTGGAAAATCTGCTCTTTGTGGTGCATGTATTTGAGATCGATTTTATTCGCTATAGCCGACCACACATATTGTGAAAGTAAAACATGTATGTCGTTGAGTTTTTTTTGACATCTTCGAAAGCAAAACCACTAAATAGATGCCTTCATCGTACTATTTGGATAATTTCTCACGACTTTCCGGCAGGTAATTTTTCTATATCTTTTGAAATAGAAGAGTTACAGAGACTTCATCAGGAATCCCTCGAAGAATACTTTTGAAATAGCCCCTGTATATTTGAATGTGTCAAAAAGATAGTGGTGCCTTGCCAACGGTGGGGATTTTGAGCATTGGCAATAGTTTTTATTACATTCCTTGAACATATTTTTGGAATGTTTACTGGTGCATCGTATTACTTGTGGCGCACTTTATTCCACTTGACAGGTGCTCGAAGAAAAGAAAAAGAAAAATAGTTGGCATTCCCACTTAGTGGTTTTTTTTTAAACATTAACTGAAAAACTCGTTTAACGCGAAACAAAACTAATCTGGTGTGTATCTTTTTGACACATTTAAATTTACAGTGGCTGTTTCAAAAGTATTTTTCAAGGGATTCCCGATGAAGTCTTCATAACTGTTCTATTTGAAAAGATAATGAGAGATGATCTTTATGAAAGTGATAGGAGATTATTTGAATAACACGATGGAGACATCTATTTGGTGGATTTGCATTGGACAAATCCTGTAAAACCTCAAGGATTGACTTGACTTTGCAAAATTCATGTTGTGTGATCGGATAGAGCGGATAAAATCTTTTCCAAAGAATGCACTAGAATGAGGAGATCTTTCTCTTTAGAACGAGCGAAAGAACAGTGTGATCGGTTAAGGAATTTTGACGTTATTAGTAGTTAAGTAACATCAAGTTTGACGGCCTGTTGCTGTCTTATTTGACAGCCCGGAGAGAAGTGCCAAGGGGGCAATTTTGAAGAGAATATCGTTCAAAATCTGTCTATATTTTTTTGATATTTTGTTAAAAAAAAATCGAAAATATGTCGATTTTCTGTTTTCACAGTATCGTTACGCCCCTTTGTGGCGATCCTAGAAGCCTAAAATATCATTCCAGCATTTTTTATTGGGCACATTTTTATACAGATTTGTTTTCTTGGGTCTCTTTGATGAAGAGTTTACGAGTACTGGTACCCCACAGCTAAAAATGACTCACCCTGTACAATCATTTCTTTGTTCATATCAAGTATTGACACATTAATTTTTCGAAAGTTTACAGAAAAGAGTCGTCTATGACAAACCCAAGTTTTACTAAAAAAAACTGTCCAAACTCTAGTTACAGGCAAGTTATAACGTGGCATATAAACGCGAATTTGACTCGCGAGCGGGATTGGTCGTGAATTCTGTGTATTTCTAAAATGAGTGGTGAACCACATCACTTGAAAGCGATATTACAGAATACAGGTTGATCCTCTGAGAAAAAAATTATTGGATAGAACGGTTTTTTTTGAACATCTCAAGGTTATACGAGAGTTGGTGAACATCGATCAAAATTCAATCTCAGTACCGCAGTCGTCTAATCCTGATCATCCATTGAGACCAGGCTTTCGCGTGTATACGTTCGCAAACGAGCGACCAATCCTTTTATCCAAAATTTGAATGGTATCATCCGCAAACTACTTTGCACGACTTTTTTCATGAGAAAGAGAAGATACTAGTTTCTTCTTAATAACGCAATTTTACACTCTTCTTGAACTTATGGCGTATGACTTGCCGATAATAGCTTGGTTAGTTCTACTGCACAGTCGAGTAAGAATAAAGCAATATTCGCTATCGATGTCTTGATGATGAGTGCTGACCCAGTACATTATTTCAAATATTGAAAAAATCATACTCCGGCTACCGCTCCATAGATTCTTGAAAATATACAAACGGTCCAGTATTGTTTACCTACTCTACTTTCTTTTGTTAGTCCATAATTTATTAGGAACCGAAACATCAACGCGTGAGCTTATGAGACTTATTATATTATTTCACAAGTCCTCAACAAGGTAAGACCCTTTTTACTTTACTGGAAAAGTTAAAACCGTCCTTCATTGTTATCGTTCTAGGGATAAGCTTCTGAACAGATCACACTGTTGGCCAAATCAACTTAGAACATAGTTTGATCCTTAATTACTATTTCATCTATTTATGAATTTTGATAAATTCTGAATATGATATTGTTCAATAAGTTATGGATGTTTTTCCAGAACTGAGCTTTCAAATTTTGGACAGGACCGGACTTAAGACGTTTTTATGAAATTGGTGCGTCTTAGCTCGTTGTAAAAACGAACCGCACCACTTAAAGACCAACTGATATATTTTTTTAAAAGGACATTAGTGGGGAAATGTATCCCGATAATATCAATATTTTAGAACCATGAAAAATCTAGAACCATTAAAATGTTTAATATTTCAAAAAACTTTGATCAAAATGGAGTGAAATGGTTTTAATGCCGACAAGCACTATCATAATATAGAAAAAAACATCGTTTCTTAGGTTATGATTCTAGAATATTGATATTTTCATGCTACCTTTTCTCACTGATGACCTTCTCAAAAAATATATCAGTTAATTGCTCTGTGATTAGCGCAGTTCCATTTTGCAACGAGCTGAAATTCACCAATTTCATAAAAACGTTTCAAGTCCGATCATTGTTAAAATTCGAACGCTCAATTTATGTGTAACATCCAGAACATATTGGCTGATATCATTTCGAAGAATCGTCAAAATCCATAAACAAACCAAAAAGTTATTAAGCGTCAAATTCAGAATAAATATTATGCTTCAATAAGACTAGGTGCTAACATGCCTGTAAAAAAGCATTTAGCAATATCAAAAGTCCATGTAAAATAGAGGAAATCTGATCATGTAAAAAGAATTTTTTCTACGAGAGTGCGGGAAATGGCTCTTTCCACATTATTTTCTGTATGGAAAGGCATTTTTCCCACACCAGTGTGAGAAGAGTTTTCCCGAGTGTGGGAAGAGTTTTCCCGAGTGTGGGAAGAGATTCCCGAGTGTGGGAAGAGATTCCCGAGTGTGGGAAAAGTTCACTGTGACAACGAATTATTATATTGACGATACAACCAGGTTACCGAATGGTTTCTATGACAACAAGTTTTCATGTGACGATCACTCGGACAACGAATAGATTATATTGTTGATTCACCCAGGTTACCGATGGTTTTGTCAAGTTATTGTTTCAAATAAATAAATTTCACATTATAACATTAATCTGATATTCTTTTTTCAATAAGCTCGTAGAAAAAATATCGTTCCTAACACTTGTGGGAAGAAATTTCCAACACTCGAGTGCTACGCACTCTCGTGTCGGAAATTTCTCTTCCCACACTTGTTAGGAAAATAGCTATTGACGGTTCCATAGTCTTAGTTCTTATGATTGTCATCTGCTGATCAGGGTTTTGACTGAAAGAGCAATTAATGTTTTGACTAGTGCTCAATAATTTTTGTGGTTTATGGATTAGACAAAGTTGGATATCAATTTTTTTATTTTGAAAATCAAAAAAAAGCGTTGACAATTTCGTTTTCTGATCCAGAAATCAATAATGCATAATCAGATAAAAATAATGTATCTCATAAGTTTCAAGAATTTGACAGATATTTTTATTCACAAAAAATATCACACGATCACTCAAGGTTTCATTCCAATGAACCATGGACGTCTTCTGGTGATGGGAGAAAAGATGTCATCACATAACACCTTCAATATAAAGGAAAGTCAAATGGCAACTTGTGACATGTTTTTAGCCAGCACCTAGTAATACATGGAAATGCGTCAAATGTTCTTGTTATAAGCTTAAAAAATTTCATCTTTGTTGAAGTGAACTTTTGAAAATGGTGTGTAATCAGAAGCGTCATTATAACAGCTTTTGTGTCATTCCTAATTATCATTATTTAGCAAGTAAGGGACCCAAGGATAATGCGGAACTTTTCGCAAAGTGGATTTGTGAAGTGCGGAATCCATCACTGCAGAATAAGACTTATGAACAAATATATAGATCTTATTTGGTATGTGATATCCAGAATCCTCCTGGTTTTGAAATATGGTAATTTTTAACCCAATTATCAAGAAAAAAATACTTTAGTCAATATTTTTTCAACTCTATCATAATCATTCTAGAATTATTTGTTGTTGTGGTAAAGTTTTTTTGTGATTATTACTAAGATGATTCTCATTAAACCAATGTTGGAATTTCATCTTTGCCGCTCCGCCCGCTAATTCGCTCGAAGGTTAATGAAAAAAACAAAAATAAAATTAATTTTTGTGAAACCCAGTTGTCTTGGAAAATAATAACTCAAGAAAATAAAAATCATGTATATTTTAAATGAGACACTTCGAACGCATCGTACAGAGGAAATGGGTAGCGAAAATTGAAATAGTTGGACATTCTAATTGATCCCAAATGTTTGTTGAATTATTTGAAAACGAATGGAACAGTTGGCAGCAATAGGTTACTATTCTAACATTGGGTGAATAAGAATAACCATAGTGTATACATTTTGAAATGAATATACCAGATACTTACACTCTTGTGGGTATTATCACCATGTAATAGTAAAAAAAAGTGAAAACGCGATAGAAACAACTCTCTTCAAATCATTCATCATTAAAATAGTGTTTGGACATACATATTTTAAAACCAGGAGCAAAAGCTCAAAAACAATAATAAGCATTTGAAATTGCCGCAGGAATATAACTGCGACAGAAACCTGCAGATGACGCTGTATGCTGATGTAGATTTCTGTTTTACCATATCTAGTCATGTGGTCTATGTGGTTATCCAAACAACCATTGTAGGGCGCCACTTGATAACGTGAAAACCACATAACACCTACAATATAATGGAAACTGCAATGATAAAGGTTGTTGGAGAGTTTTGACGTTATCAAGTGGCGCCCTACAATGGTTGTTTGGATAACCACATGACAGGATATGGTAAAACAGAAATCTACATCAGCATACAGCGCCATCTGCAGGTTTCTGTCGCAGCTATATTTCTGCGGCAATTTCAAATGCTTATAATTTTTTTTAGCTTTTGTTCCTGGTTTTAAAATATGTATTCATATTTAATCCAAATTTCGAAATAGAAACGTTTTCAATCAAAACTTTCTAAACACTATTTTAATCATGAATGGTTTGGAGAAAGTTGTTTTTATGGCGTTTTTACTTTTTTTGACTATGACATGGTGATAATACCCACAAGAGTGGAAGTATCTGGAATATTCATTTCAAAATGTATCCACTATGGTTATTCTTATTTACCCAATGTTAGAATAGTAACCTATTGCTGCCGACTGTTTCATTCGTTTTCAAATAATAAAACAAACATTTTGAGGTCAATCAGAATGTCCAACTTAATTAATTTTCGCTACCTATTTCCTCTGTACGATGCTTTTGAAGTGTTTCATTTGAAATATACATGATTTTTATCTTCTTGAGTTATTATTTTCCAAGAAAACTGGGTTTCACAAACATTAATTATATTTT
This sequence comes from Orchestes rusci, assembly GCA_958502075.1. Classification (NCBI taxonomy): domain Eukaryota; kingdom Metazoa; phylum Arthropoda; class Insecta; order Coleoptera; family Curculionidae; genus Orchestes; species Orchestes rusci. The sequence continues at coordinate 21,645,817 of OY293304.1, forward strand.
TGTTTTTTCATTTACCTTCAAATGAATTAGCGGGCGGAGCGGCAAAGATGAACTTCCAACCTCGGTTAAATAAGAATCATCTTAGTTATCATCACAAAATAACTTTTCCACAACTATAAATAATTCTAGAATTATGATTGAGTTGAAAAAAATATCGATTAAAGTATTTTTTTTTCATATCACACACCAAATAAGATCTTCAGATTTGTTCATAAGTCTTATTCTGCAGTAATGGACTCCGCACTCCACAAATCCACTTTGCGAATAGTTCCGCATTATCCTTGGGTCCCTCATTTGCTAAGTCATGACAAATAGGAATAACACAAAAGCTGTTATAACGACGCTTCTGATTACACTCCATTTTCAAAACGATTACTTCAACAAAGATGAAATTTAATAGGCCCATAACAAGAACTTTTGACAATGACAACAAACTTTCCTTAACAACCGATCAACCAATCAGGGACAAGACCGCAAACAAATTTCAGGGCCACGGTGGATGTTTGGCAAAATACGCATTTTCATGTATTACTGGTTGCTGGCTAAAAACATGTCACAAGTTGCCATTTGACTTTCCTTTATATTGTAGGTGTTATGTGGTGAAAACTCCCCAACAACCTTTATCATTGCAGTTTCCAGTATATTGTAGGTGCTATGTGGATGTCATTTGCAATAAGAAGAACCACATCTTAGGCGAATTTGGCGTTAACCAGGTTACGCTTTGTGGTTACAGGTCTGGTTAGTGCCTAGTTACGATCTTGATACCAGCTCAGGACCAAACGCCAAAACGTTCTGGTTACCAATATTTCTACTTTCGACCATAGGAAAGTGAATAATATCAGTATATTCTCATCACTTTTCTCTACCTTCGAACATATCATTATGGTAAAACTCAACTACTTTTTTAAAAAGAAAAGCTTTATCGTCAGAAAAATCAAATTTTTCCACAAAGCACAAACAATAATATGCTGAGTACATATCTAAATACTGAAGACTAAAGCACAGCTTAAATAACAATCAGCTGGAACTCTCTCGGGCGGCATCTTTGTAGTATTGTCACGGAACAGAAAGAGACGTGAGATAGGCCAAACTCGCGCTATCGCTCTCTCACCGGGGAGAGAAGTCAGCGCCGCATTAACCACATTTTATTTTTACAGTAACAGAACCGTATTAACAGGTCTTTGGTTATTGCTTACACTGGAGTGCTATGCGGATTATTGGTGGTAATTGTATTCATCAAGGCAAAATAAATCATTACACATTTTGGAACAATAGAAATAGATAATCTATTCAAGAATATTGAAATTGAAACGAACAAAAAATGTAGTTACTTGATCCACAAACAAACATTTGGTGATTGAATTAAAACTTATACTAGAATACATACATTTGAAAAAAATAAATAAAAAAAGACGATGATGACATGGAGATTTTCGAAAACTTTTACAATAATTCATCATTAATTCGAATTACTGATATTTGAGGCAAATACAATTTATGACTATACTCATTAACAATATTATTTCATTCATTCCTTCAAATAATCATATTATTTTTGTTAATTTTTTGAAAATTAAAGTTGATATTTTTAAGAATTTAGTATATACGAACTCGCAAGTACAATTTCATTGCAAATCTTTTTGGAAAATTGTGTTATGGATGCGAGTATAGAATACTTTCGCATAATTTTAAGTATTCCGTTATTATTGCAGATTTCGTGATTAGATCCTCAAAATGTTGTTGAAATATTCCTTCTATTTCAATGATGAACTTCATAAAAGCATCATTGGGCATGGTCAAATTGCCAAAAGAATCATTATTTCCATTTTCGTACGCTTTCAAAAAACAGATGTATGAAGAGTCGTCTAAGTTCTCATATTCCTTGCCCCATATTTAAGGCATAATTCGCGATCTGAAGGGACTTTTGGAAAATATATCCACAAACATATCTTACAAATTTTTTTTGTAATGTATCTTCCCTTAAGTAAATTGCTTCGTTGATAATCTTATTTTCCCGGTTTTGGGGCGTGGCAACTTTTGGCTCTTCAGGAATTACATCTTTTATATCTTCAAGTTGTAGTAAAATTGTATTTAAATCATCTTCGCAGTTCTCTGCACCCAAGTTCAAGAGATTTACACACTGTAATTTTTTGAATGTCTTTACAAATTGTATAGGCGTTGGGTTAAGACAACTCCTATTTTCTCGCCTAATTTTCCCAAAATGGTTTTCTAGGCAATCTTGGTTAAGCCTTCTGGTAAATAAATAATCAAATTTGGCAGTGCTACGTAAATAATTAAATAGCTGAATAATACTATTTATGGAAGTTTGTAGACATTTTATAAATTTGATTTTGCTTGTTATGTTTATATTATTCTTGTCACGTACTTCCAGTTTTGTAAAAAAATCCAAGCACTCTCCCAGGAAATCCATTTGGTACGGCAAACCTTTTAGTGCAGCATTATATTTTTAAGAGGTTGAAGTTTGCGACGAGTTTAAAATGTCAAACAATTTATCCACCCTGCCTATAAAATTTGCAGTTTCAGCTGCTTCCGCAGGTAGGCGATTAAACATAACATATAGTCCCATTCCAGTCGAAACGCTAGCACCTTCATTTTTTCAAAATTTGTGGGTTTAATAGGTGAGTCAAATAGTTTCAGTGCAGCTCTAACGGGATATTTTTTATCCTGCTCATAGAAGTTTCTTATGTATTGCCAGGAAATAACTGTTCCATCGATATAAAAATTTTGTTTCATTAACATATTCCTCATGGCTTTAATTATATGAGGAATATCATATATGTAAAATAAGTTTCTTCCGGCAATATTAAAATAATGTGTTTCTGGAGAAACGTTCAATATTTTTGAAAGATTTAGATTATTAGATCCCATATCTGAAGTTACTGCACAAACATCAAGACCAAGGGGCTGTAGTTTATGCAGTGCCTCTGTGAGGATTTCTTTTGATAAACTACCCGGACAAGAGGTGTGACAAAAAAAATAATATGCAATGGTTGTTTCCATCTATTACGAATCCCTCTCAGCATAAGAACACAAGCTGTTAACGCAGGCTTGAATATTTTTTGTTTTCGATTATCAACTGCTAATCCAAACACAGCACCTTTGGAACGATCATAAAATAGATTCACCTTTATGCTCATTTCATCGAAACAAATTATACAATATTTATTTTGTTCCTGAAAACTATCATTTTTGTTTCAGGATTTTGAAAATACTAACCCTGAGCCTATCTTGATAGCACGTATTTGTTTTAAAAGCGTATGTGCTGTTGGGAGGCAAAATTTTTTCATCAAAAATTGTTCATATACATACTCTCGGACCCGCAAAATATATAGCTAGACAATCATTGTTGAAATTGTCAGTGTAACGACGTCCTTTGAGTTTTTTTTGCCCTTGTTCAACCTGGACATTAATCAAGTGAGTAGCAAAAGGCGACTTGCAAAATTTTAGTGTCAATGCTTGGTATTGCTCCAAGGAAACATTATCAACTACCTTATTGAACTATTTCTTGAGCGCCTTATTTTCCTCCTGCAAATTTGTATTTTCCGTGTAAGCGTCTTGATTATTGATCTATACTTGGATTTCCATGGGGTATCATATGACAAACTGTTTGGAGTTTGAGTAAAAACTGGAGATGTAAGAGGCGATTCACTGTCAGTATCCATTGAATTGTTGATATCCAAACTCAAATTAACCAAGGGAGAAGGGCTTGAGGGAGTGCTCCAATCAATGAAAGTAGAAGGGCTGTTTGAATCGTACGGCAAAGCTACTGAGAGTGGGGTTGCTTCCACTGTACGGCTTGAAGAAAGCGGATAGAGGGTTGCAGATTTATGTGGAAGATCTTCGTCTTGCAAAAAGTCGCTTGTTAGAACTCCTGAAAAATAGAAAGTAATATATTTACAAAATCTGTTGATAGTCAAATCATAGGTCTATCACAGAATCTTAAATATTTCCATAAATTTACCTGAGACTGGGACAATAACTCTATTTTCAAGAATGCGGATTTTCCAGGAGGAAGGGCCGAAGTGCAGTGATGGAAATAAAGTCGGGACTGCATTGAAGTTCAGTCGCTTACAAAGATGATTTGTGAACATCATTGGTTCAAAATGATCTGAACATAACCTGTGCTTTTATTCAGGTTATCTAGCTTCTCCATCAAGTCTTCTCGTTTTCATTTCATAACCCATATTCTGGCCCTGAAGAGATAGCATTCATATAGTAATATGAAATGTTTGAAACAATGACTCGCTTATAGATTATGGATAATATACAGGGTTTTTCACATAAATCTCCTCACGCCAATATCTTGATCGAATAGAAATATTTAATTTCTGTAAAAAGTAGTCAATGTATGGGGTCAAGTAGACATTTTTCATGGTTTGAAAAATTCGACGCCTATCAAGAGTTTGGCGTCACGACGCGTCGAAATTACAGGGTGTCTCTGAAATTACTGTACAACGTTGAACCACAGATTCCTCAACCAAAAATAAAGCGATCTAGGCAAACTTACCTATATACAAAAATGCTTTGGTAAACCTACAGAGGGCGTCAATGATTCAAAAAAATTTTGGTTTTTCCTACATATTTCGAAAACGTGCAGATCGATTTTGATAATTTTTGTTACCTCGTCGTGGACCATGAAATTACATTTTTTGTTTTTATAGCGGACGGCTGTAATCAACCGGAAGTGTTATAAACGTGACGCAACATGCAGTTATTTGTTTTGATTTTTTTTGGCATTGACTTTTTGATAATTCAGATGCTTTTATCTAATAGTTCAATGTTTCGGGGAGTTTTTCTCTCTCTTGAGAAATTTCGCTAAGATAAGTGATTGTACCAGAAAAAATATATATATATTCGATTAGCTTCACAGATATCTTATTACCGATTAATACTGATTTATTTTTTTCTAGCATAACTACTTATCCCAGCAATTTTTTTCAAAAAAGGAAAAAACTTTCTTACATACTGCATTATTGGGTAAAAACATCTGACTCATCAGAAAGTCAATTCCATAAAAAAATAAGTTACGTCAGATGACCCATATGCAGCTATATCTTTTGATTTTTTATGATTTGACTTTCTGATAATTCGGACGTGTTAACCTAGTAACGCAGTGTATGGAAAGGCTTTACCATTTCTTGAAAAAATTTGCTGGGATAAGTGATTATGCTAGAAAAAAATTATTCAATAATAAAATATCTGTGTACTTCATTGAAAATATTTTTTTTCTGACACAACCACTTATTCTTGCGCCATTTCGCAAGAGAGAAAAACTCTCCAATGCATTGAACTATTAGATAAAAGCATCTGGATTATCAAAAAATCAATTTCAAAAAAAATCAACACAAATAATTACATGTGACGTCACGTTTATAACACTTCCGGTTAATCACAACCGGTCGCTATAGAAACAAAAAATGTAATTTCATGGTCTACGACCAGGTACCAAAAATTATCAAAATCGATCTGCACGTTTTCGAAAAATGTAGGGAAAACCAAAATTTGTTTGAATCTTTGACGCCCTCTGTAGGCTCAACGAAGCATTTTTGGATATAGGTAAGTTTGCCTAGATCGCCTTATTTTTGGTTGAGGAATTTGTGGTTGAACGTTGTACAGTCATTTCAGGGACAATCTGTATAAATCTCCGTCTCCGTAACTTGGAACTACATATAGAAAACTTTTTTATTATTAATTTTAGGAAAAAAAGTTATTCCTCATAAAAGATTCTGCATCTTTCAAAATCTAAAATACAATCATCAGATATCAAATTTGTTCAACCTTATACAAGGTTAGAAAAGAAATGTGGATTTTGCCCAGGAGTAGAGTACTTCTATTTTTGACAATATCAAAAATTGTTATGGAAAAAAGGTGATCAGAACTAAAAACCACGATCAAGGTTGCAATTACAGCCATTTACAGTGAAAACATAGATTTTGCTATTTTTTACTAATTTTTCAACATTGATATGAATGCATATTATTATCATGCGTTTAATATTTGCTATACGTAAATAGTCCAGTTTTTCAATATAAATGCTTGTAATTGCAGATTTTTGAACGTGGCTTTGACTTTTGATCAACTTTTTTCAATTATAATTTTCAAAACGTCAAAAATAAAAGTACTTAACTCTTTAGCAAAATTCATATTCTTTTATAAACATCGCATATACGACTGAAAACTTGAGATCTGATGATGCAGAACTTTTTATGAAGAATAACTTTTTTCCCGAACGTGATAATAAAAAAGTTTTTTACATGGTTCCAAGTTACTGAGGGACACTGTATAATTCAATAATGTATAGGTACATTGAATATTAAAGTTATGCAATGTGGACACAAGTAAAAAATATAAAATATCGTATGATTAGTGGCTTACCTGTCTTTATCACTAGGAAACCGAAAAAAGCTCCTATCACAATTGTACTTTTTAATAACACAACCAATAGCCGCACAAACGTCTCCCCTCTTTGGTAAACTCATTATAACAGAAAAGCACAAACCACAACTTATTAAACGATAAATCGCTATTCAACAGTTTTAAGCACGCATATGATCAAACGATACAAAATCCAATGAACATATGATAATAGCGGAACCACCACCGACGCTACTGCAGTGTTATTCCCAAAATGGCGCCTTGCGCAAACATCGACGCAAATCATTTCAGCCAAAAGAGTGTCCTAGCTGATTGTTATTTAAGAAGCTGTGACTGAAGTCTAAAAAGAATTCGGAAAATATCACATCAGACTTGGAATCCGAGAAACTGGTCGACGCAAAAAATGGAAGAAAAAATCAACGAAGATAATATATATTAAATAACAGGTCAACATGTCACGTATATCAGTCAAAAGTAATACCTACGCCCTCTTTTTTACTTACAAAGATATTTTTCTCTACTGCGTGGGAATTTAAGTTCCTGGAAATGACTGAAATTGATAACGTTGATCTATTTTGTCATTATTGTTATATCAAAAAACGCCAACATAAAAAAAAATGAAATTTTGAGGTTATGAAGTCATGACCACCTTCGTGACCAGACCATTGACCAAACTCTGGCGCTGGTCACGGAATTCGTAAACAGGTGAGCAAATGCAGTGTTGCCAAATCTCATCACAGCAAATGCCAAACAACTTTCGATTCACGTCATAATTGTCACCAATCAAGTCATTATGTGATTTGCTGGTGACCAAACTTGGCCACCATCAAGCTTTATAACAACCACATTGGTGGCAACGATGACGTAGATCAAAAGTTGTTTGGCGTTTACTTAATCCTTATCCAATTGTAGATCGTTTTCGAAATACATGGTGCTGAAATTTTCATTAAAAAAACGTTTTTTTGAATTGTTTTCCCAAACCAGAGATCATATTCAAACCAAACTTGAAATGCGACATGATGCCTTGTCGGCTGAAATATATACCAATATCAAACAAGATGTAGAGGCAGCAAGCGAATTCTGTACTATGCAAAGGACTCATGGACCTCAACAAACTGCCTACCACCTTGAAAATCTATGATAATGTCCTCGAATTCAAAAGACTGATGAGATAAATTGTGTTATGCAAGCCTGATCTGTGATGAGACCTCAGGTTCAAATCAAACTCACCTGTGATCTGTTGTATACATCTACCCGTTTTCACATCACTATTTATTTTTAATTCATTTGTCTCATTCCAATAACCCCTTTTTATGTACTATTTTTTTTGAAACTATTTTTATGTAATTTGATCATTTTCTGTGAAATGTGAAGCATCGAGCTTGATAAATGACTATTATTATTATTATCAAGCTCTCCAGTCGACAGTGGCGGATATAAAGGTAACCGGGAAAAATAAGTTTGCAAAAAAATGCCACACTGGGTGTACGATTTAAAAAAATTAAATTTTTAGAAAGACATTTCAATTGACAGAAAAATTATTTGAGAATTGTTTCTGTATCTACTACCACTGTGCAGAAGACTAATGTTGTCATATATCTTTTTTTTATTGGAGTCGCTCCAGGTCCATTCCAGGAAAGTTGAACCTGAACAAACTTTGAAAAGATGCTGAAGAACACCGGTTTTGGATCTACATAGCATCGATATTTTCCCAAACTGATAACACTCTGTACTTTTTCAATAGGACGTTTGCGGACACATTCTCCTATGGAAAAAGTGATTTTTCCACTTTGTTCACTCTATCCACCAAAACCGGATGCGCAGCTATTCACCAATTCTGTATTGATTTCCAGAGAATGTCTCAGATCATACATTATCAAGACGTAAGTGAAGCATAAATGAACAAGTATTTTTTCCATCATAGTTTCAAAATAATTAACTGATACATGAATTTCATAAGATTGTTATCTGATCACTTCATCTTTTTGAATCATAAATAATAAATGAAGCTATTGTTTCACTTGAATACCTTTTCTAAATAGAGCCATTAAAAGATAACAATAGGTCTGTTCGTAGAACAATCACAAATCGATCAGCGCTTCATCGATTGGTCAGAATAATCAGAAATAGTTTGCAAACTGCAAATGCTAAATGCCGATTGATTCTGACTGGTTTGTGACTATTCTACGAACAGACCTAATATGCCTAGAAATTGACAGATTCATTTCAAAGTGACAAAAGTATACAACGTTTCTGGTTTATGTTCAATAATCATTATCCGTGAAACTCCGAAATATTCGGAGCATGTCTTACAATAACCCTGAATCTAGAATTGTGTTTCAAATCTGAAGAGCGCGCCTCTGTTGAATTGATTCAGTATCATAAATAACAGTCGTTAGAACAAAGGTGATTTCAGTTCTTGGTTTAGACGATAATTGAATATGTTGTTGAGAAAGAGTTTCACCAACTCAAAGGTATGATTCCGAGTCTAGGTACGAAGCATTGTTCAAATATCTTGATCCCAGACAATTTAATTCCACATTACATACCGCTGAATACATTAAGCTCGCATTAGGAATAGAGCTATATTCCAGTTAATACCTCGGAAACATGGAGGCAAAATTCTCAATAGACATATCTGAACTAGTAATTCTCTAAAATTAATACCATCATGTATACAGGTTTCTCGAATTTCAACGGAATTTGCCTAAAAGATCCTCAAAGATAAGGGCTTCTTTGGGATCGTTTAAAAGTCTGCGATGCTCGCGGCGAGGTGATATATGGCCGTAGTCGAAAACATCTCGTAGTGAGTGCATTTATATTCAACTTTGTGGAAAACCACGACGCTTTTAGATTAGAACTTCTCAGCGCACATCTGAAAGGTAGAAGTGCTCCCTAGGACATTTTTAAGGGTAATGTATTCAGCGTTTTATTTTATAGAATATTAGGAAGGTGAGGGATCACACTTTTTCACATTGGAATCTATTTGTTGCAAATTAGGAGAAAACGGGAATAGTTATTTGAGAGTTAGCACCTATTTGGTAAAATAGATTCGGAATCTAAAAAGATGCTATTCTTATTATTATATGGTAAATATTTTTTCTACAGCCGTAATTTTCCGCACCGATATCCGTGTGGAAAATCAGATTTCCCGCACCAGTGCGGAAAAAATTTTCCGCACGACATTTCCGTGCAGAAAAATTTTTCCGCACGGATATGTCAAAATTAACAATATCATAAGCAAACAGCAACCAGGTTTCCAGGTAACTATGGTCGCTTAATTACACATTTCGACATTCATTATTATTTATTTGTCATTAGTTGCATCAGAAACTTTCAAATTACGAATTATATCCTTATTTCCGCACGTCTGTAGAAAAACTACTGTACCTAACACTTGCGGAAAATGTTTTTCCGTCCTCGGCTGCTTCACCGAACTCCGCTACGCGTCGGTCGGTGAACGGCAGACTCGTGCGGAAAAACTAATTTTCCGCACTTGTTAGGTAAATAGCTATATTGGTACTAATGTGTCTTTCTTGATTTCAGATCCACAGAGATCGCCAAGATAAGTGGCCTATGAGAATATTTTGGAAAATTAAGCTCAGATTTGATGTATGATGTCGTAGACCTAACTATGAGCGTTTTTGAAATATTTGAGTTTTCATGTCAAAAATTATGTTTGTAGATTCCTATTATATAAATTTTTCGTATAAGATAGCCTTTATTGCTTGATTTGTATTGGATTCCTTGTTGAAAGGGACCTACTTCTAATGATTTTTCACATTATTTTGATAACTTTTATTTATTTATTCATTTGAATATACAATAAAATATATTCACAACACAAAAAAAAGTAACTGAATACGTATTACGTGTGGCAGTGCGGTTTTATAAGCGGTGACTCAAATTCCGCTTTGATGGATAAAAGACTGCACATAAAAATATAACAGTTTGAGAAATACAGATTAAAAGTCTGTCGGAGAAGCAAGTGAAGCCGTGGTGGTGACGTGACAGTTTCACAGAAGTGAGCAGTGCATCGCAGTCTGTTGATCCATTAGCAGACTTGTGGAGATCCATCAGCATAACCCGCCTTCTCCTGCACTTGAGGCTCTTCAACCCACATAAAAGCATCCTTGTTTTGGAGTCCGAATTGAAAAGGGGATCTGCTTCGTACTTTCTCAATTCCTTTGATGTGGGCTTGGTAGATCGTTGACCAGATGCAAAAACAGTACTCAAGGATACTTCTCACCAGGGAATTATGAAGACAAGTGATCGCTGTAGTGTCGTGGATGTGTTTACCGGTTCTTTTGACGTAGCCTAGCATCCGGAAGTATCTTATTCTGATGATGTCAATGTGGGCGTTGAAGTTCAGAGTGCTGTCGAATACAACTCCTAGGTCCCTGATTGTTGACACACGCTCCAGCCGAGTCCCTGCTATAAAATATTCGTTTATTCTTGGGTTTTGGGTTCTGGAGAAGCTCATCGACTTGCACTTCGAAGGATTAATCAACAAATAGTTATTGCTGCACCACGCAACCAAAGTGTCGAGGTCCGATTGCGAGTACGCATTTGAATTTACTTTCGAATAGAACGAGATCATCTGCATATAGCAAGTAATAAGAGTGGTGGAAACAGGTTACAAATTGCGATAATACTTAACTTGTAAATTGCGAAAGTTGATATTGAGAGAGATACAGCGTGCCAAAGTTGAATTCTAATTTTTGATTTTTTTCAAATAACTTTTGAAATAATCTAGTTATTATGATGAAATTTCCTATATAGGGGTTGTTTGACATACAAAATTCATATCTGTTTTTGATTAAGGTCTTACATGTGGGGGCGCCACTAACACATCTTTTAACTCATTCAAATAGTTATAACTTTCTTGTACAGGGTGATTCATTAAACTATTCATCCTAGAGACTCAAGGAGAAAAATCTGTAGAGTGATGTGCCAAGAGAAAATGCTGAAAATATATTTCAAGCTTCTAGGATCGCCGCAAGGTGGCGTAATGGTACTGTGAAAACAGAAAATAAACACATTTTCGAAATCTTCTCTTTTGAGACTATTGAAAAAGAATATGAAAACGGATCTAAGACGACATTCTCTACAAAATTGCCTTCCCGACACTTCTCTCTGAGTTGTCAAATAAGACAGCTACAAGCCGTCAAACTTGATGTCACTAAATTGCCCATAACTTTGAAATTCCTTGACCATTTTGATTGTTCTCTAGCTCGTTTTGAAGAAGAGAATCTCCTCTTTCTAATGCATATACTCGATGTCTATTTTATCCGCTGTAGCCGACCACACAACATGAATTTCAAAAGTCAAACCTGTATTTGCGGTTTTTTTGCAATTTTCAAATGTGAACCCACTAAATAGATACCTTCATCGTGTTATTTGGAAAATCTCCTATCACTTTCATACCTATTTATTTTTTGAAATAGAAGAGTTACGGAAAGTCCATCAGGAATCAGGCGAGGATTACTTTTAAAACAGCCCCTATAAATTTGAATGAGTCAAACAGATACGCATAAGATTTGTTTTGATTCGCGTTTAATATTTTCTCCAGTTGATTTTGAAAAAAAGCCTATAAGTGAGAATGCCAACTATTTTTCGTTTTTTTTTTTGTATGAGCAGCTGACAAGTAGAATGCAGTGCATCACTTGCCAAAAATAATACGGTGGATCAGCGAATACCCTTATCCCAAAAATATCGAAAAAAAAAAGATGAGATTAGCTAAAAAAAAACAAAAAAACTAGTGCTAATGCTCAAAATCCTCACCATTGGCAAGGCATTTCTATCTTTTTGACACATTCAAACCTACATGGGCTGTTTCAAACGACGGATTCCTGATGAAGTCTCCGTAACTCTTTTGATTCAAAAGATATAGAAAAATCACCTCTATGAAAGTGGTAGGAAGTTATCCAAATAACATGATGGAGGCATCTATTTATTGGGTTTGCAATTGAAAATTTCAAAAAAACCTCGAATTCATGTTTGACTTTCACAATTCATGTTGTGTGGTCGGCTTAAGAGAATAAAATCGACTTCGAGTGAATGCACCTGAAAAAGCAGTATTTCCTTTTCAAAATGAGCTTAAGAACAGTCAAATCGGTTAAGTATTTTCGAAGTTAGAGGCAAATTAGTGACAATAAGTCTTACAGCATGTAGCTGTCTCATTTGACAACTTAGAGAGAAGTTTCGGAAGGCAATTTTGTAGAAAATATTATACAAAATCTGTTTTCATATTCTTATTTACGAAGATTTAGAGACAGCATCTCCATCTATTGTGGATGGATCTGTGGGAGAGAAATGCATGTCTTTCGCAACCTCTAGCCTCGAAAATGTATCGATTTTCTGTTTTCACAGTATCGTAACGCCCCCTTGCGGCGATCCCAGAAGCTTGAAATATATTTCTAGCATTTTCTCTTGGGCACATTACTATACAGATTTTTTTCCTGGGTCTCTATGAAGAATAGTTTTTGAGAACTGGCACCCTGTCGCTGAAAATGAATCACCCTGTACGCACTCAAACATTTTTATTTAAATCAAAATAAAAATTTTTACTTAAGAAAGGTGAGACTTGTAAAAGTCGATAGGAGTAACCTTTTTCAAGATATTTTTGCCCTTGAAGTATTCTATGCAATGTTGTTTCGAATTGAAAATTTTAAAAATTAACATAGGGGCATCAAAAACGTCGTTGTCACGGTAATTTTGACAGGCATCTCGATGATCAATGTTTCTTATGAAAAAAACAAAAAAAAATGAAACATTTTCGAAAAAAAAATCATTTTTTTTTTGTAAAAAATATTTAAAATCAGACTATTTTTTTTTTAATTCAATGAACATTGAGCAGTTCAAATATCTCACTCCTAGGCACTTCTACAGTGTATACCTTTTTCATGTTAACATGATAGAACCAAAATCGAAATAACATCCGATAACGATACATTTAATGAAATCAAATTAAATCCACTAATGGCTATGACAAAGTGAAATTTATTTTTAAATGTCTCTTCAAACTAACGCCGGAAATAATACAAAGAATTCAAATTTCAAAATTACATTTTCTCAAGCATATAAATGCGCAACTTTGCATCCATTTAACCGACCCTGTATCTCTAATAATAACTGAGATCCCCATGTATGCACTCGAATCTGTGGCACCCTGTGAAGGGGGTTGAAATATGACTTTGGCTGATGTTTCCTTGAATACTGTAGATTTTCTAACAACATTTAGTGAGATCAACTCGAATGATAAAATGGAAATATCTGGTTTTAAAAGATATTTTATTTTAAATTTCGCTAGTCTGCTAGTGTGCTACTAGCGTTATTTGTAAGACTCAGTAATAACGCTACGCTTGGTGTAGGGTCATTCAAGTGAAGAAGAAAAATTTAAAATAATCACCAAAACGCTTGATTGTTTCTATTCAAGATTAAGAATAAAATCGTTCTCGACTATATCTGTGATAGAACAACGATATTCGGAACAGTTCGTAATTATAATACAAGAAATAAGCATGATTTTATTCTAGTCAGTAAGTGTCATACAAATCAAATGTCCTGTTCTGTTTTGTACAAGGGTCTTCTTGAGTTCAATCGACTTCAATCAACTATGAAAGACTGTGATAATGTCGTAAAATTCAAAAGACTGATTAGAATGTACATTATGGAGAACGTGTGAGATGTCCACGCATTGTGATGAAAAACCCTATTGCGCATGATCAACTTATACATCTTTATGTCTATATACCTCAGTTTCAAATCTTCTGTTTGCTAGTCCCTTTTACATTGTTTCTGTTTCACAGATTCACTTTCAGATTTGACCTTTTTTTACTTTTTACTTTGATTTTATAACTTAGATATTATTCCTTTATATTATGATCACTGTATAGCTTATGCTAAATAAAATATTATTATTATTATTGTTCTCATTGGTTAAGTATCATTTACATAGGGCAAGGTAGAATTAACGTAGAAGTGAAGTATAAAATTAATGCAATACTTTTACCTCTGTCGTTCACATTGAATCATTTGTGGGGTATTCTTTTTTGGTACGCATGCGCACGTCGTTTTCTTCAAACCAGATTTCCTGCTATTTATGATGTGGTTCCTTCTACAAATTACCGGGTAATTTGGCAATACTTTGGCCAATTTCCGATCTAAGCTCTCCATAGCCGTAAAGATCTTCAAAAACCATACGATATGGGACAAATTTTGACAATTTCAAAATGACAGAAATCGACCGTCATAAACTTGATTCTGATTGGCTTTGGTAAGAACTTGCCACACGCAAGCACCAAAAAGTTTGGAGCTTGGTATCTTTTACCATGCCACTACTTCGCCACTACCACGTTAAAGCAACCATAATTCTATGTGAACAGCGCGTATGAAATGTACGCGGCAAATATTCTCAATTCATAGTTAACTTCTACCTTACCTCTACCTTGCCCTATGTGAATGATACTTGTCTCATATTTTCTATGTGGTAAAAGGTAATGAGGGCTTTCGCAAAACTCACACCTTGTTGACTATTTCACGATTTTCCTTACCTTCCGACATGTTTCTAGGATCACTGATTTTTCATGTCCGTAATTAGTTGGAGTGGTATATTGTGTTTCTTGAATCCTGCGGGTAACTCCGGTGGTATGAGGCCAGTGACTGAGGTGACTACGGGAAGAATGAGGACTTCTTCCATTTTCCACATTGACTTTATTTCCTCAGCTAGGTCCGTGTATTTTTGTATTTTCTCTGTTATTGTCTTCTGTATATTGTGATCCAGAGGGTGTGCAATATCTATTACGTTGTAATTTTGTTGATTTTGTCTATTAGTGTTATGTTTGGTCTATTGATCATAGTTGATTTATCAGTTAGGATTCCTCGGCCCCAGTATATTTTATGATTTTGGTTCTCGTTGACTTGGTCTGGTGTGTATTTGTAGTACGGCTCTTCTAATGTTTTTATGTTATGTTTGTGGAGTAGGTATTTATGGAGGATCTTGGCTGTCAGATTGTGCCTGTTTAGATATTCTGTCTGTGCTAAGCTAGGACATCCTGATGTTATGTGTTGTATCGTTTTGGGCATTGATTTACACATTACACAGTTATCATTTTGTATGTTAGTTTTTGTGATATATTTTTGGTAATTTCTTGTCGGTACAACCTGGTCCTGTATGGAGTACATGAATCCTTCTGTTTCACCATACAGGTGTCCGAACTCGATGCATTGGGTTGACAGCTGATGTTGTTTATCGAGGTCGTTCTTGAATCTGCCATGTAGTTTTTTGCTGTTCCATGTCTGTGTGATGTTTGTGAAGAATGTTTTCTTGTCTATCTGCTGAAGTTGTGTGTGTGTGCTGAGTGGTGTGTATCTTTTGTCTGCTTGTTTAATGGACGCGTGTAATGATGACTGAGTTGCCTTCAAGTTGAAGTATCTTTGTAAGCTGTGTTTGAATGTTGTGTGTTAATTCTATATTGTTTAGGCCTCTTCCTCCTTGTTTTCTAGGTAGGAGTAATCTCCCAACAGCCTAGTTTGAATGAAGGGGTCTAATATCCGTGAGGAAACTCAAATGGAATTCACACCTACAGAAAATAGTGAATCGAGGTAGAGCCACAATAATGGCAACAAAAAGAGCGATAGGAAAGAATTGGGGCATGAATCCGCGCATGGTACACTGGCTCTACTGTACCGTGGTAAGACCCTCTCTTGCTTATAGCTCTGTTGTCTGGTGGCCGAAAATCGAGCAGCGACAAGCAGCCACGGAACTTGCAAAAGTTCAGAGGCTAGCATGTCTCTGTGTAACGGGAGCCATGAAAACTACTCCAACACTTGCCATGGAGGCCATGCTTAACTTACCTCCTTCAGATATCTATATCAAAATGGAAGCAAGAATGAGAGCATATAGACTTAGCAACACCGGAAACTGGAGCTACTCAAACTCCCAAGGACACAATAAGATAACCAGCACAGTCACGAACCACGAACCACTTGAGGAGTGATATCATGTTGACAAATATCAACTTTAGCACGTCTCCCAAGACCAAGCTAATATGGGGAGAGGAAACGGTGAAACAACTCCGGATGGCTAATGGGGCTATAATGGTACACAGACGGCCCCAAAACAAGCCGGGGAACTGGTGCCGGAATCGTGGGTGAAAATCCAAAGTGGAAAACATGTGAACCACTCGGGATGTACGCTACAGTTTTTCAGGCAGAAGTACATGCAATAAACGTTTGCGTGCAAGAGAATCTCAGGAGAGGCTACAGAGGAAGGAAAATCCTTATCCTTAGTGACAACCAAGCTGCAATCAAAACCATCTTCTGTCGGGAAACCAAATCCAAACAGGTCATGGACTGTCATCAACTGGGAGTATCTAACGATGTCACTCTTGGATGGATACCAGGATACACAGGGATAGCTGGGAACCAGCGGGCGGATCTACTAGCACGCAAAGCTGCAAACACACCACTTCTGGGTCCAGAACCTGCTATTGGTTTACAAAATCTTCTGTAAGAGGTTGGCTGAACTGTTGGTCCAAAAAACAACAGAAAGCTAGATGGTGCCAATCACCAGTTCTGGAACACAGTAAATTAATGATGGCAGACGATATCGAATCATCATTTTCTGGAAGCCTACTGAAACTCAGCAGGAATCAGCTTAGGAAAGTAACAGGTATATTAACTGGACACTGCACTCTAAGGAAACACATGCATATCATGGGTCTTTTCAACGAGGAACCCATATGTAGGCTGTGCAACAAGGAGGAGGAAACAGCGCTGGCATACTGGAGAAGAGAAAATGGGAATTCACAACCACTCCTCAAAAGACGGACAGGGAAACAGTAGAACGAGTCATGAACCTTATTCGGGCAATGGAGCTCTTCGACTGAGAGACAGGCACAGATAAGATACAATAAGCCCAACTAGAGGCTGCGGTGTCGGGGCCAACAGCCCGAAACTCGTAGCGCCCGTACTTCAGTAATCAGTGATCAGTAGTCCGTGAGGATTTTTTTTGTCAGTCTGTCTAGTGCTTGTACGTCTGTTATGGTCCACTGTGTGACTCCGAATGAGTATGTTAATATCGGTATTGCCCAGTATTGGTATTGTATGTTTCGTTGTTAGGTAGTGTAGGGAATGATATGTTGTTAATTAGAAGCTCTATGTTGTTCGTTTTTGTTGTTTTGCCTTTTTTCGCTACAATTGATGCGCATTTATCTAGTCCGAAGTTCATTCGTATGTCTTTAGAGAACGTGGCAGTGGTTTCTAATAGCGGGGATAGTTGATTTTCGTCCGGAGAATATAACTTTAGATCGTCCACGTAGAACAGGTGTGATATTTTGTAATCTTTTGTTGGACTGTATCCAATATTTGATGACTTTAAAAGGCTGGTGGGTTGAGTGCTAGGATAAACCATTTTGGGCTCCATGTGTCCCCTTGGAATATTCCTCTTCTGATCTTTATGTTATTTTATTATTATTATTATTTTAATTGTTCTCATTGGTCTGTCTCACATTATCTATGTGGTGAAAGGTAATGAGGTCTTTCGCAAAACTCACACCTTGTTGACTATTTCACGATTTTCTTTACTTATTATTATAATTATTATTATTATTATTATTATTATTATAATGTTGAAGTGCTTTTTTGTTAGCACCACGTTGATCAGCAGATCTTATCAAGACGGATTCGTATCTTCACTAATAAAGAAGTAAGCAATAGTGCAGTCCCAAGTTTGATCAGTCCTTATTCCAGAGATGCTTTCTCAAAGACTCAACAGTATCTACACAATTCATAGATCAATTATTGTACTTAACGATGTTTTCATTTTATTCTCGAATAAGAGCATCGTTCAACACACATTGAAAGATATGCAATTACGCCCGTGAACCAATACTAGAGAAATGGTTGAATTAATGGGAATTCAAAAATATTCTTTTACTATGCACTACTTGGTTCATAAATAGTAATTTGAATAAGAATCTCCTCATTTTATCATATAAATCTGGAGGCAATGGTTCGGAATGATTGTGATTCTCTCAGATTAAATAATAATCATGTCCAAGCTGCTTCGTCAAAAAACTTCTCAAATATTTTTTCAAGCACCGTCGAGTTTCAATAAGAATGTTGAGATAAGGGTCATAAGCACGCATTTTGTTAACGATTGCCCCATCCTCACGAAATTGGGACAATTTCCTTTTTTACTGACAAATCTCTCGTGAGTGATGATCGTCAACGTTTTGATGACATCTCAATAGGACCTTTATTTGTGAAACATTGTTGATTCTTGCTGATTTTTTTCCATCTTTGTAATCCAGAATATTATGGCGAGGCTGAATACCATAAAGCTCACTTAGCGCTGCAATCGGGTCCCCATCAGATTTTTCCCCCTTCTGGCAAACCCTCAACTGTCATACTGTCAACACATGGCATTTAATATTCATTTTATTTCATGCTGTTCTTAGAAGTACAGTACGAGATAAAATGAATATATAATATGAGACACTTCACATCATCAGAGGCAGACTGCCACCACCGCCGTCTCAATGTGTTCTTCGGCAATGAGAAAGAACTTTTTCTCTTGAACCGTTAAAAAAATATTCTCGCAGTATGAAACAAATCAATGTACGTAACAGAGCCGGTAAATGTCAATAAACTACTTGTCTAGAAATAAATATCTTGACTCGTAAGTCAAATAATCATTAACCTTCTTGGTAACGTGAATAACTATTGTTTTGTTGATATTTTGAATTTAATGCCTGTGTTTTCTCGACTTGTAACAAATCTTATTACGGAAAAAAAGGGGGAAAACGGAAGGGAAGGAAGAAAGAAAAATGTGGTTCTGACCCCTTTGGAGTACGAGAAGGGGATGATGAAGATGGGAGAACGTTTCTAACTCGTGCGGAGAGTCGCCGTGGGTAAAAACACTCTCAAATAAACAGTTGTTGTGACTTTAAATTTGCGTCACCCGCTTTTACACCCAAGTTCGCCAATCTTAAATAAAACGGACACTGCTGCGTACACCAAAGACCAGATTTACCCAGGAATAGAAAAAAATACAGGAATGAAAAAAACAACCCTTCAATAGTATGACGATTATGTGTTGAGTTCAGCCATGGAAAGTAGGTGAATGAGAATCCAGAATTACCCTTAAAACATTAGCTTAAAACGTTAAGTAAATATGTACAATCTGACCTACGAGGGTACCGTATAATAACGATGATTTCTGACGGTGGTGACGTAGCTTGATGTCTCCCAAACGTAAAATGGACAGAACTCACCAGATAAGGGTAGTCTCGGTGACGTCAGCAAGCATGCCAGTTATACACGTTCCAATCGACTAACGTTCCGTAGGGGTTAGGCTGGGTGAGTAGGAGTGGGCCTACCCTTGAAATACTAGAGAGTTCAGAGTCTGGTTCAACTTGATTCAGTCGTACAGAGTGACGGTGAGTTTCAGATATTAAGGGTGTGGACAACAACAAATAAATGATGACGATCATGTGGCAGGCCTAACATCTTTTGAAGCACTAGAGAATAGTTAGGTCAGTACCACTTATTTCAATAGTGAGGTGATGATGATTGTAAAAAATTAAAATGAATACATTTTTGAAGATCAAGTGGTATTTAGAGTTATTCTACCTAAACTTCCATATTTTTATTTTTGTATGTGAAGATTTGATATCATTGAAGAGCGATTTTAGTACTTTGTTGGTTGAGTACACTACAATTATTATGATCATTTGCAATTGTCTTTTCAATTGAAGCTCCAGGTTTCATATTTGAAAATACTGTAAAAACGTAAACCCAAGTGAACTGATTCCAATAACTCCGCACTTGAGTGTGACTCAACAGCTCAACCTTTTTAAACGAAGGTAGTCTTCTTGTATATTTTTCATTTCTAATGGTTCAATTTACAACCTCAAAACATTGGCAACCATCTGTCTTACTATCTCATGTTAAAATTATGACTTCAAACGCTATTCCAAAGTGACTACATGAGGGTGCGCTGTTGAAGTCCAGCGGTGGACAGGAAAAATTTCCAGTGCGAATATAAGTGGCACACAGGCTAGTAGAGCTGAGTAGGTTATAGTATAATTTATTACCAGTGGCCAAAAAGGTTGACACACTATCGTCCACGGCACAGAGTGGTAATCTGCAGTCATCAGTCTAGTCAAAACCTCAAAAGGGGATCCACAATGATTCACTATACTGCAGTTCAAAGGTGCCTCAACCCCTTCCCCACTTCAGTAAATTCAGTATCGTTTCATGTTCGAGCCAAAATCTGAATTGGATCTATTCAATTTGGGTTATAACTTACTATCGCAGGTCAGAGATGTAGATTTCAGGTGAGGGTGGTAAGTACCACAGCACATTCTAGGCCACACAGCGGACCCATAGCGCACCACCAAGAGGAGCCTCCAGGAGGAGAGAAGTTGCTCTCTTGGATCATTGTCGTCAAGCCCTTAGCCATTCAGCATAGGCGACAACATAGGTGTCAAGCCACAACATTTAGCTCGGGCGACAACGTATGCCGCAGTTCTAACTAAGGTGCTGATTGAGAACATCACCTAATTTTAGTATTGAACATGCAGGATCCAAATCACTTAGGCTAATTTATTAACTTTTTGACTGACAGTAATCAATAATACTACAGCCTACTCAGTTCCATTAGCCATTGAGAGTGCCACTAAATACAGAACAGAAAATAATGTCTGCTCACCGCGGGGATCGAACCCACGTCAATCAGAACTAACGGTCTCTCAAGCCGGCGTGTTGCACGCTCGGCCACCGTAGCCCTATCTATCGCAGGTCATTGAAGTTTTGTTTTTTTGGTATACGGTTTGACGTTTGGTCTCTGTTGCAGTGCTCTTCATAGATGTTATAGGTATTCCACCCGTGAATTGTGATCCAAATACATCCAAAACTTTATATCGATATCTATTCACTTTTTAAATCAATTGGAAACTCAATTGCTTGTTCAATTAACCGTTTGG
This sequence comes from Orchestes rusci, assembly GCA_958502075.1. Taxonomy (NCBI): domain Eukaryota; kingdom Metazoa; phylum Arthropoda; class Insecta; order Coleoptera; family Curculionidae; genus Orchestes; species Orchestes rusci. Next base: position 21,667,206 of record OY293304.1, read on the forward strand.
AAAAAAGAAAACAAAATCATATTTTGATATCGTGAAGATAGCCCTAGGGAATGATAATATTCATCATCCAATTCTTTTGTTTAGTTAGTCTTGAGCTTGAACAATGAAAATAATCGCCACAATTTTTTGTCATTATCAGTTGAAAAACTTCACTCGATAGAGCCCTTCAATGATGAATTATCTGCTCCAACATTGCAAGGTATCCCTTTTTTCTCTCATCTTAAAAAAATAATCGCTTCTGGAATCAGCGCCATATTGGTGCTGTTTTAGCTAGACCCAGTGTAGCCACTTTTGCATGTAAAATTGATCAACATGACTCCATGTCTCCTCTTTATTCAATCTCTTTGGGTTTGGGTTACAGCGGTTGGATTGCAACCTGTCCTACCTACTTTGATGCTGTGGTGAGTGACCTACTTCCAGAGGGCAAGCTTTCACCGATGTATAATATCTGAATATCTGAAAATATCAATTTTGATAACCTGTTAAAAGATTTTGAGTAAAGATTCATTGTTGTGAGGCATAGTGACGGTTCGATGTAATTGTCCCGACACGTTGTCATCCCGACAGTAAACTTCCCGACAGTATTGCTTCCCGACAGTGAAATGTCCCGACAGTTATTCTTCCCGACAGTAAAGTATCCCGACAGTAAACTATCCCGACAGTTATTTTCCCGACCATATTTTGTCCCGACAAATTTGAAACGTAGCCGTGAATGGAATATCAATAGCAGCGTTGCCGATACTGTGTCGTGCATGTTTCCGAGTTATGCAGCTCTCAATACATCATAAGTCATATTATGGTAATATGGTATTATTGTGAATTAGAGAACACTAAATACTCTCTCAATTTTCAAGATGATTGTCTTTTCCCTGTGAATTATCTATTTCGCTATGACTATTGACGTTTCTTTGTACCCATATTTTTTTTTGAAATGCAAGGAACTATTCGTCTGATGAAACTGCGCTATTGTCGTAATCGCTTTTTCGACTTGTTGACTGCGATATTTGGAACAAACTAACATTGAGAAACTTTCAAACCATTCACAAAAATTGAACCATGCCAAATTGAACGACACAGCGAGTAGCTCTTTGATGAAAACTCTTTCATTTTTAGAATAGATTTGATCTATCAAGTCAGACATCAATTTGAACATGTGGAAACAACACAAGCGAATTCGTATGAAATTTGCAGGTAGTTTTTGGTTGTAATGAACAAATTTGAAAACAATTTCCACGTAGGTAGAAAAAGTCTATGTTGTGCAAAGCAAAAAATATAGCATTGATGAATGCGAAGCAGTAGTTAAACAAGGGGGCTTCTAGACCACCGGCCGACCATAACCTCAAAGCGCTCAAGTGGGCGAGGCATATTTTTGACTTTTCCCTAGGTTTTAGGGAATTTTTGATGAATCTGGCAACGTCGCTCGATCTCGATCTTGACAGATGTCATTTTGACATGACAGCTTTGACAGATGACAGCTTTGACAGATGGCAATTGACAGGGAGCTTTGTTCCTGGGATCGAGATGGGGGGATTGGGGGGTGTGGAGGTTAGATTACCAAAGTCTGAAAAAAGATTTTCCGATAGCGAGATTGGAATCCATATCCTTTGGATTTGTACGTGACAGTCTAAACCAATACGCTACTAAGGTGCCTAAAATAGAATGTAGATTTGTGGCTCAGTTGCGGTGTGTTTTGGTCTTGTCTTAAATTGTGTGTGGTTTCGTTGTGGGGGAATTCGGGTCCCCCTGCTCGTGGAGATAGTTTGAGGGCTTGATGGGGGGACGGGGGTACCTACGCCACCTGAGTCATAGGAATTTATATAGATTTTAGATACCGTTTCGGTGTGTTTTGGTCTTGTCTTAAATTGTGTGTGGTTTCGTTGTGGGGGAATTCGGTCCCCCCTGAATAGAATGTAGATTTGTGGTTCAGTTGCTACCCCGATCCTTTGGTATGTGATTGTCTAAACCACATACGTCACCTAGTCCGACCTCTTGCTATCCAGTTTGTAGCCGCTACTGCAGAGCACGAGGACAAGTGTTGTGGGGGAATTCGGGCCCCCCTGCTCGTGGTTTGGGATGGAGGGACGGGGGTATTGGGAATTCAGGTTTTGGGCCTGTTGTTGAGTTGAGATGGCGCTTCGATTCTTTGATCGTTTGCTATTAGAATGATTAGATGACGTTGCTGAGCTGCGATTTTTAATGGCGTTTGAAGCAGGAATTGCGAATGGATGATGCTTCCCATTGCATATCCAATCGAATAAATTAAACACACAAAGACCCTTCAAAATCATATATTTTCAGGAAGTACATTATTGTTGGTACTTGGGGGACATACAATTACATCTACGATAATACTAATAATATAATCTTACAATTATCCATAATATTAACAGATTAATGTAATTTACCCAATAATAACTATTCCTGAAATTATATTTGAAAAACGCTATAAAGTTGAATAGTGCCCAAGGGGAAGTGTATCAAAGGTATTCTCTTGTACAAATCTTTTATCATCGTTTGCACTCAACGCAACTTTATTTTGCTCAATGCTGTAAACATTGTGAGCATAAGAAACGAATGCAACGCTGAGTGGCGCTGATAATTTTTGAATGTCGTAGAGAATTCAGTAGTCTTCAAACGTTAATTTATTTTTTACAACGTTGTACTTGACTCCTTTGGCCTTTTTCACAACTTTATGCCCTTGCTGAATTTTGAAAGTGTACATTTTCGATCGAAGACCAATGAAATGGGTAATAATTTCTCCATAAACTTCATACTTCATTAGTCCTAGAACTTTTTTGTTGACCAACGGGATTTTATAAGGGTTATTAGGGGAGTAGTCGGAGGTGTCAAATTTATGTAAATCAGCCTTGATAATCTCTTCATAAACATCATTATACTGAATTTCATTGATGAAGCTATCCGTATCAGTGTACATAGGTTTACAGCGATCAATACCCAATTTCGGTAGCATATATGCGTAATGAAAATCAAACATGTATGTTTTGGAAATGTCCAGAATGGACATACCAATATACAGAGGTTTATTGAAAACTAATTCTTTCTTTATCATTTCAATAGCTATAAGATCGTGTTTGGCGTCAAGAATAGTTCGATTGTGAAATCGATGACTTGCAATGAGATTCTTTGCCCCATATCGTCCATCCCATTTATTAACCAGTTTGATAACCCGATGATTTCTGATGTTCTCCATCGTTTTACCAAAAACAGCATTATTGTATAGTTTGAAAAGATTTTTTTCAAATGTTGTTGTCGCGTTAGTTCTTAATTTATTGTTATGTTCAATATACGATTTTAACCATGTCGACTGTCGAAATTTTAAAATTCTATGGATTTCACTCAATTCCAAACCATTCATCAATGCTTGTTTCAAGGTTCGATAGTGAACAACATAATTCTCTCTATCGAAAAGAGTACACATCAATTTCGATAGTTTCGATCCGAGTGGAACTCGATGTTCAGGAGAAAATGGAAAATCTCTATGCAAGTCGTGAGTGACGGTGGGATATTTTACATCAACTTCCAATATATATCCTATGGGTGAATTATCCGGGATTGACAAAACATCAAAGTTGGATACATCGCTAATCCACTCAAACTCTCCTGAAGGGAGAGGTTCAGTCATTGCTTTTCCATACAGATTATTTACATCTAGATAAAGCAAAAATTTCGATGGTTTCGATGCATCGTAATCATCGGTGTACTTGTTATTAGCATCAGAATACCTATGAACACAAGTTGAAATACCTCCACGAATTCCCTGCTCAATGAACATGATTTGATCAATATCTTGAAGAAGTTCCAATTTACAACCTGTAAACTTCAACATACAATCCCATGTGAAGCCAGGCATCGTATAATACCATGCTGGATCCAATTTATGTGTCTGAATGCTACTTTGTCTAAACTTCTCAAATGAATCAGCTAAACCCAAAATATCAGTCTTTAGATACAAATCTGAATATTCACCTAAATTTTGGATTCCAAAGGCTTCCCACACAGTTTGAGCATGTTGATAATTTTCGACTGATAAATTGGAATCATTCAATTTATTGTAAAAATGTTCAATCGAAGGTAATCGGGTGTCGTTCATTTTTTCCAAGCTATCAATATAGTCATGACAAAATACACCTTTCCGCGTCAGCAATTGAAATTTTGCCTCATCTAGATGTGCAAACTCTTCTCTCAATATTTTAAAATCGGTTTTTTTCATTGTCGATAGTAAATCATCGAGAGAAGCGCCTAAAAATCTGAATGAATCGATGTACCTAAATCTTAGATTGTTTTCGTCAACGAAATGGGTGAAAGATATATAAACTTCATTATTGGTTGGAAGAACACTCACGCGACTACGTTTGGCAAGATCTTTTATCAACAAATGTCCATCATAACCGGATAAATTTTGAAAAACAATCGGCACAACATAAAGCTTTTTGAAAATTAGATTACAATTTTGATGTGCAAAACCTCTGAATTCGCCAGTGAAATGATCATGATCGCGAACAATCTTATCATTTTTGTGAAAAGGTTTTTCACATGTATGGCAATTTGTTGCACCGCAGATGCTTTTCTTTTCGATCATGGGAACAATATTTTTGATTTTTGAATGAATTACTTTTGATATTTCAACCATTTCGTTGATGAACCATTCCATACAATCTGCACCACGATAGGTCTTGAAAAATGAAAGAGAATTGTCATAGGAACATTTTAAATAGAAACCGGCACTGTAAACTATATGTTTTTGATATTTTCGCGTATTTATGGAAATGTGTTGATCGACTACTTGTAGTTGGCTTTCAAAGTCCGCATAGATGATGAAGGGACATTTTTGTTTGTAAATGAAATTTTTGAATTCGACATGTTTGTAACTTGGTAATGAGACTTTATATTCATTCAATTTTGACTCTACATGTTCTGTCAATTTTACCTCAGATGAGAAATAATTAAGACAACGATCACAAATATACTTGGCAATTTTTTTTTTACTCAACTGCCTTGGAACAAGACGGGATACATTTTTAATCCAACAATAATGGTATTTTATATCCTCATGATCGTTGTCATTAGTAGGCAGTGGCTCGTAATCATTTAATGATGGATGGTATTTGTTTTGAATCAACAGCAAATTAACATGTCTAACCAATTTTTCTTTGGTTAGCCTAGCTGGTACAATATTGAAATTATTTGGTTTACCATCATCCGTATCTGACTTTGAAATTAGTTCCAAAGCAAACACATTTACAGAAATATCATTGTTTTTTTCAAATTTCGAAATTTGATTCAACGGCATGGGAGATTCTAAGTTTTTGAGATTCAAAACTGATTCGTAATGAGGATGAGAGGTGATTATTTTTGTTAACAGGATGAAGCGCACTAACAATAGCCCAGTAAAAGCAGGCGGTATCATTATTTTAAACATTCACGCATGCATGTTTCTTCGCAATTTCCTTCGGTAGTGCAATATAGGAAGAACCATCACCGATTTTAAATTTATTAACATTGTTTTCCAAATAAATTATTCTAACAAGAGCCAATCCTGAATCACGTTCCTGAAATTCCGAAAGACTATTCAAAATTACATCACGCACGTTTTCAAAAAACCAGCTTTTTAAATCCGTTCCTACATCAATGATTACATTCTTGGTGTTGAAATATTTAAAATCTACAATTTCACGTTCAGATGATTTTTTGATAAACTCTCCGCAAAATGATGAGTTCACTTTAACCATGGTAAAAGATTTCAGTACTTCCTTTAATTCACGTTGAAACAAAATAAACGCATCATCCATAAATCTATAAACGTCTTTATGAGTCAAATTAGTTACTAAACTGGTTGACACTCTTCCTTTGAAGCAATTAACAATTTTTTCCCATTTAACCCTATTGCTTAATTTTGATTCTTCTACTAACCCCATCTCAACCCGCTTATTTTTCAAAATCAATAATTGTCTTCTAATAACTTTAAGATGTTGCAAATTGGTCTGAATCAATCAAAGAATGTTTCTAGGTAAATTACCATGTAGTACTAAATTATTAAATTTGCCGATTAATCTACTTATTCTACGTATCCAATGGCTTGTCGTTCTCTCACAAGGCTTGTCGAAGAGAAATCTCTTCATTTTTTTCAAAAATGAAAGCATATTTTCTGCTTTTCTCAACAACACTTTGTATGAGGAAGACATATTGAAAAAATCAACTCACAACTATTGAACGCCGTTGATGTGGTGGTTTTAACTCAATTTGGGGGATGAACTCGTGTGATGTTCTGTGTGAAGCCCTCTGATTTCGAAGGTGTGAAATAGCTTAGCAGGTGATTGTCGGCTATAACCCTTCTAGACAGGAACAACACACCTCCAATTGTAGAATAACCACCAAATCCGGTTTGTTGTTTTCTGAAAGACGATGGATTTTTGTGTTGATTCTTCGAAAAGTCTCGCAATCAGCTCTTCGCGAGGAACTACACCAACTTTGTGGATTTCTGTAAAAACATGTTTTGTTTAATGCAATTACATAAAAAATTCACATTGTAAATTAACCAAGCACCCAATTCTATGATAAGAAAAATTTTCAATTATTTAAAAGAATATTTACCTTTTTGCCACACCCCAGACACACAAAATGATCACAAGTGCTCTGTTCTGTTCTGACGACGACGACGTCTGACAACGATGAAAGCATTCGAAACACTTCTAGAATGCCGAACTGCAAACTATGCAATTATAATTAAATTCAAAGAACAACGGTGCATTGTATTTGTGATTCATAGTACATAATTTCCTTCAAACATTGGGTTTCTATGCATGAAGTTCTGCTATAAAGAGATGAAATTACATCGTTAATATTGATATGTTCAATCTGATCTTCAAGTAATTCATGAATAATGCCAATAACAGTAGAATAGTATGCAGAAAAGTTCAGTTGCACCAAATCCTGCAATCTTTTTTTCACAAAAATCTTTATCACAGATAGGGCATGCGCAATGACGTTTCACACCTATAAAATATCGTTGGAACTTATCCAACTGTTGTGAGAATTATCAAATCCAAGCCACTTGACATATACTTTTTTCCCTTTTTTACGTAACACTTTTTCCACCAAATAAACATCCTCTTGTTTTGTATTTTGTAATTCTTGCTCGTAGAATGCTCCTTTTATCGGATGACCATTTATATCTTCAAGCAGATACGTCACTGGATTAGTAATTTTAACATCAACAATCTTGAATAGCTCAGTTGTCCATTTCGGAGTATATCCCTTTTCAAATACGTGCTTTGCTTTACTAATGCGCACCACATCGCCAATACGAAATTTTCGACGATTTGTAGATATTTTAATGGGACTGTAAACAGTATTGAGCAGACCCTTTTCATGTTTTTTGCTCACATCATGAGGCTTTATTTTGGTCACACTATGTTTTTGTGAATTATAGCTTTTCACAATATCTTGTAAAATATCCACCCACTTATATAGGTCCCATGCAAACTGAAATACTTGAATAGTTTTTCTTTAATCGTTCGTATGGAACGCTCAACCATGGCCGCTTTTTTATCTGTATAGGTATTATAGTGGTTTATGCCATATTGACGCATCAATCGTTGAAAATGTCCATTGTAGAATTCCTTTCCTTGATCTGATTGCAAATTTTTTGGACTACGATGTGATTGTTTGAGAATTTTCGCAAACGCTCGGGTTACCTCGTCACCTGACTTGCTTTTTAATGGTTCAGTCCACACAAATTTTGAAAAACAGTCTATGATGATGAGAAAATATTTGTAGCCTCTGTTATCTTTCGCATACAAATCCATTTGCCCCAAATCAACCTGCCACAAGTCATCCACTCCCTTGATAATTGTACGGCGACGGGGAAAATTCCTTCTTATTGGCTTGAACAGCTCGGTGATGAGTTGAACTTTTTCTTTGGAAGGTGACGTCATCTTCACTTGACTGCTTTTACTGTAGTCACGTCGTTGACAAAAACGGATTTTATCCTGACCTCGATATATTTTTTCAACTTATTCAGCTCCTCTACACTCTCGGCAGCATGAATTCTCATCTCAGATTCAATTGTCGATTTGAAATTAGTCAGAGCCTCGTCAGCGTATTTTTTGTTAACTGCATCAAAATCGTCGGTTGGTGATTTCAAGTTACAAATTTTCACGTTTTCAACATCAATATCACCGTCAGCTGTGTGAGATAACGTTTGTGTTGGCCTCGACTAGGTTGGAGTTGCTGCTGCTACAAAGTGATGTCTGCCGCACAAAACATGACTTATTTAACACTAAAAAATGCTTTCAAAAGCTGTTTTCTGTACGATAAACGGTTCCACAGATATTCGCAAGAAAAGATTTCTGTTTTTCAATTTCATCACCTTGAATCTCTAAAATGGTGAATTTGAGGAACTCAACATGCAATCATGATAATGTTAAATAAAAAAAAATATTAGTAGACTTGGACACGAATTTTTTTACTTATCACATATTTATATTTTATCATACATATTAGATTTGATTATCAATATAGTAATTCCAAGTCCAAGTAATCCCATGATAATATTATATTGAAAAAAATATTAGTAGACTTGTAAACGAATTTTTTTTCTTATCACATATTTATATTTTATCATACATATTAGATTTGATTATCAATATAGTAATTCAAAGTCCGGTTGTCCTCGTGCTCTGCAGTAGCGGCTACATACTGGTTAGCAAGAGGTCGCCGCCTCGACTAAGGGCAAACTACATCAGTATGATGAATTGAATTATTGTATTTGAGGATCATCATTGTGCTGTCTGAATACCTACTGATAGATATTCATTTCTTGCCGCATCGACACAAAAAGTAACAAAAAGGCAAGAAACGTCAAATTATTGGTGAATTTGAGAGCCCATGAAAAATAAAGATACCCATATTTTTTCTTTTTGTTGTAAGTCAAAAATTGACGGAGATATAACCCTTTGAAGTGTGCCAAAATTGCAATGTTATGACGTCATAACATCCATATCGATCATGAGGACATGGAATTACTCTGAGGTGTCTCCAACATGTTCAAGGTGTCTGTGAGTTATCTCCGTGATGGCTCTGAGATGTCTCCGTGATGTCTCCGTGATGTGTCTGAGATGTCTCCATGATGTATCTGAGTTGTCGCAAGAGTGTTTAAGATGTCTCTTGTCTTTGAGTGTCTCTGAATTGTCTCCGTGATGTCTCTGAGTTGTCGCAAGAGTGTTTTAGATGTCTCTTGTCTTTGAGTGTCTCTGAGTTGTCTACGTGATGTCTCTGAGTTGTCGCAAGAGTGTTTTAGATGTCTCTGAGTTGTCTCTGAGATGTCTCCGTGATTTCTCTGAGATGTCTCTGTGATGTCTCTGAGTTGTCTCTGAAATGTCGCTGAGTTGTCGCAAGAGTGTTTTAGATGTCTCTGAGTTGTCTCTGTGATGTCTCTGGTGGTGGTGACTGCGAGTCGAGTGCCATTGCAAAGTTTTGGCTGATCAATATTCCTTAACCTGATGATTGGCGCACCTATTTTCAATTTCAATATATGTGAAGGCATCCCTGGTAAATCAATCAATCAATCAATCAGTTTAAAAACTCCAAACCAAACCAATGGAAAACACTGCAAACCTCACAATAATTATAATAATTAATATTATATTATATTATTCAAAGTCATCAATAATTTCCTTTGAACATTGGTGCCAAATATTTAAATAATTTTGAAAATCGGAAAAACAATAGTTTTCATTTATCATCATAATAGAGCATGAGTTTTTATTTTTTTTTAACATTATTATTTTGAAACGATATACTTGGTTAATATGGTTTAGAATTTAAACATTTTTATTTTGAATATTGAAGAAGTTATCTCTCTTGTAATTCGATATAAAAATTACAGGACTTCGCTGCTCAAATTGTGGGGTGGATTAGTTGGGGCGATCACGGCGATATGCCCTGGCTGGGTACTGAAGAGTACGAGTCTTTGGTATCGTTTGATATTATTATTCAATTACAAATTAAAAATGAATATATTGGTTTACCGGCTGTGATAACCGGAAGGGGGTCTAGTTGGACCTGTCAAAACACGGGAAAAAATAAGGAGGAGGACAATGTAAATGTAATTTCATTTTTTAAAAGTCATAAAATAATCTTTCTTAAAAATTCTCAAATTTATAGGAAGTTGGGGTTCAGGTCGGAGGAGAATTCTCTGACATCTCCGATGATGAATTCGAGTTGATGAGTTAAAGTATAGAATTATTCAACATTTATCACGTATGACATTTTATGTTTAGTGGAAAGGGGGATTCTTTGTGGTGGAATATTAGAAATCTGAACTACTAACCAATATTCAATTTCTCTTTTAAGCCACCCCCACCACCCCCACCTTCTTATTGGCTTGAACAGCTCGGTATGCAATCATGATAAAATTATATTGAAAAAAATATTAGTATACTTGGACACGAATTTTTTTTCTCATCACATATTTATATTTTATCATACATATTAGATTTGATTATCAAAATAGTGATTCCATGTCCGGTTGTCCTCGTGCTCTGCAGTAGCGGCTACATACTGGATAGCAAGAGGTTCGCCGCCTTGAATAAAGTCAAACCCTATCAGTATGATGGATTGAATCGTTAAATTATAGGATCATGATGAATTTCGCACAAAACATGCCTTATTTAACAGTAAAAAATGCTTTCAAAAGCTGTTTTTGGTACGATAAACGGTTCCGCAGATATTCGCAAGAAAAGATTTCTGTTTCTCAATTACAACACCTTGAATCTCTAAAATGATGAATTTGAGGAACTTAACATTCAATCATGATAATATTATATTAAAAAAATATTGGTTGACTTGGACACGGATTTTTTTTCTTATCACATATTTATATTTTATAATGCATATTAGATTTGATTATCAAAATAGTAATTCCAAGTCCGGTTGTCCTCGTGCTCTGCAGTAGCGGCTACATACTGGATAGCAAGAGGTTGCCGCCTCGACTAAACGCAAACTACATCTTTTTGTACTTCCAGTATCAATCAAAAGCGTTGAGTTGGGGTATTATTATGTGTGGTAAAGTTGATGAAATATTATTTAAATGTATTAAATTTTTTCGTTCTGAAAACTGTCCAAGGTAAAATTTCCATCATGCATATTATATGGATAAGTGTTATCTACATGGGACAATGGTTCATTGTCAGTACAATGGTTTCTGTTTTTATTTTGTGAGTCGGCATTACCGTTTCCTATGAATGAGTCATAAGAGTTGACCCCAGGGTTATCTGCTAGTGATGCATTTTCTTGATAATTAATTTCCACAAAATTTAAGGGTTGATTATTTCTTTTCACAAAACTTGAAAAAGATGATGTGTCCATTGGTTCCGGCTGATTAGAATTGAATTGATTGTATCTCACATTTTGAGATGGTGGTTTAAAAATTGGTCTCTGAAAATTCCTCTGTTGCGAATAACTTGGTTGAAATTGATTTCTATTAAATAAAAAATGCAATGGGAATATGTTGAGTATTAAGTCGTTGGTGAGTATGTTTTTGCAATTTTGAATCTAAAATCTCCTCATTCGTAACAATATAAATGTTACTTTTTCAAGTATTGAATCAATAGTACGCGAAAACTATATCAACGATTAGCTCAAAAACTATGGAGAAATCTACATCTCAATCATCTTCCACAACAGGTAACCATATAAAGTCACCATGAAACAGCGCCATCTAATTCTAATAGCAAAAGATCAAAGAATAGAAGCGTACGCGTAACTCAAACAACTATGAAGAAATCTACATCTCCATCGCAGCTCACCAACGCCATCTAATCATTCTTGTAGCAAACGTTTAAAGAATTAAATCATTATTAAATAAAGTACGCACCAAACACCTATCTACTTTGAGTGGGAATCATTTTCCACAACAACATACACAGCGTCATCGATTGGATATGCGCTTTAAACGTCATCTAATTCCAATAGCAAACGATGAAGCGTACGCGCTTTATTACAAGATTTGAAACTGTTCTTGGCATTCTTCACGAATTAATCGAAGATCAGATTGAACAGATCAATATTGCCAAGGTTATTTAATCTCTTTATAGCAGATCTGCATGCATAGAACCCCAATGTTTGAAGGAAATTATGTACTATGAACCCTCGTATGAACTCAATAAAATTATTGATGGTTTGAATAAAATTTACGAAAATGAGTATGTTTTTCGATGTTTCGAGGTGCTAATAGATGCATTTTGCAGTGGAATAACAGAAAACAAGGCACCATTGTTTATTGAACCACGTGTAACCGAAGTGGTCATTGTTATATTAATAAATTGCATGGTTTGCAATCTGGTTCGGAACGACAAAGGATGTGTGTTTCTATTAGTTCAGTCTATTCAAAGCCTTGGTCGAAGACCATCAGTAATAACATCTGTGATCATTGTGTGTGAGGAGGTGTGTTAAGAGCGTTATATAAAAGGTAGGTAAATACTTTTTTAAAAAATAATTATTTTATAGAATTTGTTTGTTATCATAGCATGGACCTTTCTACTGTTAATGCGGTGTGCTTGGCCCAAAACGACAAGCCTGTGAAGAAGCTTCAAAACCTTCCGCTAAACATCCCTCAACAAATTGTTGCTGGGAAAAAAACCAATGGCGTATTCGGGGAGTGCTTACTCCTGGAATTGGAAGAGAGCGTTGTCTTTGTCCCAAAACGAGTGACATCAATTTTGGAAAAGAATCTCGAAGATCTGGCTGGAGGGGAGTATGCTCTTGTCTTTCGGGGGTTGAAGGACGTCAGAAAGCCTAATCCACAGACCCTGTTTAAGCTCGTTAAGCACCCAGCAGCCGACAACAACAGCAACTAGTTTAAGGTAGTTATATTTTTTTTAACCATGTTATACTTGCTGAAAAACTGCAAATATAATTTTATTTTTGAAGGATTCTCTAAAGTTTGAAAATGTGGTCGGACAAAATTAGTCAATTGATTCAACAGCATAACGTCGTAATAAGACATAATCGGGTTAGTGTATCTAAAATTTAAGTTTTTTTCATTTTGATAATTTTTCAATGAACATCATTTATCATTTTCAAAATTATCTTATTTTTGTTTGATTTTTTCTAGAACCTATCCATCATGAAGATCATCGCAAATGCAGGGCTTCAATTTGGCACAAGAGTTCGAAGTCAAGGAGCTATCAATCTTTATATGAAAAGATCAATATATTTTTAATTTTTTATGTACCCTATGTTCCTCAAGTACCTGCGATTATGTACTTTGGATAGAATCTGTATTCCTGAAAATATATGATTTTTTGAAGTGTCTTCATGTGTTTAATTTATTCGATTGGATATGCAACACAAACCAAAAGTAGAGTAGCCTAAAACCTGAATTCCCAATACCCCCGTCCCCCCATCCCAAACCACGAGCAGGGGAGCCCGAATTCCCCCACAACACTTGTCCTCGTGCTCTGCAGTAGCGGCTACAAACTGGATAGCAAGAGGTCGGACTAGGTGACGTAGGTGGTTTAGACAATCACATACCAAAGGATTGGGGTAGCAACTGAACCACAAATTTACATTCTATTCAGGGGGGGCCGAATTCCCCCACAACGAAACCACACACAATTTAAGACAAGACCAAAACACACCGAAACGGTATCTAAAATCTATATAAATTCCTATGACTCAGGTGGCGTAGGTACCACCGTCCCCCCATCAAGCCCTCAAACTATCTCCACTAGCAGGGGGGCCCGAATTCCCCCACAACAAAACCACACACAATTTAAGACAAGACCAAAACACACCGCAACTGAACCACAAATCTACATTCTATTTTAGGCACCTTAGTAGCGTATTGGTTTAGACTGTCACGTACAAATCCAAAGGATATGGGTTCCAATCTCGCTATCGGAAAATCTTTTTTCAGACTTGGGTAATCTAACCTCCACACCCCCCAATCCCCCCATCTCGATCCCAGGAACAAAGCTTCCTGTCAACTGCCATCTGTCAAAGCTGTCATGTCAAAATGACATCTGTCAAGATCGAGATCGAGCGACGTTGCCAGATGACCAGTCTTCGAGCGACGTTGCCAGATTCATCAAGAATTCCCTAAAATCTAGGGAAAAGTCAAAAATATGCCTCGCCCACTTGAGCGCTTTGAGGTTATGGTCGGCCGGTGGTCCAGAAGCCCCCTTGTTTAACTACTCGAAGCTGAAGTGAATTACTACGGTCTGAAAAATTGGCCAGTTTGGCAATAATCGGCTTTTGATACTGAACAGCCATGCTGAAATCGACTTTGCATCATGACTTGACGTGATCATTTCAAAAACTGGACAAACACGCCTACTGTTGGGAATCTGGACCACACCAGCATAATAGCAGAACACACGTTTACTATTATTGAACGGTTTCCTGACGATACTACCAGTCGCATCCAGATGAACCACTACCTAGCGAATGTTTTAATCTTGTGAGTGATAACTCCTGTTGTTGGCTATGGCTATGATGGACGTGTATATAAAATGGCGAACCGACTGAAGTTATGAATTCGGGATGATGTTTTTGATACTTTATAACATCATAAAAGTCATCTTCATCTCGATGATTTTTTGACAGTATTTCGGATCTTAAGGTTCGATAAACCGTACTTGACCTGACCATGTCAAGGTTACCTACTTGTAGAGAAGATGTCTGTAAATCTATGACAAAGAAAGGCTCTTCTGGAAAGTCTGGATACGTTAGTTTATTCTTTATTCTATAGACATTAGAATATTGAAAAATTCATCGCGTGACATCATCAACTACAGGGTGTATCGCCCGATAATGGCAGCTTTTTCTATATAATATTTTTTTTGGGTATTCAGAAGGGGCTTCTGGAAAGTCTGGATACGTCAGTTCATTCTTTATTCTATAGACATTGACTCATGAAAAATTCATCGCGTGACATCATCAACTACAGGGTGTACCACGCGACTCATGACTGAAAAACATTGTTTGTTGCAGTTGGATCTTTTTTGTTTCATTAAGAACTTTTGCATTTGCATATTTATGTAATAATAATAATCCTCTATCCATTGAATTATGATAATCATCATTACAATAATCATAATACAAATTATTACTTAATAGAATACTTGAGTCGCGTGTTTTTATGGCTACGCAACTGTTCTATGGATGCTGATATTTTTTATGGCTGAGAATTTTATGGCTCACTTCACACTAACTAGCGAAAATATACATTTGGAATACATCCTATATTCACCTTCCCTCGACCATTTCGTGAACGGCTCTTATGAAACTGGAACCCTTGGTAATCCATGATCACCGTACAACAATACAAAACACTGAGCAATGTCACAATTCAATAAAAACAACAATAACAATAACAAACAGCAATAACAATACACAGGCAGATAACAAGAAGTTGACAATACAACTTTAAAGATCACTTTCAAGTAGGTAGGTACTTGAGAATTCAGCAGATGTTACGCACAAATCGCCTTGTGCACCAAAGGAATAGTTACCTAATATGGTTCAGACGTTCCTATGAGCGAATCACGAATCGCGAACACCAATTTCACCGTTCCTAATGTTCCTATTGGTCGGTAAACTATCCAGAATGTCACTTTCTTGAAAGCGACCAACAGAAATTCGCACTTTATCCAGTGCCTTTTTTTATTTCCGGTGGCATCTGCGCGCCAAGTTCAAAATTAAAAACATTTTTTTTATTCCTACACTGTTCGAGGAATATGTTGCAGGACGAATAGATTTATGATCGTTAAATGATATTTGCAACACAGAGGAGTGAGCGGGGCACCATCGTACGTTCCACTTTTATCTATTCAATCCGCCGTCGAATTCCACTCTGTATGAATAGGAGGTCTCAGTGACTCTACACATAAATGAACACGTCGCTTCCTTCAGGCATGCGCATTGAAATGATATTTCGGTCATTTCGGTATTTTACTCCTGCCCATATGGTGCTCCTGTCCGAGTAAAATGGTATGCTCCTGCCCAGCGTAGCCGGTGGATGTTCTCTCAAATATCGTTCAAAAAGTAACGCTCCTGCCCATAGCTTCAAATTATTAAAATGGCCAACTTCGCGACCTTCACGAAAGCGGCGTGTCCATTTTTGTGTCGTCTGCAACAGTGTTCCCTACAATATATGGCGAAAGTTTTGTTGGCATACCTGAATGTAAGGGCCCCTATACAGATTGACGTATTCATAAGCGTTCATGTACGTGCATTCAAAACCGTGCATGGAAAAACGTGAGTCTGTATGTGTCACGAGCAATGTCCGAACTTGTACAAAGCTTAATGCTAAATAAGATCAAATTATAAAAATAGGTTTGCATTTGAAAAAATTGACTTTTCAGATTTTGTATTAATTGATTTTCGAACCTCATTTTTGCTCACCCTGTAGTAATTTACAATCAAAATAACCATACGGTATACTCAAGTAGGTCTCTATCGAAAAGAAATCCATTCCAAATTCAATCATACAGGCTCTCATGTGGAATTTTTTTTAATTGTTGTAGGGCTTGTGAACGTCATTTTTCAGATAAAATCAAGATATTTCGAAAACAGAACTAGGTATAGAACATTATACACTAAATATATCTAAAATTTTCCAAGGAATCCAAAAATGCTAATACACAGGGTGTTCCATTTCAAATAACAACGTTGACACCTATTTCCGGAAGTGTTTCCATTTTGAAAATATTTTAGCCGAGTGCTCATTGACCTTGATGCTCAACCAATTTTTCAATTTTTTTCTATAAGCAGTTTCAAGGAGGTAGTGTAGGACAAACAGGGTGATGAGTTAAGGAGAGCGAGCGGCCATATCCCGGAATCGATTAATCGTAGAGGTGTGCGGCAATTATTTTTTTACTAAAACGGCCAAGGGAAAAACCTGAAAAATATTTTCATGTTTCTAAATTGGTCGCTAGGGGGCGTAACAACCAACACCAAGTAAAAAAAAGGATTTTTATAGAATTTTGCCCAATGAAAATATATCGAAATTAGGTATATCATTTTCATATTAACTGACTATTTACCTACACTTTTTGAGAAATAGTCAAAATGTGGACACCAGCAAACTTGATAACAACGCGCTTGGTGGCAATTATGACGTAGATCGGAAGTTGTTCGGCATTTGCTGTATAGTAAACGCCAAACAACTTTTAATCCACGTCATCGTTAACACTAGACGCGTTGTTATGAAGTTTGCTGATATCCACATTTGGTCACCAGCAATATAAATCACATCTCCCTGCGCTTGGTGCCATCGATGACGTGGGTTCAAAGTCGTTTGGCGTTTGCCATATGAGAAATTTTAAATATAGGAATCAAGAAATAAGTAAAAACCGTATATGCAATAATCACCGTAAAAATAAATGATTTGATAATTAACTTGAATAATAACATGTTTGTGTAAAAAAAAAACAACTAGAAGTTGAATAGTAACGTTCTTATTTCAATAAAATATGTACTTTATTACAAAAGTAGGTATGAAAAATTACAGATACAGGAACCATGTTTTCTGTTAGAGGCTTAGCAAAAAAAAATGTCTTCTACCATTTTTATAGCTTCTTCGACAACTTTTTATTTGTAGTATTTACACTCTTTGACCCCCAAAGTTCTCTGGTATTGCGCACCATATTCCTGCAAGATAAAAAAAAAATAGGAAAGTCGGTAACTTTGATCATAATCAAAGTTGCTCCATGCTCCATAGAAGGCGATCAAAGGATAAGTTGACCCGTGAAGCATTTGAAAAGCTGGATGGTCTAATTATCATCATTGTTCTTTGGAACAATGAATCTAAAAATGATATATGCACATCTTATATTGAAAACCGATCCACAAGGAAACACTGAAGCTGTGTAGGTGCTAGAAATTTCTAAAGCTTCATAAAATATACAAACAATTAAAGTGCGTTTCTATAAATTTTAAACCGTTCAATATACAGTGTGTATCAGCCGAATGGAATAAATAAGATAATTATCAATGATCGGGATCACTTTTTATACTTTAGGGCGAGTCACGAAACCGTGTCCAATACCAACTCTCATATCTCAAACTCTGTATGTTATTCAACTTTGCCCCCTTTAAAAGAGGGCAGGTTCGGACACGAGGCTACTCCGGATATTTCGTATTTCCCGCCTTCCTATTACTCTAGGTATCTGTAATTGCAATGTTTGGCATCAGAAATTCATAACTGTTTATAAAGTTTATGGGTTATTTGAAAAAAATTGAGTAAACATACCACCCAATTTCTTCAATGTGATAACCGGTGGAAACCGGCGACATGATGTTGAATGTTCGCGATGTCGCAACGGCGCTGCGTTCTGTTGCTGTTTAAAGTTGCATAAGTGGGGACGCACCTCGAGATATTGTACACAGGGTGTCTCTAAAAGGTGCGGAAAAAACTCTACCATTGTTCAGGTATTCAACTTGTTTGCACCTGGGAAGAAAGGGTCAGTTTCGAGAGTGTCAGTTTTTGACTGTGTCAATTAGAAAAGTCACATCAAGCATTGCGTATCTTCACAATTCCTTATTTAAATATTATAAAATAATTCAATAAACAATGCGAAAAAATCATATGTGTGTAATTAATGCACACAAATACATTTGGTCCATTATGGAGTCGGATTTGTGAAGCCAGAATTTAAGGACGTGGCATCAAATCATGTCAAAGATTTTTGGATTTGGATATTTGTCGCTTCTGCATGGCAGTCGTCGAATGCTGTTTTATTTCCATCTTTCCTTTTTGGGATTCATGAAAACAGTGCAATTCTAATATTGAAAGTAATGTGTCCAAGAAGATGACCAACACTTCATGCAATGGCAATGGCGGAGATGTTTTGAGTCGATTATCGATTGTATCAACAATGAGGCATGAGGTCGTCAAACACTCCAATATTTGCATCAGATAGGTATTCAATAGTTTCATAAGCATATTTCTATTGGATGCTTAATTTTTGAGCGATGTATTGATAGGAATAATGGCTATCTGCGCTTCTATGCATGGTCCGTAGCGGACTGCACAGGATGACTGATCTATATCTCGTTTCCATGGCTTCTATGTTTTGTGTTATAAGAACAGAACAGAATAGCCGATGAATACGACAAAAACACTGGAACCGACCATTCCAAACTGGAACCTTTTATTGATTTCAGAACAGAGGTAATACCATTGTATTTTTATACAATAGCCTAGTTTACACCGATAACTCGTTTAGTTAGGTCCGATAGGACCAAGTGGGTGGGGATAGTACGGTAGGACCGATTCTTGCTTCTCGCTCAACGCGTGAACTAAATAGAGTACGCGCGCAATTCGTCAAAAGTCAAAAACAAGTCGAAACTTTTCATCAATACAAGTAAGTAAGTACGCTAAGATTGCCTTAGAAATAGACCAACAAAATCACAACACATCAACAGACAACATAACCTCATAATTTTGATTGAGATCGCACCAAATCCGGATCAAATTTAGTTCGGTACACCTGCTGGCGAATACCGAACCAAGAGCGGACCAGCTTAGTCCGCAGCTGTTTACACCATTCGAACCAAATATTTGGTTCTGATAGGTCTGTTTCGAATTCAGTACTTGGTCCGCGGACCCAGTTGTCGGTTGTCGTTGTAAACTAGGCTAATGGTAATACCAATAACCCTTAAAATATGAAATCAACCGATTAATTATCTTACATTATGTCTCGACAGAAAGGTCTTTGCTGTCCATCACAGACAACACACAACTTATACGAAAATAAAAACGATTTAAATCAACGATCCACAATCATAACCAACCCAACCTTCCAAATCGCTCGTCAAAAACCGAGAACACAACAAAAGTAACCATCATTAGAGTGAATTGGTGAACTGGCAACAGCGCTTATTCTTCCGGGATCCGATTTACTCCTTTTTTCTGATGCTTTAGACGAAAATAAAAATATGACAGTCCAGTGTATATTGAGTTGCCGGCCTTTATTCGGAATAAGTTCCCTTACTGTCCCCACACCCTTGTGCGACCTTTTTCAACTAATTCTATCAAATATATAAAAATTACAAAATATATTCTGATGTCTGCCTTTTGGCCCATTTTTTTTTTTCAATGAGAATCACGATTTCAATTTCTTATACGATAGAATACGAAGAAAGAGTCACAAGCGGCAACGCGGCTGTCAATATTTTATTTTCAGCTGCGTTCCATATTTGTCGGGAAAAACTAGTGTCGGGAAAATAACTGTCGGGATACCTTACTGTCGGGAAGAATTACTGTCGAGACATTTCACTGTCGGGAAGCAATACTGTCGGGAAACCTACTGTCGGGATCAAACAGTGTCGGGACAATTACGCATTTCCATAGTGACGTAGCTATGCCTATGCGGACCTCGCAATTTGAATAGGCACTTAGAGCAAAGTCGAAAATTCAACCGTATTCGTATTCTTATCGATCTGCGCATGCGCAGTCTCGGTACGTTGACGGAAATGTTTCACGGTCTACGCATCGATGCGTTCCCTTCCGCGTATTGGCATTCCTTACTACGCTACATCATAGATGAGCTGTATCGCAGTAAAGTATGGCTGGACTGCGCGCACAATTTGTTCAGCCATTGTTTACTACGGTACAGATCAAATGCACTGTATGGAAGAAAAGTATGGTAAAAATGAATTTGTTTACTCAATGCATCAATCATTATCGTCCAACACGGAAATTAATTACATACATACATGTATAATTATTTTGTATTATAAGGGTGAATCTAGAAATCTTCTACTATCATTTTAATGTGACAATGTGTACAATGGCTTCACGGAGCCATTTTAATTTCGCAAATTAAAAGAACAAAGTTTCAACTTCAATAAGTTTTGTCTACGCAGGGTGCCACTCAATGATAGGTCGTAATTCCAAAGACGCATTCCTGAACATACAGTCCACGATGGATTTTTCAAAGTTTGTCAACGACGGTCTCCTGGGTGTAAACTCAGCAGAATCGGAAATTTTTTCCCTGCGGTTTTTGTGCAATAGAGGTGGTTCTTTTGAATTGTTCTACAACAAAAAGTATTTCCGGCCCATTTGGGGTAATTTCAGAAAGTGAATTTGCTCTCAATTGATCCATAATGAAAGTGGTTCATAATAAATGGACAAGCAACTTTTCCTCATGGACTATATCACTCGATTATGTTTTGAGATAGCCCAGTTCATGGAATCGGGATAGTTTTGTTATTTTTGTCTAGTTCTGTGAATTTGTCAAATTAAAGGTGTTCCTGATAAAATTACACAGTGATCGGCTAAAATATGGAACACATTTATTTTAGATGCAGGGTTTTAAGTTTTTGGAAAACGCTCGGGCATGATATTTTTTATTTGTGGATGAAGTCTCTTTAATGACAATTTCATGTATACAGGGTGAACCAAAAATAAGTTACGATCATCACCTGTTTTTGTTTCAAATGGAAACATGTAATTTTTATTTCATATTTGAATTCTGCGTGAAATTCTGTGTATATATTTATGCAATATACCTACATATTATATCCAACTTTTTTCGAGAAAATGGCATTTTAAATCCATTAATATCATTCTGGTTGATAATTGTGTTGGTTGACAATTTGAATTAAATGCTCATTCAGCAACGTACTAAAACAAAACATACTTGCCTAGTTACCTATACTAAGTTTATATTGCTGCTTCTTGGCTGTGAGTATGAAAATAAACAACTACGCGATTCTGTCTTTTTGAGTCGCTTAGTTACTACATATTCACTTACGTTGCTGATTGGATTTTCAATTCAATTATTGAATCACTAGAACATTCACCTCTTCTTGAAATAGAAATATTATGGATTTATTAAGCCATTTTCTCGAAAACGCGCGGTTGGATATACACTAACCGACAATAGTAGAGAAACAGCCTAAAATTTGAGGAAACTTTGATCCTGGATCTGTTATCAAAAAAGTGATTTTGCATTCAAAAACTTGAATCTAGTTGTCAGTTCACGTGTCCTGACGATTCTGAAAAAGAATTGTTTAGTGCCCTTTCTTCACGTTTGAAAAATGGACACTTTTTAAAACTTTTTTCTGTGTAATTTTTGAAACAAAAAATAGCTAGCATCATTCGATAGAGGGGCACAAATTATGTACTTCATGAAAATTTTACAATTATTGAACTTGAGTTGAAGGATAGTCTAGTTATAAAATTTTGAACTTGTCCAATTTTTCATAATTTCTTCAAATCTGGGTCATTTCATAAACATTTTTTTTTTCAACAATCGCCAGGACACGTAAACTGACAACTGGATTCAAGCTCTTGAATGCAAAATCACTTTTTTGATAACTCACGCAGGATCAAAGTTTCCTCAAATTTTAAGCGCTTTCTCTACTTTTGTCGATTTGTCGGTTGGTGTAGGTATGGGGTGTATAACATGACATATATACTCGAATCGCACAAAGAATTCAATAATGAAATAAAAAATTGGTGTTTCCATTCTGGAAAAGAAGTCGATAGTCGTACTTTGGTGCACCCTGTATACCTGAATTTGCTATAAAAACAGCCGCATCCCAAATAAATCGACGTGTCCAAGCGTTTCCCAAAAACTCATAACCCTGAATTCTCATCAGGAACAAGTTCCATAAGGGTGAATTTGATAAAAAAAGAATAGCATAGAAAACTACCCCAATTAGTTCATGAAATGGGCGGTAACTCCAAAAATATTCAAGTGACAAAAAAAGTTCATGATGAAAAGGTGCTTGGATAACGTTCATATTTTGCAAAATTTGCATGCTGTAGAACAAACAAATCATAAGGGAAATTTGTACAGCATGTTCCTATTTACAATCTTCGTCTAATTATTATTATTTTGTTGTAGCACATTTCATGAAACCACCCTTATTGCTCAAAAATCGCAGGGGGGGAAATTTGCTAATTTTGCACTCAGTACAGTTGCTGACTAATTCTGGAAAAATAAGCTTTCCCGTTTTTTTTTTTCACGTTAAAATTTTATTGGATCATTATTGTTCACAGAAATTTACGGCTGTAGCTGTTGCTATGTACTAACTACGTTACTTTTCCGCACATGAAAATTTGGCGAAATGAGGATAGAGTCAACTTTATAAGATCAACTCAAACTATCCCCATACGCTGTAAAAATAAATTGTACTGGTGAGTATAGGATAGTTTGATTTTTTCGCATAATGATAATGTGAGTAGGTATTTTAATTCGAAACATTGAATTTTACGCTATTAAATTGAATATTAGTGTGCTTCTGATTAGCCTATACAGGATTTTATTCAATGATAAGCCATAGTTACAAAGATGCATTCCTGAATCAATTTCAATATAAACATGTGTCCTAAATAGTCTGGTTTTCAAGATACATTGTGTTGGAGGTCTACTTTTTGACCACATGGAAAATCATAGGGTAAAGATGCAGGAAAGACAGAAACATTATGTCCATAACAATAACAACAAATATAGCAACCAGCGAATTCGACTCGATTTACTTATAATAAATCCGATTTTTGTTTTCTAAACCTATATCTCGAAAACCAGAATATTTATATTCAAAACACAATGACAATATGCTAACCTATAAGACCTTTTCTACTTGCATTTGGTTCTGGAATGCGTCTTTGGAATTACGGCCTATCATTGAATAACACCCTGTGTAGACGCAGATTATTGTTGTTGAAACTCTGTTCAGTTCTTATTTGCGAAATTAAAAATGGCTTTGTGAAGCCATTGCACACCATCGTCTCATCAATATGATATAGTAGGATTTTTCTAGATTCACCTTTATAATAGATGATTTTTATATACATATGTTTGTGATCAATTCTATTTATATATCGTACTAGATAAACGATAATTATTAATGAATTAAGTGTACAAATCCATTCCCACCATATATGTACCTATTTTTTACATGCAGCGCATTTGGTCTGTACCGTAGTAAACAATGGCTGAACAAATTGTGCGCCCAGTCCCGCCATACTCTACTGCGATACAGCTCATGTATGCTCTGTAGCGTAGTAAGGATTGCCAATACGCTTCCCTTCCGGTATACGTTTCCGGAAACGATTCTGTGAAAGTTATAAATATTCACGTGAAGAAAAGTGTTTTTACCTAATTTTGTAAGTACTATTCACTCATTCAATTTTGACCGTTGTCAAAGTCTTAATGTCTTAAATGTATCCTCAACAAATCTAGATACATGCTTATATGACATTTGTAGGTTCCGTATACGTTTGTGTTGATGAGTGACTTCAAGAGCTTATTTTCCCATTCGTTGCGATAGGTTCACGTACACGGATACGTACAAAACTGACCGATTGGCTTTAAGTCTCTAATTAAATTTTAATTGATTTTCACTACTGAACTAAACAGTGTGATCAAACTTAGGTCTGCATCATTGCTAACCTCTTAATTATTGTAGATACTAGTAGATACTGTAGATATTGTAGATACTCCTTTGGTTGTCTAGACTAGGAGAAAACTATACTAAGCCTGAATTTCTGGTAGTGTTCTTCATTTCATGCATGATTCCCGTATTTTCGTGAAAATTCACCATTTAGTTTACCGCATGGTAATTTGGATTATCAAAAAAGACTGCCTTAGTCTGACGTCACAAAAGTGAGTGAAACTTATGGACATGCATCGAGACATTTTTGACAATTATCGACTGATTTTCAACCAACCCTTACAAGTTTATTTCTGTTCATAGTTGACCAAATCAATCACGTTTTTTCTAAATTGTGTTTTATGAGGCTGACGACGTTTGGAATACATCTCCAAATACATTAACCTTGCTGAGGTAATGCCGACATTTCTATGTGACAGCAAGTACAGCGCTAACATGACTAGCTTTTTTTTTTTGGATAGAGAAATAGAGAATATCAAACATTTATAACAGGTTTCGACAATTTTTTCATCAGAATTAATTGTTTCCAGCAAACATGTCATGACGGCAATGTAACTTTATAGTAACGGCATTGCCTGCAATTCTCATTGGCAATGTACAGGCAGTTATCACCTGAGAAGTATCAATTAGGCACGCCGGCCATCACTCGGTCGCAAGTCATTTTGCCATAATAGATAATTGATGACAAATCACTACTTCACCATCAAATGTCAAGGAGTGATGAGAAAACACCACCAATTTTGTGAATTATATTCATTGGCATATTTCAGTTTTACTATAGAAAAAATGTGGTGAGGATAACAATAACCAAAACTAAATGCCATTCATTGCGTGTGGACTGGAAACTGGAAGTGTATAAATCAGCCTTGACTAAGTCTGCAATAAAAAATGAAGATCTCATTTAAAGTGCTAAGATGACTCATTTTAGCAATGTATGTTGAGCTAATAAACGGTTACACATGTTTCATACCATTGTTGATATAAGTACAGTACATTGATCAAGTATCAGAAGATGATACATAGTCAGTTGATGCATCTATAAAAATAGTGGAATATAAAACGTAAAACTTTTACCACAAATAAGTCGAACGAAACCACTAAAAGCATGAAGTCTTGCCTACTGTTCAGTTTTGATTACACCTTTAAATGTTGACAACTAAGCCAAGTCGTGTATAATGAGTTCGGACATGACCCTTCATGTACCTATAATATGTAGCTTCTTGTGTTCTTTCCCCAACAAGTTTTAAAACGTAATCAAATGCACGAATAACCACCTCTACTGTGAATGAATTTGTTTCAATTCAATACGTACTTATATTTGTTCCAACACCGACTGCACGAATCCACTTGTCATCGAACTTTGAAACGAACGAATACCGGGATCTGCGTTTGCGCATTAATCAAATGTCAACTGTACACTGAAAATTTTGGCAGCGTTTCAGTCTAAAAGTACATTCCATGGATTAAATATAACGTATCGTTTCATATTTACTCATTGATTGATGAAAAAGCCTCACACCATATCACCAGTTAATATGTGATTGAACATTGCTGTATGCAAGGCTATTAAAAGGCATTGGCTATTGTATAAAAAAAATGTACCTTGTATTTACAAGCTTCTTGAAAATTTAACATTTGCATTTTTATGGGTAATGTGCCAGTTTCTTTCCAATGCATGTTTCCAGTTGTTAATATTTTGCAAATAATGCAAAACAATAATTAGCCATCATGATGCCATCTTTTTCCGTAATCCATGATGAAATCTCATAAGGATATTGATTTTGTTGATTCTTTTTGATTCTGCTATAAGCAAATAAGACAGTGATATTTGGTTGCAGAAAAGTGATATTCACTGGGATCATATAATTTTTCAAAAAGGTGAGTGGATTTTAGTGTATCAATGATTGCAAATATTTTGAGGTTATCTTTGTCCCTTTTTTTTTTGGATTTTTTTCAGACTCTACTGAAAAAAATGGTTAGCATATTTTCACCTTTCTAGTATTTATTCTGTCTTTGAAAACGATAATAATACCATCAAATTCTTGAATATCATGATTTTGGAATTTATATAAAAAAAAACCGTCTCTATAACATAACCTCAGATTTTTTTAAAAGTTGTATTGTATTGTTGTTCTCAGATGAATCATTATTACTAGATTCCTTGGAAACAAGTTTCAAAGTCATTTTCCTTCAAATAGTCTGAAGACAAGTTGTTAAAATTGCAAAAAATGCAAACAGAATAACCTCAAAATGTTACCAAGCATTAATTATTATACACCAACACCAAGTAACTTTGTCAAAAACTTATATGATTCCAACACATATCACTCTCGTCTGACCAAATATCACCGCTAGAGGTCGTATTTGCTTGAATAACAAATTCGAAAACACAAAAAAAAAATCTTATGGGATTTCACCATGGAAAATGAAAAAAGTGGAAAAATTATTATCTCCACCCACTTCTGTGACTTCATGACTTAGGCAGTCTTTTGGATATCGGAGTCGCCTTTTCAAGCTATCGTGAAAGTGTTTCCAAGTTTTCAGCATTAAAATCCGGGAAATAAATTACTAGAAGTCTTATTTATTCCAGTGTATTCATCAGAAACACTTGATTTACGAAAATTAACAACTCGTCGGTAAATAAAGGTATCTCTACTCAACGACTTAACCCTGTTTTTTGAGTAATATCGTTCCGCTCGCGTGAGCATAAAAGCTCTTCTGTTCAATCCAAGTTTCCCGCCTCTGATGGTGGTTGTCGATAGTTCTGAGAAAGTTTTTTCACGGGTGTATTTTTTCAAGTTCTCATCTTTAACCGTCCCGGCCTGAACAGAGTCATTTTCTGTGTGCTGTGTGAAGTGCTTCATCTGTTCTGTTTCCAAATTTGTCACCTACGAGAATAACACGTAACTTTGATATGATCTTTATATTGGTCTTCAGATTTCATATTCATATTTTGGCAAAATATCTCCTGAATTAGTATCGATTGGCCACATGATGCACGATTTATTTTCACAGATCTTTTTGGTCCGTTTCGAGCTCACTTCTTTCAAGACTACTGGAGGTAGCTGTACCACCGCTTTCCAGTCACACTAATTAAATTGGCCGTTCAAACAACCGACGTAAGCACCTTTTTCCAATTTGTTTTCCGTAGCTTATTCGATTTTCCCAGGGCTTTTTATGGCAGGATATTCGTCAGACAATAACATGATGGGCTAGGCGTTGATAATCCCACCATGCTCTGTCGCATGCTAATGTGAAGTTTCTGGCAATCATGGACCTCGCAACATCTCGAAAAATCCACAAATCTCCACCTTGACCCGAGATTCAGGACATGGAAACATGTAGAAGAGGCATGCCTAGTCCTCCAACACCGTACTCGCCGTAATTCCGCAGTGAGTGCTTGAACATGTCCACTTCCGCTCACTCGATATCTACAACCATTATTCACCACGTTTCCACATCAACTTTCTGAGATTCCCAATAATCTAGCATGATTAGGTTATTTTAAATTACCAAATCCGTTATGATGGCTGCCATTTCTGATTTTCATAATCAATTTAAAGCTTTATTGCCCATAACACGTTAATCATAACATGCATATTGTACTTGAGTGATGATAAACATTTACTGTGGTAAATTTGGATAATGTTCAATTATTTTTCTGATAACACCACGTTAAAAATACTGCTAGTTAGCTAATTCAAATGAGCTCGTATCTTCGATAATAAAGAAGTTGGCAATAGTGCAGTCCTTGATCACCCTGTATAGGAAAGGTATAAATTTAGCGATGTTTGCCGTCAAGTAAGCCAACTTCACGCTTGAATAGTAGCACATCAGGGCTATATTATGAGCCGATATATTGATCGTTCGATGATGCATCTTGTTTATTTTACTCACTTGAAGATTCAACGTACATTATAATGACGCTTTATTGAATTCATCCTTATAATAAAAACGTTTCCTGATCCTTAGAAGTCACCAACCGGAAGATAACGACCATTTTTGTTTACCATCTAGTGCCCGTCTGCCTAGTTAATATGGTGTATTTCAATATTTGAAGTCGATCAAAGCAATAAAATCACGTGGTATGAAACAAAAACAAGTGAATGAAGATCATAACTGTGAAGAGACGGTTGGTGATGTTTTGATCTGGCCTCGAATAAAACACAACCTCTATTTGATGGTACGGTTTAGTTGATGATAAGACCTTCTTAATAAAATACAGTAGTTACACACACGACGACGAAGATTGGTTGTGTTGTGTTAGTCTGCTTTACAAGTTTACTTCTCTCATAAAAAAAATAAGATCTCTTCCACCAGTCAATTACAATTATTATTTTTATATTGTATCTTCAAACAAATATTCATGGCCAAATTCGGGTCTTCATTATAAGAGAAATACTCTGCAGGTTTATAGAAATGAGTATCAAAATCATAGATCCACAGTCACCTATCATAATGTTTAGATAAACTGGAATTTGTTCTCTGATTGTTACGAATCATTCTCTAGAAAAACGAAGCATCTTTTCGGAAGTTATTGATCCTCGGATTGCAAGAAGTGCAAGGCAATCTTTGATGAATTATTTTATTGACGATGTTGCACCAGAATGAAATAAAGGCTTCCAGGGCACTCTCGGTCTAGCTGTGAGTATTTATTTGAAAGTGATGAATATTCTCGGGCAATGATAGTATTGATTGTCGGGTCAACGTCCTACACCTACATGCATCGTTGAAATCCAATCCGGATGAAGTCTCTACTGCGATTATTTTCAAATCTTTGGATGCACCACAGCGCTTGAGCCTGAAGCATTGGCTTAACTCTGATCGACCCGCTTTCTAGGTTTGATCCAAGAATTTTGAACGAATTCCAATCTAGTTTTTTAAGTCTTGTGTTTATGTGTTTCCTTCAGACTTTAGACAGTTTTCATTGCTCCTGGAAATTTCACCGGTTGCGGTTACGAAAGTCGTAGCGATAGCCGCTATTTGACAGATAAAAATATAGTTTTTGGTGAAGGCGAAAAACAAATCCGCTCAACGTTACGTTTAACCTTAACCCTAACCAAAGTCAATGGCAAATGACATCTCAGTCTTGTTTTGATTATGTGTATGTGTTATTTTTTCAAAATGATTGATGATATGGTATTATTGGACTCCAGTGACTAATCAGATGCTGATTTTGAAGATGCCATTTTATTAGAAATATTGAACAACAACGTCATCCAATATAGAGAAGACATTTACATCATCTGACACTTTCCGGAAATCGTTGCCCTTTGCTTTTTCCTCAAACTTTTTCAATACATATGTAATATGTTCTTAACTCCCCTCAAAGAAACCTTTTTACTAGTGACCTCAAAAATACTGGAAACAATCACACTCTACATAGATACATCCCCATATGGATTATTTGCCAGTATTTCAGTGAGTAAGATCTGTTCATCTTCATCGGTAAACCAAACTCGGTTTCGCCTGATTGTTTTTGAAAAACTTGCTGCTTTTTGATTTGGATTCATTGCGTAAATCGTCTTGGTCTTGAATCCAGCGAAAGTATAAACAAAAACAATGAAATCAAAACCTCAAAACATTGACAATCAAATGTCAAATAACATATCGACGGTGTCACGACAAAAGGGCATAAGCGACATTTTTCAGGGGACGAAAAAAACGTTTAAAATCTTCATTTCTATATCCCAGTAGATTTTTTTTTATTATTCTATTTTAGATTAATGAGAGCATGTTTCAACAACTTTCAAGTTATAAAATATGTAACTGTTATTTACTTATTCAAACAATTGGTGCTTAAGCCTTTTTGCTGGAATCTATTGGCGTTTACGTCTTTTCAAAAGGCATTTTAGCCTTCTATGTATTTTTATTTAGGTTATTTATTGTCGGTTAGTTGCAGTCACGCCTTTTGAATCCTTCATGTTAAATTAAAAATGTCGGATAAATCTATTTATTTGTTTTAATTCAAAACAATACAAATCTCGAAAAGAAATACAAAAATTTTAGTTAAAGACCAACTAAAATTTAAAACTGAAGACAAATTCTTAACAAAGATAACTTACTACCTTATTATTCTTAAAAGAAAAGAAAACGATGCTATTCAAACAGAAAAAAACTTAAACGTATTTTTCAAAACATCATGCTTCAATGCCTCTGTTGGAAGTTCACTCGGGAGATAATTATCGATTATGATATTATTATAATCGTGCAGGTTACTTGCACTTGCAACCCCTTTTTTGGCCACGGGACGACATTATGGTATTCTAAAAAAACAATAGAAAAAAAGGCGTAAGCGACATGAAAAATCCAAATTTTGAACAATGATTACGGACAAGGGAAAGCACTTTGCCTTGAATTGAACTTTTTTTTTTAAACAAATAGGTTATATCTTTTAGCTATTGTGTAGTTTTTTGAAACGGCTGAGGCTCAAGTTTGTAAAACGCAAAAAATCACTCCATTATATTCATATGAGCGAATGTCGCTTGGACAAACCAAACAAAAAAATACTATAAGGCGTAACCGACAATAACACATAATGTGAGTTTTTGATATGTAAACAAGGCCTTTACAG
The DNA here is from genome assembly GCA_958502075.1 of Orchestes rusci. NCBI lineage: Eukaryota > Metazoa > Arthropoda > Insecta > Coleoptera > Curculionidae > Orchestes > Orchestes rusci. Next base: position 21,698,215 of record OY293304.1, read on the forward strand.
TAAAAAAACGATCTAGGCTACCAAATATCAATAAAACCTATTCAATTCATAATTCATTCACGTACCTTTCGCCAGGAAAATGTTTTCTTTCGTCCAGGGCGTAAGCGACCTATCAACACACGTGTTGACGGCGGTTAGTTATTTTCGGGTCAAGTTCGGTTCGGTTCGGCATTGGCGGTTAGAAAATGAAAATATCATTTTTTATGCGTTAGGAATTTTAGCCGGTTAAGCCATTTGGTCAAGTTGTGGGCAGTTATTAGTACTATAGAATGGCATAAAAATCTCATTTTCTCAATTTTGGCACTTACGCCCTTTTGCCGTGACGCCGTCGATATTCTTTCCCACTGCGCATGCGTTTCGCTACGTTAACCGCTATGACTGTCGTCCGTTAACAAATGTCAAAGTTGTCAAATAGCGTTAGTCGGAGCTGCATTTTTTGACCAACGAAAACTGTCTTTTGTAATTAATGACAAATCAATAATTTTGAGAACGAGACATCAACGGAGGATGATCTAGATTTTCAAAAAATCATCGATTGAGCAATGCTTTTCCTTTCCAATAGTCTATAGATCCCAATATTAAACAATTGTTCCACAATCTCTCATAAAGAGAATTATTGTTCAATAGGATGCATTATATTGAATGTGGGTAGGTACAGAGGAAAACAGTGAATCACATTCAGATATTATGCCGCATAATAATGTATCCATGATTTTTTATTATTTTATCGTTGATTGATTGACTCAATTTGGATTGGTGTTGAAAAAGTCTTGTAGGTGCCTACAATCAATATCCTGTTTATCTATCTATTGGCTACCCATCTCGAAATTATGTCTAGTTTAATTTAAAATTTCGAGTTTATGGGTAATGCCAGACTCTTGAACATAGACCTGATTTACTTTTTCCTTCCAGCTTCAGATACTTTTATCATATCTACTAAAAAAGCCAAAATAAGAATTTTTCAAATTGGTCTAATCGCTTTTGATCTATTTTTCCCAATAAGATTTTTTCATTCAATTTTCTCGAATTCATCCAAGTCTCAACTTATAACAGAGTTCCCAATAGTAGTAGATTTGTGTTTTTATCAACTAACACGGGAAAATATTTAAAATAAATTTGTTTTCCTACAGCCGTGCGGAAAATTCAATTTTCCGCACCGATATCCGTGTGGAAAATCAGATTTCCCGCACCAGTGCGGACAAATTTTTCCGCACGGATATGTCAAAATTGACAATATCATAAGCAAACAGCAACCAGGTTTCCAGGTAACTATGGTCGCTTAGTTACACATTTCGACATTCATTATTATTTATTTGTCATTAGTTGCATCAGAAACTTTTAAATTACGAATTATATCCTTATTTCCGCACGTCTGTAGAAAAACTGTTGTACCTAACACTTGCGGAAAATGTTTTTCCGCACTTGTTAGGTAAATAGCTATTATCTAACGCATGATAGTTATAGGTGTCATTATTGATGTCATTTTGGACAAGTGAAGTGTCGAATAGCTCACTAGTGTGTTATAATACAAAAAGGTGATATCAGACGCTTGACGCTTCATTCCGGATGAATGTTCACTCGAATGAATGTTTTCTTTCTTTTCATTCCACGTTCACACAACAGATACAAAATGTGAAAAAAATTAGCGTTTTCCTCTCAGTTTCACGAATATTTCATTGAACGATGAAGTTGTGCACTTTGGAATTCGAATAATTTGCGATCATTACTTGACTTACTTCCAAGTTTGAGTGCTTTGGGTGATTATCTACTCAAACGATGCATTTGGGGATTTTTTACAGTTTGTATGTACTCTCACATTGAGAATGATCTTAGAATGACAAACTAAAAATTTTAAAGTAAATAATGAGCTTATCTAAAAAAAAATCATGCAACATGAATTTCAAAATTGTTGTTATTAATATATTTCTCTGGATTATTTTGCGACGTTGTCAAATGTCTAACGAGTGATTAACAATCCTTCAAGAGAATTCTTTGCTCCATACATCTAAAATTGAAAATTGACCGGGATTGGCTAAACTCACGTACGGTGCATATACCTCTCTGTCTTACTGACAGATATTTCTCCACCTTCTCGATATCATATACGCGTATATCTTATCCAGGAGTACACAACATAATTCTCGACAACCTACGCTTGTTTACCATTACTGTCTCCATTTCTGATATATGGATAGAGAGGATCACCCGATATCGAATTACGATTTTTGATATCCGGAGATTGGTTAACGTGTAAGCTGAGCTGTGATGTCTGATAATTTCAGGTTATGGCGATTATTTAAGAATAGTTGGTTTGGGTCAATTTAGGCTAGACACATGATTCACACAGATCATACTGATTCCAGTTATTGAAATTCATTTTTAGAAACCATTCAACATAATTATTGAAATAAAAGCAAATTAATTTCGCACTTTTGAAGGATTCTGATAGTGTCTCAAAATCTGATTTTCAAACGACACTGAGAAATTCTGAGGAATCGCCATGATTGGGCGGGTGTATCAGAATTTTTCGGATTATTTTTTTCCAAAACAAGGTAGATAATGTTCGTCTTGCGAATGCAAGCAACGAATCATATAAATATCTGGTTTTATGACTACTATCAAAGGTAGCTGTTTATCACTGGTGTGTGAATGTAACAAGAGTAAGTCTCTTGATCTTGAGGACAAATTGTTGATTTCTCACTGTTTTGCATTTTTTTTGCTTGACCATCCAAACACTTAACTAAATTTACATAGACTGGTCGACGAGAAACTACATAACTGTTTTCGAATGGTGATTTTAAAAAGTGTTTTCAGGAAATACAAGTCACACAAATCCACATCCCTCATACTAAGATTTCCCGATTTTACATGTTTTGTTCTAGAGAATAAAAAACGTTAGAAACACACAAAGATACTTATGTGACATCAAGTTCTGCTAATAAGCTTTTGTATTCTGTGGAGAGAACGATTATTTATAATGCAGATCAGTAATGTTGGACGTATTCGAATGGAATAGTCTGCCATGATCATTCAAATAATCGTCGTGATCTGATTATACGTATCGAGTATCCAAATGAAAAATTATCTCTGATTTCGCGAGCATATTGTTTCAACATGTGTACCAGATTGATTGAATCGTGATACTTTTCATAACAGAATGTGCTCAAAAGCAGAGATATCTGCTCTGTACCATCACTTCAAAAATGAAGACAACAGATCTTGTGAGGTCTGCTACATAATAATTACTGTGAGAGTATAGTAATTCGAAAATACATCTAGTACGGATTCATCGTATTAGGAAGTTCATATTACCATAAGTCCACAACGGCTTGTTTTTTTTTTTCGAAGAAATTACGTCGTGATTCTGGGACTACTTGAAATTTTCTTATAAAATCGTGAATCTGTAGCTTTCAGAAATCTGTAGCTTCATTGTTGATACAATATTAAAAATGTCAATTCTGGAATACGGTCTATAAACAAAAAAATTCACGGTGGAGCGAAAACTAATGCCAACTTTACATTTTTGTTTTCATTCGTTCAAATATTACCTATTTGAGCGGAGCCTTGCCATGTTTTGAGGTTTGACACTTTTGTCTATATTTTTTGAAGAAATCAAGCTAATTGAGTCTCAAAATTAGTGGCTCGTGATGTGTGAGTATGATTGTGCTCTACCAAAAAAAAACCTGAGAAAAAAATACAGTACATTCACTTTTTCATTTAAATAATGGATTATTGGTTTAAGGTTTCTGACTCAATTGAAATATGATCCAAACAAAATCGCGATGAATAATTTTAGAACATCGTTGCATTCATCGCTTCAGCAAAAAAAAAGTTTAGTATTGTTTCGTGGAAACAAAAGTCAATTATTACCTACCATTAAAAAAAAGTCCACCCCAGCAGAAGTATACGTATATTAATACCTCCATACTTTGGTTCTTGAGCTTAAATTGAAGAAGGAAAATTTTGACATTATGTTCGACACCGAACTAAGTCCCGGATTTTCACCTCCACAAGCACCAACAACGTCAGCCCGAGACTTAAGCTGTAGTGATCGTACTCTTGAACAATTATTAAAATATTGAGTCTGACAAAAACCAACAGAAATCACCATAGGTAAATAATATCATGTTGGGTAAAAACATAGTTTGAATCACTCGCGTTTTTACAATAACCACCATACACATGCCGGCATGCCAACTTGGCTAACTTCACGTATACGCTTCGCGCGTGCCTTTGCCATCAACTTAGGCTAGAGTTGTACTTATTTGATATTCATATCGTAATTTTTCTGTTTTCTTTTTTGAGTGTGTGATAAATGATATACTGTGATTGATTTCGGTAGATTTTGGAGTAAATTTTAACTCCATCGTGACGTCACAAATGCGTTTTGGCGTGTTAGTGTATCGTGAATAAAGACTGACAGAATGACAATAGTGACAACTGACAACGCAGATAACAAATTATTTTACTGGAACACTGACAAAAGTACTGAATTGTTTCGTTTTGAACTAAAATATCAGTACAATCAGCACAAAAATATTGTGAAAGTTTCGTGACACACCTAAAAAAGTGACAACGCTTCCTTGTTCTAGTGTGTCTTCAAATAGCGCACGGTAGCACACGATGGCGCCCTTATATCGGGCGATCTCCCAAATTATCCCGACTGATTTTCGTAGAAAAAAATGCATTTGACTTGAGATCCAAACGAATACACAAATCAGCTGGGACAGACTGACAGACAGCATAGTGACCATTCAACGGAGTAGGAGATGTAAAAAGCGCTTGATATTTTAGCACTTCTGAGCAGTATAAAAATAGAATAAATACTCCAAAAAATATTCTGTTACCATGATTTACTTTTCAAAAAAATCATGTTTTTTTTTGTCTTGTCACTGGCAGTGCGCGCGCACGATCGCTCTTATTGATGAGTCGCCCCTGCTCAAAATACCGTTCTGTTTTGGATTGCTTTTGATTCAACTTCGAATCTATAATCATTTGCCTAGTTTTTTTTTAGTAGGTAATGCTCGAATTACTCATTTCTAGAATGTGGAGTGGCATAAAAACATATCGATACAATTATCTTGTTAACGCCCGTATTGGTTTTGGATGCCAGAGGTCGAACTGTTCCGGAGTTGCACAAAAGAAGACGCACAACAATGAAGTGAGGTGAAACAGTAGTGACAGGGACAAAACCGCAAGACGACAGGACGATGGAGCGAGCAAAAAAGAAGAGAATATATCAATCCATGGCAACAGTGACGGAATGTGAATTCTCGTTTTTCTCAATTCATTTTGTATTTTTTCAAACGTGTGAGCTATTTCTAAAATCAAGCCGAAAAACATTATTGAAGTTCTTAAAATAATCATGTTTTTGATAGTTGCATTTTTACTTAAAAAATTTTAAAACTTGGTATTGCATGAGAAATAACCTCATCAAAAAACCAGTAGGTGAGTAACAACGATTGCCGAACACCCGTTGGTGGATAGTTGAGAGAGACTCTATGAGATTTTCTGTAAGCCAAAGAAGCGCAGAATTGCAAATGCGCTCACAGGCTTGCACAGAATTTGCTTATAGGTTAATATTTAAGCTTCTCGTCATCAATATCCGCAATATCCCAAATTTAATGTAATCATCATGTTACTTAACAAAAATATCAGCAGAACAACAAATAAAATGGCTTTTTTGGACGCCATGAATCTCAGAAACTAAGTCAACAAAGATTCACACTTTGAAGTTTATACAAGTTATTGACACCATGTATAATGATGATATTGTCATTTTTATCAACAAGAAACCGCTTTATTTTTGCTTTATCGCGTCTTGACCTTGTGCAAAAAACATATCATAAATCAAAACGAAACGATATTTATACTTTTCTCCACCATCTATAAATAATACTTCTTCACAAACCCATAAGTCCTTAAGCATGAGCTTTGATGATGTACAAATGAATGATCACCATCAAGTCTTCAATCCAATAATTGAACAATGTCTCCTTGGAAATAGCTTATTAACGTTAAACATATTTCAAGCAGATTATACATCCTCAAAATCCAGATACACAGTGACGTTCCTCCCCAATTTACAATGTCGTTCAGCCCAACAGGCAAACTCATATTACTGTCAACACGTCCCAGACAAAACTTCCACATCGTCTTCTAATTTATCCAATCTCAAAGGATTGCATCCCAAAGCCGACAGCCACTTTGCAGCGCTTCATCACTGAGAACTTGACTCCATCTGAGAAGCATACAAAATTATGCACAATCAAATCTGTGGCAAAGAAAATTCTATCTTAAGCATCATTAAGATGAGGGCATATCTGAATGCTCAGTCTTGAGAACGGGTGCTGAAGTCGGATTCCATTCGAAGTAGTCGGCACTGATAATGAGCTCTTGGGGTCTTTCACAGAGAATAGGATTCTCTAAAATTGTGAAATCTAGAACGATTTTGCATTTTGATAATTATTGAATGGTTGAGTGAGGGATATTGAAATTTAATTCTTAAAAATGAATCAATGTGGTCAATTGATCTGAATCGTTGTCAACGTTATAGGGTGAGATTGAGTAAATGATGTCTCATGATTATATCTGGAAAACCAAGCGATTTTTTCAGCTCATATTTCTCACACCATTCCTATACAGGGTGCCACAGATTCGAGTGCATGCATGGGGATCTCAGTTATTATAAGAGATACAGGGTCGTTTAAATGGTTGCAAAGTTGCGCATTTTTATGCACAACATAGTGCCGTTTTGCAATTTGAAAAATTCCGACTACTTCCAAAGATATTCGAAAAAAAAACGAAATTTCGCAAAAACGTTATTATCATTTCCTGAGTATATTTAAGAAGATATTGTGAAATGAATTACACTTTCTCATAGCCACTTTTTCTCCTCTACAAGATGGCGGTATCAAATTGAAGATATGACGTTTCGTCTTTGAGCGGCCATCATCAAGTTCATTTTTTTAAATACGAACCTGGATTTTTTATTTTATTTTTAATCATCTTTTGACGTCCTTAATGTATTGAGGTATCGCAACCGTCGAAAAAAATAATCATTTAAAAAATAATACAGAGAAAATTAGTTATGCAACCCTTTTCTCCCTAACTCATAGTTTGGTTCATGAATTCATCTTTATTCAAAACGTTATTCTTATAAGAAAACCTGTACAACTTAACAAGCCTAATTGACCGAACCAAAATCGTTATAACATCCAATAACGATACATTGAATGAAATTAAATAGAATCCACAAATGACATGGAAAATAAAAAACCACAAAAAAACTGAATCAATTTCTGCAAGTGTTCAAGAATATTGCCATTTTAACAAAATATTGAGAATAACAATAATAGGTGAGAAATAATTGAGAATATTGACGTTGCTGAGGCAACTCCGAGGGCAACTTGTTGCTCTACACCCTCATCTAATTACCTCAATGCCTCAAGGACGTCAAAAGATAACTAAAAATAAAATAAAAAATCCAGGTCCATATTCAAAAAAATGAGCTTGATGATGGCCGCTCAAAGACGAAACGTCAGATTTTCAATTTGATACCGCCATATCGTAGAGGAGAAAAAGTGGCAATGAGAAAGTGTAATTCATTTTACAATATCTTCTCAAATAAACTCAGGAAATAATAATAACGTTTTTGCGAAATTTCGGTTTTTTCCGAATATCTTCGAAAGTAGTCGGAATTTTTCAAATTTCAAAACGACATTTTAATGAGCATAAAAATGCGCAACTTTGCAACCATGTGACCAACCCTGTATCTTTTATAATAACTGAGATTCCCATGCATGCACTCGAATCTGTGGCACCCTGTATAGAGCTTTCAAGATGCGATGAACATCGTTACAAACACCTTGAAACTCCTCTTTTGTACTCTGGTCAGACCTATTTTGGAATATTGCACAGTGATCTGATCCCCTCAATATAATGTTTACATCAATGACATAGAACGAGTTTAGAAAACGTTCTTGAGAATGGCTGGACATAGGATTGGTGTTCATTTGGAAACCCCAAATCTTAATGACCACATGGAGTCCATATTGAATCTGGACTCCCTCAGCAGTCGGAGTGTTGACTGCGACCTTGCTCTCTTGTTCAAGATCATTTCTGAGGTCCTACAGCTTGTTGACCTCAATGTCCCTTTACGCAGAGGGCGTGCTACGAGAACATTCCATGTCCCAAATGGAAGTAGATTTTTGGCTGGAGGACAAATGTGTGTATATGGGAATATGAAAAGGTGACACCCCGGGAATATGAATCAGTGGCATCACTGGTGGTTTGAATTCCATGTCTCGGTAGCTCGGTTGGGAAAGCGTCAGACTAGAGATATGAAGGTCGTGGGATCAAATCCCACCTGGAGTGTCACTTTTTCATATTCCCATATACACACATTTGTCCTCCCGCCAAGAATCTACTTCCATTTGACCATTATCAGGACAATAATCCACTCCTTGATTCCATGTCCCATTCCATCACACTAATTATGGTGCGAATGAGCCCATCACAAGTCTGCTCAGACTGGCAAACGGCTTTGATGGTTTAGATTTATTTAGGTATTCAAATGTTGAGCGTTGAAGAAAACCACACATGGACATAAACTTGATTTATATGTGATACTTCAGCACTAAGTAGGATTGAACTCTATGTATAATGTATGATTCAAGATTAACGTGGAAAAATGAATAAATAGATTTTGAATTCGCATCAAAACACAGAAGCAGGCGTGGTCGGTCATTTCACAGTAACCTGTCATTGCTTGTGAGAGATTCTTAGACGGATCAGAATGCCTATGGGACTTTGAGTCCTTAGATGTCATGAAGTTGATCAAAGTGGAGCTGCTGTATGGGCTCGGCTCTCAGAATGATATGTTCCACTTGTTATTTGCTCATTACCTTCGGATTTTCAAATACGCTCCAGTATTTTTCATCATCATTTTTGAAACCTTAGCATTTGCTGCTCTCTGTGGAAATTGGGTGGAATTCTCAAAAAAACAGGTTCATTCAAGCAAATATCTCCCAGTTTGGTACCACTTTTGTGCGAATTTGAACTATTTTCGTATACGACCTATACCCGAATGGTTTTGAAAATACTACCGCTGGTCTCAAAATGTTATAGTCCCCTTAATCCGTGACAAGTGAAACAACCTCTTTACATGGACAAACTTTGTCCGTGGGAGGTTTCTCTACAGCATCTTGGAAAATGTGTCATGTGTCAGTATAACATTGTCCGACAAAAATATTAGCTACTTCCACTTTGTCGGTCACCCTAAACATCTTCATTTTGCATCGGATGATCTTCATGATAATAAATAGACTCTCTTATTATTACCGCACCGCCACCTCTTGATTGATTATCCGGGTAAATTTCCCGATAAACTATAAAACCTCCAATTTCCAGTCAATGTTCCGTTCGTTCAAAAAGACCTCAACTTCCATTGGCATTCCATGTACTGATTCATATATCTGTAAAATTCATATTTTTTTTTGAGGATGTCTCCTGTTACATTTGCTTATAAAACATTCAGTTCTATCGTTGAATTAATTTAGCGTAGACATTATTTCCATTATTCCATCATGCATAGTATCATTCTATTTTCACTTTTATTGGGCACCTGAAATTCAGCATCTTGTGTATCTTCAATTTGTCTAATTGCATTAGCGTAAGATATATCTTCATTTACTTTTCTGGATATGAACGTTCTTGAATTTCTCTCTGGTTATAGTTTCTCCTGGATTAATTTTTTTCTAAATTTTTGAAGTTCTTTTGCTACCAAGACCAATACCGAAAACCGATAATTAGCAGGATGTGCTTCCATGCAATTAGAGCACGTGATGGGAGTGTTTTCAGGTTTTGTAATAGCCGATTTGAGATGTTTTCTGCCAATTCAATGCTAATAGGTAGCATATTGCAAAAGTCTTGTGTATGTCCGTACCTTTGACATTTTTTGCATTGCGGAATCAATTCGCTTGTTCTCCATGCTTTGCCTTCAATATTATTTGTCATAAGCCTTGCGGCTTATAGATTTGTTTGATTTTTTCTGACTTATCAAACGTTGCTATAAATAACGGTAGTTTTATAATAATATATTCTACTTTTTGGTTTTTCATCACTTTGTTCAAACTTGTTCTCAACTTATATGATTTATACTATTTCTCTCTCAATGTATTCTCCATTTCGTGTACGTCACAAGAAGGATGTATATTCTTTATCAGTACTCTGATTGGCCTCTCCTGCTCACTTTCATAAGAGTGTCATTCTTGTTCTTCTTTGTTTATTGTTTTGGTTAGTGCCCTTTATTCCTGGTCATTTTTCACGTTGATTTTGGATTGATTATTCTTCATCAGTGTCGCATTGAAATTTATACTTATTTAATATAAGTTTTGTTTAATTTTGTGATGGTCCTTTTCATTGCTGATTATGACTGGTGGTGGTTTTTGCACTTTTGGGACAGGATCGTCTTTGTTCAACTTGATTTGTTCAGGCGATGTTGAAGCCTCACGCTTCTTGTTTTTCAGACGTGACCATGCGGTCTCTCTGTCACAAAATTTTCTTCATCGTCGGAATTCCCTGGAATATAAGCGCGCTTTGTCTTGGACTGCAGGCATAACATCTGTTTTCGTGAGAAAATGATGACTTCTTTTGCTTTCTTTTATTTCTCTTGAACAATTGTCAGCCGTTTTTTATCTTCACCAATTTCTGATTGCATCTTGATTTTATGACAGTCATGTTCAATCGACGTTGCTTCTTTCTCAGCTATAGTCAGCCGTGTTTGTATGATTTTTAGGTATTCACTCATTGTCTTGTTTGTTTATGCTTCTTTACGCGATAACTGGATGACCTGAGCAGCGATATCACCTCGCGCGAGATGATATCTTATCTTGCTTTATTTCACTGACCAGTAACGTGTTCCGAACACGTCCTCACTCGACCTCAACTGTTGGACGACTTCATTCACATTCAATTTGATTTCGAACTGACAACTTAAAAATTGACAGATTCCTGCTTGTCAATCGAAATCTACTAAAGCTAATTCCGAAAAGTCCACATCCGAATTCACAATGACATCTGGAATGTTCGATCACGTGACAGACGATTTTATTTTTTACATCTTCAGAAATCGAACGGCCAAATCGAGAAATGACGAACGACCTAAAATGACATCAGAAGTAACCTAACAACACATTTTTTTGGGTTTGTTTTGTCGCTGCTTTTTATTGCTAGCTTAAATTAGCGACCACATTTTTATTTTTAATCACAATCCATTCCATTTTGCATATCAAATAACGTCAATAACGGTAAAAGTCCAAATGAAGATTCAAAACAACAGAACGTAACATACAAAACGTATTCCCCCACTCCCAACATCTATAAAATCTCTTTTTCAGCATTGAGATGTGAAAAATGTAATTTTTCGGATCGCATTTGGAATAAAAATACGCGAGTCAAGATGTTATCGATGAGTACAGATGGGACTTAAAAAACGACAAGTCGGTCGAAGATGTAAAATATGTTGAAGATGTGGACTATTCGAACTTAGCTTAAATAATTAGACAAATGAGTGTTTAATAAGTAGCGTTCTCATGGAGTATGGTATCATGAGACCATTCCAGTTTGGTCTGTCATTAGGTGAGTTCGAGTATTCGCTCTGAACACTCGGAGCGCCAAAAATTGTACCCGCTTAAATGGACAATTCTGCGCTCGGAGCGTTCAGAGCAAATACTCGAACTCACCAATTAACGTCACTTGCAGCTAGCCGATTGGTCGTAGGCCTGTAACAGTTGGTTTTTTGGGGCATCAAGAAAAGTTTTCTTTTTCTTTTTTATCTATTTGGTATATTTTTGCTGAGTATATCACGCAATTTCATGCCATTCAAAAATTTATGCAGATTTTCCATTATTCAGTTTTAAGTGATAGGTCTGTCCACAGAATTCGGTTTTTTATTGAAAATGGTAGATGAAGGTGTAACATGAACCCTAATGAAGTTTTTTGAAAAGTAGTCAAATATTTTCTGCGTTATTTGCCGAACAAATTTGCCAAAACGCGAAGTGGCTAGAAAAAGAGTGTGACGTCACCTACAAACTTATCTACTGTAGTCCTAGTTAACGTACTGTTGACGTAGATGAGGATAAATGAAATATGACTGGTGTTATACACGGTTCGGCATTAAAAATAATATTATGGTGACAAGAGAGTGGAGCTTTGTGCCTGAGTGCACAAACCGATAAGTATAGAACGCCAACGAAATTTCTTGAGAGTAACCAATCAAGACAGCAAAAAGAAGATTATGGTTTGCGGCAGTGAGACGGAATTTTGAAAACGTTTTAAAGCCGAAAGAAAACACTTTGTCAAGAACTACATATTTTCAAAAATTACTTCACGTCTACCTTCGGCAAATTATGTGAATCTACTTTCTGGACACCGTCCTCCATATTTGCGGAGAATAAATAAACTTTTCTGATAATTATTGGCAATGCTCTTCACTGTCGAACTCAAAACACATGCAAACTTTGATATTGTTTTGACGTCTAACGTCACAATAATTGAATATCATATGTTTCGTCTCCCTGGCAAGCATCTGACGTCAAAGTGCGTTTTGTTCGCTAAACCAAAGCACTCATTTTCAACGGCTGCTGTTGTATTTGGAATTGATGTTTTTGCCAGCACACTTTGAATATAGTTATTATCATATCGAAATCTTTGTTTTACAATACTTTCAATGTATATTAATTTTTTTGTGGACAGATCTATTCAGTATATCAATCACCCAACAAATCATCTCAACCAACCATAACTTGAAATCATTTTTACATGCATAAAATTGCGCAAATTTTTTATCGATCGGAGTATTTCCATTGAATCTTCTGGAACGACCTTCCATAAATTCAATCACATCGCGGCAAAGCGTTTTGCAGCGAAAGTTGAAAAGAATGTAATCTACGTCACGAGCATCCTCACGAGATAAATAAGGATATATTGCTCTTTAATGGCAAGATATACGTTAGAAAGGCTAATGTGAGTTCTTTTAAAAAGCTAAGATCATGAAAAATGGCTGGATTCGAATGTGTCACGGAAAGCAGATATTGAATGGTCTGTGATAAAACAGGGATGCATGGAAACATTCAGAATGTTTTAGTTGGATTAAAGTGATTTAGTGATTTTCGGAATGATGTTCACTAGAGAGAATTAAACATTCAGACTAGAAGACTAGAAGAAATGAATTTGTAATGATTTTTTCAAATTCATCGTTTTTCGAAAAGCATGCGTCATGGCGGGTTATGAGAAGAATATCTTATTAATATAAAAAACTTCAGATATTATGTGAGTGCAATGACTAAAAACCAACTAACAAAAAATCTGAGGCAAATTTTTCTGAACATCCCTTGTAAAGTGGCCACCTATGAAGATGATCAAATTCCATATTTTAGTAACTGTGTACTAGATCATATCAAACTAGGCATGTTTCGAAAATATCTACAAAAAACTATCATTGAATCTTGACCTCTTATACTCTGAATATTGAAAACTTTGATCTACAGGGTGATTCACGTAGGTCGTCTGCTACAAGTATTTCGAAAACGGCTTTTCCCAATCCTTTGAAATTTGGTATGAGTTTATAAGAAAGTGTGGCGCATCTTTTAAAATTATTTTGATAATTGCGGCGTTTCCAGATCTACAAGTTTTTCCTATTAACTTTTTTATTTCAAATAGGACACCCTGTATATTATTTAATAATTTAAATTCCGTATGAAATTCTGTATAACGTTTATAAAACATGTTATATGTCTGATGATAAAAGTTCCGTGAATATTTATCATTTTATTCAAAAAATGACAAATGCCATTGATTTTTCAAACCAAGATTTCTCAGTAACAGTAAGGAATTGAGGTGTGAAAATTTCACTGCAGTTTCTCCAAATCTCAAGGTATACAAAGACCTTCGAACATTGAACCACTATAGAACAAGTTTAGCACCCCGAACGTACACGATTTGTTTGAGTTGATAACATTCTGTTTTTCTTTAAATTTATGTAATGTTCTCTACAATCCAACCGTACATGAAGAAGCTCCACAAACACAGCACTTTTTTGGTATAATTGCCACACTAAATCCTTTTCTCGAGCACAAATAAATCATTCTCAACTGGAAAATGACAACAATCGTGGCAACGCATTTCAAATAGCTCGATTGATGCCCAACGTTGCCTTTGTGAGAAGAAATCCTCTTATCAACTTTTTAGTGTAAAAGATTCGATTATTCAACGACAAGTAGTAATAGCGATGAGAAAAAGGCCAAGCTCTCCCTAAATATTGAAGAGAAATACATTTATTTGATGATAGTGAACTTCAAGTCGTTGTTATTGAATCGGTGACAGAAGATCTGGTGAAAGGTATTTCAAATGGAGCTTGCTTTTCCCCTTTTCCCCCATGTCTACATTGACATGTTCGACTCACACAATATTGTTTGTTTATGCTTCTAGTGGTTCAATATTCGAAGACAAAGAATATTATGTTCTTTACGATAATATCATAACGTTGCGAATCAGATGTACCATGAAATGAAATAATCAAAGAAATTTAAAATTAAGTTTTGATTGTATTCACATTACCAATTGTGTACCTACAGTATTACAACTCAAAAAAAGACTTCAAGTGATAGTTGACTAAAGCTTGATTGATCATCAACTATTCAATATGAGTACCATTTCTTCTTTAACATTCAAGAATGTTTTTGTGAACATGAGATATCGTAGCTCTTCTAATTTGCCTTGGTTAAAGTTCTTCAAAGGCCGCGTTGACTTGATCCATGAGATCGTCACGATTATTTATAGGTGCACCAATATAAACAATATTTTTATATGGCCTCATGAAAAAAGTCCAAGGGGTTGAGATCAGGGGATCTGAGTGGCCACTTCCATGGACCTCTTAGTCCAATCCATCGATCTTCAAACAATTTACTCAATTCATCCGCAACCCGATTGGTACTATGTGCTGGGGCGCCATCCAATTGATACCAAACCTGAGCAGCCTCATGAATGTAATAAACACATCGGTTGTCCATAAGTGCAGAAAAAACATTGAAAAAAAATTTGTGGTAATGATTTCTTTCAATTATGGATTTTGGATTTCCGGTGAACCAATATTGATTATTTCTTTTGTTGAATATTCCATCTCTTGTAAAATTTGATTTATCTGCCCATATAATTTTTTTCAGAAAATCTGTATTGTCCTGGATTTGGATCAACAACATCTTGCACAGTGACCATCATTTTGAACAGTTTTTGCGATTTGCAGTTGGATGTACTTCGTATTTATTCGTTTTACCTCGATAAAAATAACTCTTCAGTTCCTTGTTCCGTCAATTCGGGATTCTTTGATTTCTAGTAGTTTTAAGAGGCATACAATGAATGTCATGTTGACGTTGATAAGTCAAAAAAATCATTTTCATGGCAGGTTCAGTCTGTTTCCGATGAGATTTGTATTATAAAAACAAAATTATCTGGCAAACTATCGACTTTTGAAACAAAATTGTGGGATAAAATATACGTAAAATGACAAGCTGCTATTTGAAAAAGTCAAGTTATGGTGCTTTGAAGTTAACCAACATTGAAGTGTCACAGCAAAGTGGTACCATAATTCAAATGGACGGCATTGTCACCAAAAAATACCCAAGGCAGTTGCTTAAACATTGGCAAAGTTTCAATTTGATATCTCAAAAACCAAGTGCTCTGTGGTGTCTATAATCAATGGTTGCAAAAACATCAATTTTTAGAAAAAGTGGAATAACTTTTGGGAGGTTGAAGCGAATCGCAGAAACTAAATGGATGTGAGAGGCCCGCAGAGGTGCGAATTCAATTTACTAGAGATAAACAGGCTTTGCCATTGTTAAAAACTATGTTGATGCCTGCCCTGCAGAAATTTTGCACCCTGTTTATTGAAAAACATTTTCACATATGCATCGGGGCTTCCTGGATTCAAATCCATTTTGCTCGATTCGATATCTTTAACGGCTTAGGCGCAATTCAGCATTCTCGTTTAAATGACTCACCTTGTACATCATATGTATTGAATCTTACGAATTATGATATTTTGCTCTTTCTTACAATAGTTATTTCGACTAATTCAATTTTTGCAAATATGTCTCTGGGTGAATTCATAGGAAACACTCCGTTGACATCAGTCGAAAAATGAATTCGCGAATTGAAACTTTTTCATAAAAAAAAATTTTTGAATCCACCATAATACTCAATCAATCGATCAATTATTAATAACAGCACATATTAATATTATCTCAAACAAACCAATAATGAGATATATTCTTATATTTTGAATTTCTGTTCTAGTTCAGGTGATGCCGCTCACCACACTCGTAGTGAACCTTTATTGCCAATAGAAATGTAGATCATTCACGGGAACATTATAGCAGATGATATAGCTGGAAGCAATAATTCCGTCGATGTGTGGCACAAGAGCTTCGAAGCACAGCTTGCAGCATTATGCAAAATTTATTGATTCCTTCAAAAGGGAATATTCTCTTATCAAATTTATAATTGTACGTTATGTAACAGGAAATCGACCACAGAGGACGAAACGACGTTATAACGGCTTCATATAACGATTCCAACGTCTCGTGGAAGGAAAGTTTGGTTGGCTCTATTGTGATTGAGTTTTCACGGAAGAATGCGCAGAATTATGATTTTTAAACCTGACTATAATATGTAATGTGGTAGTTTTTGGATTGCTTACTTAGGAGAATCCAATATTTCACATTTGGAGTCTTAGGATCAGGGACATGAGGTCAATAAAAACGTTGAATCATTCGATTTATTCGAACACTTGACAAACGGGAGTTGCTAGTTTGAAAAACTGTTTTGACGAATTGTCTTCGACTCATTTTTCAGGGCTAATTGCTTTCGATGGTGCACAAACGAGACGACTTTTATAATATGTAATTGATTTAACCTGCTTCCACATACCGATCTTGTGTGTGAAGTCAAGTCTGTCGTATAATACAGGTAGCTGTGGTGAGATTAAATTCTAATCCATAAGCACTACGTCGATAAAAAAGTACGGCCAATCATTTTGTATCGAGAAATATTAAATAAATCTTCTTCAAAATACCCAAAGCACTTCGCACAGCGTTTTTTTCAATGATTGAAAGTCTGGAAGACATGTTTTAGGGCCGGTAGCTCCCTGGTGTGTTGCGTCCACATCGATATCAAGCTCTGTAGCATGATCTTTCGTCTTCCTGACCATGAAGCAAATTGCAAAAATGCGGTCAAATTCCACATCTCCACTGCTCTAAATCTTGAAGTTGATGGATGGATGATGATATCTCACTGGAGGCAATTTGTGTAAAAGATATAATTGAAAAAACGAAAATCACATGCATACATTACTTTACAAATACTATTTTGGCAAATAAAATAAATGTTCCCCCTTAATTTGAATGTGATCACAAACTAAATTATTATTTTTGTTACTCAAAATACGTTCTCATGGAAATCAGAACATTTTTTTTTAAATTACAAACTGTAAAAAATTGCAAAAAAACCGACACGTATGTTTTCATCTCGTTCAAATATGATTTCTCAAGTATTTTGTTCAAGTATACAGGGCTTTTCACTTGTAACTCCGCACGTCAATATCTCGGAAACGAATACAAATATTTGATTTCTGTAAAAAGTAATCAATGTATGGGGTCGAGTAGTTTTTTCTCACAGTTAAAAAAATTCGACGCCTACCAAGAGTAAGGCGTCATGACGCATCAAAAATATTAATCGACTGCAGGGACTTTGAAATTACGCGCATGCAAAAGTACAAGTTATCTATAAACTTTTTTGTAATTCAGTCGAACTCATTTATTCTACTCAGTTTTGAGATATACAGTGTGTCCAAGATAAGGATGTCTATCACGGGGATCTTGGAAACCGTGAGAGATACAAGGTCGGTTAAATGGAGGCAAAGTTGCGTATTTTGATGCTTAACAAAATGCCGTTTTGAAAGCCAAGAAATTCCGACCAAGTCCGAAATTATCCGAAAAAAACCGAAATTTTTCAAAATTGTTTTCATTTTTTTCTGACCACATTTGAAGAGATATTTTGAAATGAATGGAACTTCTTTTCAGCCACTTTTTGCCCTTTACAAGATAGCGTTATTGAATTGAAGAACCGACGTTTCGTCTATGAGCAGCCATCATCAACTTTGTTCTTTTAAATAAGGTCCTGGATTGTTTATGACGGATTTTGAGGGCCTGTTATGTTCCTAAACCAACAATGAGTCACCTTGTAAGTGGTGGCAACACGCCTCTTTGACCCTGATTTCCATGTAAACGGGCGGTCGGGGCTAACCCAACTCGATCAATCGGCTGCGTCGCTTCGTCAGAGGAACGACAGGTTGAGTCTTCTGTAGAAGTGGGGTGTGTAGGGAAGTGGAGATCTGTCACCGACTCATCCCAGAGGCTGGTGGTGGAATCCCATGGAACTCAAGCACAACCTCCTCTGGATGGCTTTAATCAACCGGTAGCTCTGGCGTATCATACGTCCCATTTGAGGCTCCGAGGAGGGTGAGGAGCCAGTTGAGCGAAACTCTTCACCTATATCATGGATGAAAAAAAAGGGAATATAGCGGACAAACTGCAAAACGAAGGGAAGCAGGAAATACCTATCACATACCTACTTTAACAGAACGACCCCAGTCAACAGGCAACCGGCCACAAGCAGACTGCTCTGACTGGCCAAAATAGCACCGCGTCAGCGGGGCCGAACAAAAACGACGTCGGATAGCTCACGAAGCTGCGAAGGCTGCCACCCAATCGGGTGGGCAACCTTCCGGCCCGAGGGTGACCCCGCAGGCTGCCGAAACCTCAAACGCTACCGAAGAGCTGGCCTCTAAGGCTAACCTCACAGGCGCAAAATCGAGAAAACAGCGAACTACAAGGGGTAGGCCGCCTAAAGATTCAATGAGGAGAAAATCTGAAACGTGTTCCTCAGGTATCTCTCCATTACACAGACACCCGCAGGACAACAAGAAGAGGATACGGTCGGATGGATCACAGGGACAGCAGGAAAAGCTGAACCCTGGTGAAAAACTCAGACCCGCATCTAATCAAAAAAGAGATCCACCAAGGAGCTTCGCCGATGCGGCCGTGAGCCATCTCAAAATGGCTGTAGTGAACCGCAACGACACCATGGAAAGGATCTCTGCGGATCAGGCGTGAATCGTTGAAGAGGCGCTTCTTAGATAACTGGATGCACTTCTAGCCTCCCCTGGCACCTCCGACACGGTCCCTCCTACATTCAATGGGGGATTCAACCAACCTCTTTATGGGAGGGAGCTAGACTGGAAGCAATCCAGACTCCCGCAGCTAGGGACCATCTGGGTAGGGGGGCCGCCCGAAGAAATTGACTGCGTCAAGCGTCGGCTCAAGGGGCAGAACCCTTGGGCAAATGTTGACAGGTGGCACCTCTTTCACAGAGACGTTAAGGAGGAGCCCTACCGAGGACAACTTCTTGTGGTTGGTGTCCCAAAAGAGGACGCAGAGTCCATCAAAAAGAGGAACGGGAAGCTGAGTTACAAATTCAGCTCCCTCCACATTAAAATTATCCAGGGCGCGGCTAAACCCCGAGCTGATACCGGCGAGGCTAAACCCTAGTGGAACAACCTCGGAGGAGGCCCCCAATCCTGGTGCTGGTCTCAGTGATCAACCAGACCAACCTTCCATGGGAGAATCCGCGGCACAGTGGGGTACTAGTACCCCTGGGGACTCAAGAGAGCACCTCTCGGCGTCGACTGAGGCTGCTATGGAAACTAGCAGCCTAACATCTGACGTTGAGGAGAAGCTTCTTGAGTCCGAACACTCGAACCCTCACTCTCAGGGCTACATGTAAATCCTCTTCTTGGAGACAAGAATAGAAAAAAAAAAAAAACGCGATGGACAGTATAAACGTAATCCAAGGAAACCTCCAACACTCCCGGGCGGCCATGGCTAACAGACAACGGCACCTAGGCCATAACCAAAACACCATCGCCCTTATCCAGGAGCCCTGGGTGGTGAAAAACAAAGCTAGGAGGACTACAAGGCATTGTCTACT
This sequence comes from Orchestes rusci, assembly GCA_958502075.1. NCBI lineage: Eukaryota > Metazoa > Arthropoda > Insecta > Coleoptera > Curculionidae > Orchestes > Orchestes rusci. Next base: position 21,718,318 of record OY293304.1, read on the forward strand.
ACAACCCGGAAGGAAGCAAACCAAGGACATGTATATACGTACCTGCACAGTTCCAAGCAAGCATCCTTCCTCAGCTATCCAGCTTCGACATCACTGTCGTGCAAATCTCGGTAGATGAGGGTGATGATCGAGTTGAAGTCACTCTGGCCTCAGCTTACCTCCCAAAAGACCCTGGAGAACCGGTTCCGTCAGCCGAGCTTGCAAGAACTGTGAGCCAATGTGAGAAGGACAAGTCGAACCTCATCATTGGTTGTGATGTGAAACAAAGACACCAATGATAGGGGTAAGTTACTACTTGAATTTTTAACAAAAACAAATCTGAGTATAGTGAATAGAGGCTGCGAACCCACGTTTGTAACGTCTAGAGACCAAACGATATTAGATCTGACTTCTGCATCTATAAACACTAGCGATAAGATAGCAGAATGGCACGTCTCCACCGTTATATCTATGTCGGATCACAGATGGATAAAGTTCAAACTGCTTTTCAAACCACCAAAAAGCAAACCGTTCAGAAACCCGCGTAAAACGAACATTTCGATGTTTGTTAGCACTCTGAAGAAAATGATAGAGAAAGAAGCCCCCCTACAAACTCTGACTACAACGGAGGAAGTAGAGGAGAGTCTAAACTTTCTATACGGTAGCCTGACGGAAGCTTTCGAGCACTCCTGTCCTCTCGCTGCCCATAGGGATAAAACCAACATTCCTGGATGGGACAGAGAGATGGACAAACTAAGGAAAGATGCTAAGAAGACTTTCTTCCGGGCGAAAACAAACGGCAAATGGCAAGAATATAAGGAGCATAAGAAAACCTTCAAGAGGAAACTTAGAGAAAAGAAAAGAATGGCATGGAGGGACTTCTGCAGCGAGGTCTCTGATACATCGTCAGCCTCGAGGCTCAAGAAGGTCCTCTCGAGAGACCCCTCCATGCAGCCAAGCTGTCTCAAGAAGAATGATGGAACATATTACCACCACCTCCGAAGATACGGCAAAACTATTACTGGAAACTCACTTTCCAGAATGCGAAATCGTCAACAACACTGATGGCCACATATGGCCAGACGATCAACCGTACTCCACCGGAGAAGACGAGATGATCATCGACAAGGTGATAACAGAAGAAAAAATAGCCTGGGCAATAAAGACCTTCAAACCTTTCAAGTCCGCAGGAACTGACGGTGTGTTCCCGGCGATGCTTCAATGGAGTCTGGAGGTCATTATTGGACACCTAGAACTTTTGTTCAAGGCATGTCTAGCCCTAAGCTATATACCGTTAAGATGGAGAGAGGTGAGAGTAGCGTTCATCCCCAAACCTGGTAAGGACAACTACACTCACCCAAAAGCCTACAGACCTATCAGTTTAACTTCATTTCTGATGAAGACTCTGGAAAGGCTCTGTGACAGACAGAATAGGGATGTCTACCTGCCTCTGTGGGAAATTCACCCTAATCAACACGCGTATCAACCTGGAAAATCAACAGAAACTGCTCTACATAGTATAGTTCAAAGAATAGAAGAAGCGCTCTTTCACAAACAGTCGGCACTAGGGGTTTTCCTAGACATAGAAGGCGCCTTCGACAAAACGACTTTTAAAAGTGTAGAACTTGCTCTAGCTAGGCACAATGTAGACCCAACCATTGCTGGCTGGATCTGTTGCATGCTGAAAAATAGAACGGTTCAACTAAAGACGGGAGACACTACGGCGAAGGCACTGGTGAGCAAAGGCTGCCCCCAAGGAGGCCCTTCTATGGAACATGGTAGTCAACGGCCTCATAAAGAATATCAATGAACAGGGACCCCACACTACTGGTTATGCAGATGACATCACTGTTCTGCTGACTGGAAAATTTGAAGGCATCCTGATGGGAACGATGCAGGCTGCTTTAAAACTGGTGGAAAAATGGTGTGATGAAAACGCACTATCTGTAAATCAAACCAAAACTGAGCTACTTTTTACAAGGAAAAGGAAGTTGACTAACCTTAAACCACCTCTTCTGTGTGGTGTGCAACTCGGCATCTCTAAAGGAGTTGAATACCTTGGAATCATTCTAGATAGAACCCTCAACTGGAACAAGCACTTGAGCGAAAAATCTAAGAAGGTCACAAGAGCATTCTGGCAATTTAAAGGAGCGATTGGCAAGGTCTGGGGGTTGTCGCCCAGAATTGTCCACTGGATCTACACGGCCGTAATCAGACCAATGTTCGTGTATGGAGCTATTGTGTGGAGTACTAAAACCAAACAAGTGACAGCTCAGAACAGAATGCAGCAACTACAAAGATTGGCATGCCTATCTATCACAGGTGCAATGAGATCCACATCAACAATGGCAATGCAGGTGCTGCTGTGCCTGCCGCCTCTTGATGCATTCTTGAGAGCCAAGGAAAAAAGAACACCAATAAGGCTGCATGCCATCCATCTCTGGTGCGGGAGAAAGTGGGGCCCAGAACATGCTCGTATATTTCTGGAGGCTGTCATAAGAGTATCGAACTGATGCCTTGATTCCGCGCTACATTTTCAACAGAGCCTACGGAATCAAAACAGACGGCTTAATAGAAGAGGATAGAGCGGCGGATATACACATCTACACAGACGGTTCACAAAGTCAATGTGGTGCTGGGATGGGTGTGTTCATACCGGAGCTCAACCTAAAAACTAGTAGAGCCCTAGGCTCGGGGGCAACTGTCTTCCAAACAGAACAGCTTGGCATTATGCAAGGGGCCACACAAATAGTAAAGGAAAAGATAGCGGGCAAAAACATTATCTTCCTTCCTTGAACAAGAACAAAATAACATCCAAACTGATTCTAGAGTGTCATCAGACTTTGCAGTCGGTCACCGATGAGAACTCGGTCACATTATCCTGGATTAAGGGACATAGTGGAATCAGAGGAAATGAAAAAGCGGACAGTTTGGCGCGAAAGGGAGCAAAGCGAAAATCGTGTTGCCCAGAGCCCTTCGTTCCACTGTCCTCAAAAGCCATCAATCGCATAATTAATGAACAGACAGAAGAGGTTCTAAGAGAGAGATGGAAGACACGACGGTTTGGGCACTCGAGTGCCGCTATACACGGTCCCGAGGCTTCGCAAACCCAGTACCTCCTTGGACTCTTGCGTAGCAACCTTGGAAAACTGGCGGGAATGCTTACGGGACATTGTAAGCTAAATAAACACCTCAAAACCTTGGGTGTGGTAACAGATCCGACTTTTAGGGGGCGCCACGAGGATGACGAGAGTGCTGAGCATGTCCTTTGTCACTGCCCAGCCCTCGTGAATATAAGAGAATCCATTATGGGGGAAAGATGGCCAGATTTGGCCTCGATCGGGAGCTTGGCCGCCTCAGTCTTGAAATACATCAACGCTGTTGGCTGGCTCGACGGGTAAACCCCGAGGAAGGTTACAATGGGCCCGCCTGAGTGGCCCAAGTAAAAGGATGGCGCATGCTACCCCTCCATATCTCTATCTATCTATCTATCTAGTGCGAACTACCTGATTTCAATATCTTCTTGAGATGTTGCTTTTTCTAATGCGACGAGAGCTGGTCATTTGAGAATCGCTATAGTCCAGTGTATAAAGATGCGAGCAGAGTAAAACGATATGTCAACCCCTTCATCCACTGGGCCCTCTATTGATAAATACTTTTTCCAATGGTATGTCAAATAAAAATCAAAAAAAGAAACTGCAGTGATATTTCATTTAGTTTTCTACTACAAGATCAGTTGATATGTCCCGGTGAGTACGAAATTGCTAAAACGTGAAATTATTTGCGATGGAAGAATCCTTTCCCAAAGGCAAAATCATCTTTTTCAAAAAACATTTTGTAGAAAAATACCTTAACGTATGGTGGGGAAGAAAGCTTCTTGCATAGCCGTGTTTCTCTTCTAAGTGGTTCTTCTAAAACTTTTTGGTAAATGTGACACATGCATTATTATTCCACTGTTCTTTTTATTTCTAAGGTACCTCCGGGGACGCCACTGGGCTTGATACATGTATTCAAGTTTGGTCTCAATAAGCTTTTTATCACTATAAATAACAGTGTCAAAGTACAGCAAAACTACTATTGATGCAGGATCAAAATTCTATCAAATTTTAGGCATGTGCTTTTTATTTATGTGACGATGCAATTTTCTTGATAAAAAACCAAAGTGAGGAAATATATTCAATCTCTCGGTTAGCCATCGTTTCTTCAAGAAAACAACCAAAAGTTTCCTAAATATTGCTGAACATTTTGGGGGAAAATCATCCCCAACATTTAAATGAGAAGAAGATCCCAACAACATACACCATCGTACCAAAAATGTATCGTTCAAGAAACAATAGAGATCAAGACTCATCTTAAGGGTTTGAAAACTAGGTATATGCTCTTTTACTTTTATAAAAACTGCTCACATGCTTATATTTTATGACATTTCATTAAATAACCTACATCAATCCTCGCACCCAAAATTTCCCTTTGCTAAACGTTTACCATAAAATGGGTTCAAGCATATTTATTGGTAACTTATTGTAGGTTTTTGTAAACTGATTTACTGTAGAGTTACCTACCGAAGTGACCGAATAAGCTCAGTTTATTCAAAAAGTGGTTGAATTTCAATATTTTGACACAGTCTTGCGCAAAATATATACAAGTTATTTGGCTTAATAAACCAATTATGCAAAAACATAATTCATAGTTAGTTTGGGTTAGTTAGGAGGGGGCCCACTCTTATCTAGCCGATGTAGCTGCCCCATCAACCGGTGTAAAATCTCAATTCGGGTGGTAGTGCCAGGTGGCGCCTGGTCAGGACCCTGCTGCTCGAATTGGGGGTGATACAACCGCCGCTGTCGGACTTCGTCACCGGGGTGAACACATTCTTCCATGAAGCCGAGTTTGGAGCGGTGGAGGAAGCAAGCTCTAACATGACATCAAAATCAGATCACACCTAAGCATTAACTGACACTACCTTCACGGAGACCCACATACTTACGAACAACTCATCCCCCACTGTTATCATGGAAAAAGACACCGATTCTTTTTCAGATAAAAAATCGTCAACCGTAAGTTCAGAGGGCAATCCTGGCACCAAGAGTCCAAACGACACTGAAATGGATGTGACCGCACCCATGAAAGAGGCGCCTTCAGTTGTCTCAGAAAACGATCCCGAGACTGAGCAAGTTGAACTACCAGGGGCCCACGCTTCAGGTAATAGCAGCTCCATGGCGCCTAGAACTTTGGAAGCTCACGCTTCAGATGCCTCCCCGACTCTCACGCCAGAATAGCGGCAACTCAAAAGAAAGCTGCGGAAAAACCGCAAGCGTACCAGAAAGCGCCGTGAGGAGCGTAGGCGGAAGAGAGAGGAACTGCAGGCTGGCACCAGACAGCAGATCACCTTTCTTGCTGACAACGCTCCAACGGCGGATGGCCAGTCCCTCTTGGCCCACGAGGGCTGAGAGATCTGCTATCAAGAAGGCCTATGGAAGAGACCCGACATCAAGGAATGCTAGGAGGGCAGCCAAACAGCTTATGCTCATCATGTTCCCGGAGGGCCCAGCATCCACCAGGAAAGACCCAGAGCTCACCTCACCCAGAGGGTCAGAGAGAAGAGGGTCAGAAGTGACAAGTCCACGCCTGACAAAAGACCGAAGAGACCCAGTGGGGGTGCTTCTTCGACGGTTGGCCGCGACGATCAGTCGGGTAGGTCACCTCTTCTGAGGAGTTGCCCGGGGTCCAGACGAAAGTCCAGACGAAGGCCCAATCCTACGCCAATTGTGAAAATATTCATGAAAAACTTTCCTGACACAACAAAAACTAACTGGATAATGCAAAAGCTTGTTTCCAATAGTGTTCGATTTGAATCTTCTAAACGATTTGTTGGTCAACATTCTGCTCGGAATAAAACAATGAATAAACGTAATGGTGCTCTACAAAAGTATCTTGATGTGTTATTTTTTTTGGAGAATTACAGACTATCTTCAGTTATTTTTTTTATTCCCAGTAATTCTCAAATCACTGTGAAAAAATTTCAATTCAAAGACAGAAGCCAAAAATGTTGTTGTTTATATAATAATCATTAATATCTATAGGACAAGCATCTTTAACTTTGTGGGATATGATATGGTGATCTGTGATGAAACGTACAAAGTATTCTGATTTTTATTTATTTCAGGCCCAATCTTGATCTCTTTAATAATAAATGAATAACACATAAAACAAAATCACATAATTCATAATAATCATTACTTGATAATTGAAATAATACATTTCATAATAATATGATCCTATAATTGACTTTAGCAAAGCAATAAGAGTGTGTTCTGCCCAAACAGGTATGGATTTACTTGCGCATTTACTGCAAATCTCACATGAGTAGTTATAGCTGTGTCACTTCTGGATCATTTCCTAAAATTACCGATAGGTGGCGCCGCGATCACGAAATGTAATTTTTTTTATTTCCGCATGTCTTATCACACAGACTTCCGTTCATATATGTGTTATCTCTGTTTAGTATACGGTCTGTGCAAAAAAAAAAAAAAAAAAAAAAAAAAAAAAAAAAAAAAAAAAAAAAAAAAGTGTGCGGAATGTGGAGATTTGAAGGTATGACGTCATGGTTTGTTTGTGGTGTGTGGAACCAAGTATGTGGCGCGCAATGTATAGAATTTTAAAATGTGCATTTTTGAATGTGGAATTGCTTGAATTTGGCTTTGTATAGTTTTGGTCTTATCTCCCCATGTTATTCTCATGGACTTCCGGTGGTTAAAATAATTAGGCGGAACCAAGATCGTATATTTGTGCAGGAAATTGTTATCACGTTCCAGCTGATAAGATGAAATTGCATTGTTGTCACTGTTTATACTTAGATTTATGGAAATATGGATTGAATAGCAAATGTATGTAGTAGTAAATTGTTGTAAGTCAATGAGGATAGGCAACGCTGCAACCCGTGAGCTGTGTGTGTGTGTGTGTGTGTGTGAATTCAATATGTAGCGGAAATGATGCAATTATCGACAACGTCCTGCTAAAAGGAAATGGTGACTCATGTTATTGCGGTTGGTATGATATCAAACAATATGCCCAGTGCAGGATGTGATTTTCTAATTATTAACATAGGAGATTGTGGTCTAAAGATTCATTTGTGATCGAGACATCAGACAGTTCGTTTAGCCAACATATCGCTCCAAATAACCAACATCAAATTGATAAGCTAGTTGAAATTAGTTCTCTTTCATTGTTATCATCTGCTGCATTGGTAAGTCAACCCACTCGCCCCATTTAAGTGGTGTTTTAAAATATCAATTTTAGATAGATCAAATCATGAGTTCTTTCGAAGAAATTGCCTCTTTGAGTAGTGACATTGTGACAAAGTTCAAAGAGGCATACCCCAAGTTATGTGCCGTCAGAAAAGAGGAGAAAAAGCGGTGGCTGCGATATAAATCGAAGCATCCGAGACTTCCAAAGGGTGATGGCTGCACCAATATCTATTGGATCAAGGAAAAAATTGGTGACGAATTTGGGTCATTTGAAGAGGTTCCGGATGCTTCTCAAGTCACAAATCTCCAAGACGCATGTGGGTGAAGGAATGGAACCAAATCTTACCAGGCGGGTCAAGTGGGAAGACTTGAAAACATCCTTTGAGTCTCGCATAAGAACTGGAGTGATTACTAATCAAACACACGTGAATCTAGGGGATTTTTTTGGTGATTCCTTTGTCTTGTTCAAGGAAAAAATCAACGAACTTTTGAAAGTGTTCAGTGCTATAAAGGTGAATGCGACTTTTTGTGGTGAGTTCATTGTAAACAAAAATAATGTTGAAAACCTTGATTTTAAATATTTTCATACCAAAAATGAAGTATTGGATAAGGGTATAGATTTGATTGAGTGGTTTGTCAATTTTATCAGCAAGCCAATTTTACAAAAAATGGAGGATTTTCAAGAACGTGACAGTGGGTGGGCATTAAGAAGAATTATCAGTTTAGAGATTTGTATTAATAAACATAGCTTTGGGGTGGGTGCTTCATCCTACATTCCTTTGCCCAATCAAATTTCGAAGAAAAAAGCATGTATTAACATTAAAAATGATGATAACGCGTGCTTTTATTGGTGTATAGTCAGTGCTTTGTACCCTTGTAAAATCAATTCAGATAGAGACAGCTCATATCCTCACCACACCCGTGTCCTTAATACAGAGGGTTTGGATTTTCCAATGACAGTCAACAAAATTCATAAATTTGAAAAATTAAATAATATAAGTGTAAATGTTTATATGTTGGAAATGGTTCAAAATAAAAAGAACGAATTGTTCAGTGTAGTACCATGTCGATTGACGAACAATAAGTTGGAAAATCATGTCAATTTTCTAATTATTCAAAACAAATATTTTCCAAAAATTAATGATTTTGAACCGTTACCCAACATTGAAAATGAGATTGGGATTTCTTATCATTATTGCTTGATGAAGGATTTATCCAGGTTAGTGAGATCACAAATAAGAGAAAAAAATAGACATAAAATATTCATTTGTGATAGATGTTTGAACTATTTCCAGTCTCAGGAACGGTTGAGTGAACATTCAAGTGTGTGTGAAACAAAAAATGCTTCAAAGATTTCATTTCCCAAATATGATCACGTTTCGTTCAAAAATCACATTAATAAACAAAAAGCGCCATTCATCATATATGGGGATTTTGAATCAATTTTACAAAAAAATCCTGATGAATTAACACATTTGAAAACTGTCGATTTTCAAAAGCATATTCCATTCAGTATTGGATTTTTATTCAAGTGTTCCTATGACGACTCGCTAACCTTTTACAAAAGCTACCGCGGCAAAGATTGTTTAGATTGGTTTGGGGATCAACTTAAAAATATTGCGAAATTTGTTGAAGATAAGTTGTCTAAAGTTGTTCCCATGTCAGAAGTGTTGGACAAGAGTATAGCAAAAGATTGTCACATTTGCGAAAAACCGTTTATTGACACAGATCAGATTGTTGTTGATCATGATCATTTTACAGGTGATGTCAGAGGATTTGCTCACTCAAACTGTAATTTAAATTTCAAGAAACAATTCATTGTTCCAATTGTATTTCACAATCTCTCAGGTTACGATTCCCATTTCATCTTAAAAGCCATGGGAAGGGTCGAAAAATTCAGTATTCTTCCAATTAATAAGGAAAAATACATTTCTTTCACTCAGTTTGATGATGAAACTAGTATAAAGTTTAGATATATCGATTCACTACGATTTTTAAATTCATCTTTGAGTTCATTAGCATCTACATTGAAATTGGGTGATTTGATAAATCTAAAGAGGGAATTTGCTTCATGTAATTCAAACCAATTCGAATTATTAAGACGTAAGGGGGTCTTTTGATATGATTATGTTGATAACATGGCTAAATTGGAGGAAACAAGTTTACCACCCAAAGAAATGTTCTATTCAAAATTATATGATGAAAATATTAGTGATGAGGAGTACAGCGATCTGTATTTGAAAACAGATGTGTTGTTGTTGAGTGATGTCTTTGAAAACTCTAGAATCAATGCACATAACATTTATGGTTTGGATCCAGCGTGGTATTACACTTTACCAGGTTATACTTGGGATTGTATGCTGAAATATACAAAATGTGAGCTGAGGCTGTTGAAAGACATTGATCAAATTATGTTTATTGAAAAGGGGTTGAGAGGGGGAATTTCAATGTGCTCAAATAGGTATGCTGAAGCAAATAATAAATACATGGCAGAATATGATGAATCCAAGCCATCAAACTATCTACTCTACCTCGATGTGAATAACCTTTATGGGTGGGCAATGATTCAACATCTACCATACGATGGATTCGAGTGGGTTGATCCTATTGATTTACCAAATTTCGATGTTACTTTAATCGAGGATGATGCTCCGGAGGGTTATATTTTGGAGGTGGATTTGGAATACCCCGAAACACTTCATGACTTGCACAGCGATTTTCCATTCTGTCCTGAACATATGGCACCTCCAAAGTCCAAATTTCCAAAATTATTAACAACTCTTTACAACAAAACAAAATACGTCATCCATTACCGCAATTTAAAGCAAGCTCTGAGCAATGGTATTAAAATTACACAAATACATAGAATTTTGAAATTCAAGCAAAGTCCTTGGTTAAAGTCATACATCGAACTAAACACTCAACTTCGATCAACAGCCACTAACGATTTCAGCAAAAATCTCTTCAAGTTAATGAATAATGCTGTATTTGGTAAAACAATGGAAAACATTCGAAAACATCGTATTGTGAAACTGGTTAATAAATGGGAGGGTCGATATGGTGCAAGCAATCTGATTTCCAATGCAGCATTTCATAACCTAACAATTTTCGCCAAAGATCTGGTGGCTATAGAAATGAGGAAAACGAATCTCATTTTCAATAAACCACTTTAAATCTTTTTCCGGAAAACCTAAGCTTCTGTATACAGACACGGATAGTTTCATCTATGAAATCAAGTGTAATGATGTGTATGATGAACTCATCAAAAAAAATCTTTCAAAATTTGACACCAGCGATTATCCTTCAGATAACGTTTATCAGATTCCATTGGTAAATAAAAAAGTTTTGGGGCTGATGAAGGATGAAGCAAATGGTAGAATTATGACACATTTTGTGGGATTGAGGTCAAAAATGTACTCATATAAAATTCAAGGTGTTCAAAAATGTACGAAAAAAGCGAAAGGGGTAAAGTCTTGTATTGTAAAAAACAAAATAACTTTTGATGATTATGTGAAATGTTTAAAGACAAATGTGGAAAAAATGGCTAAACAATGTACAATCCGATCAGTCAAACATTCCGTTTACAGCACTGAACAAACCAAATGCCCCTTGATGCCCTAGATGATAAACGCTGTTTGATTGATAACAGTCACGACACTCTCCCATGGGGCCACTACAGTCTAGACTAGAAATTTGTTGTGTAAGATTTGGGGAAGTAGGCTTAATAACTGATGGTTTGAAGTAAAGTAGATAAATATTGTCACAGTAGTATAATCCATTCAGTATAAAAAAAAAATTAACAATGATGATGTCAACAGGACTTCCAGCAGGAGTATTGTTTCTGAGCGCTTTTTTTAACAATACCTTGTATATACAAGTAGATTTAAATATACAAGAAACGTTTATTTGCGTATCAGCCAATCATAATGACTCTTGGCCATCAAACTGGAAAAAATTGATTGTTAATAATGGATTGATTAGCTATAAAATTGATGAGTCCTTTAGAAATGTGTCATATTTAGCGTACAAGTTAAGACTTCATTTTGTAGATGAAAATTTTGAACCAAAAAACTGGAATGTACTTATTGATTCGTTTGAATGTGAAAATCATATAGAATTAGTCATTATATCAATCTTTGCATTCATTTTTTGTATCATGCTACCCATTCTAGGATATTTGTATAGAAATAAAAGAATTATCTACTAGCAAGTGTTTTTATTGAATTACAAGATATTACAATACATTATTTTTCATAACCCATGAATTATGAGTAGTATCCATTCCCAGCCATTTAACATAAACTTTATTCCCCTTCCGTCTTAGAATTTTCTCAACCAAGTAAACGTCAGGATGTTTAACTTTCTGTAATTCTTCCTGATAGAATGCACCTTGTATCTCCTCACCTCTATGATCTCGCAAAATGTATGTTGTGGGATTAGAAATTTTAATCTTTTCAATCACAAATATTTCATTTGACCAATTTGGCGTATAGCCCTTTGAAAACATTTCCCGGAACTTGCTTATTCGTACATAATCCCCCTTTTTGAATTTTGAAGGAGTCATTGTTTTTATACGACCATAAACTTTTGATAGTAACTGCTTTTCATGTTGTTTAGATACTTGTATAGGTTTCATTCCAATAACAGAATGTTTGGTATTATTGTATTCTGATACTATCTCAGGTAATATTTTTAACCATTTATAGTTTCCCTGCAAACTGAATTTTTTCCACATTCTGTTTTTCAATGTTCTGGTCACCCTTTCTACGATGCTAGCTTTCATGTTGGAAAATGTTGAGTAGTGATTGATGTTGAATTTTTTCATCAAATCTTGGAACTCTGTATTAAAAAATTCCTTTCCATGATCTGTTTGCAAATTTTTAGGAGGTATTTTTAAACTGGTTAAAATTAGTTTCATTGCTGTGGTCACATCCTTAGCAGTTTTGGTTTTGACAGGAATTGCCCAAACAAATTTTGAAAACACATTAATTATGACCAAAATATATCTATATCCTTTGTTTATTTTTGAATATGGTTGCATTTCAACTAAATCTGCTTGAAAAAGATCATTGATTCCCTTTACAATTACTGCTCTTCTTTTAAAAAATCTTCTGGCTGGTTTGTGTAGCTCACTCACCACATCTTCTTTGATAGTATTCATTATTGAACTGTTTTATTTTCAATCAATACAGGACATTTTATTTGTAATTCGCCATAAAATTCTTTTATTTTACTATTAGCTTCACGTCTAAACGCAATCAAGTCATTTTTTTTAACACTTCTGTTTTCTAATTTTCCCCCTTTACCATAAATTAACAATGAGACATCTTTCTTTAAATATTCTCCATACAAAATGTTTCCCTTTGCGAAAGGAAATCTATATGATTGTTTTCCATCCGGCATTAAAACAAAATTTGTCTCGCCTTCTACATATCGGCCAATAAATGGTAAAACCATTACATAAGATAAATTAACCTCAGAAAGATTAAATAACTTGATATTGTTTTCTGTTTCATCTCTCTTGAATAAATGAGAACCGAACTTGTTGAGTGACATTTTCGAATTGATTCGTTTTACGTATTTGAGATTGTATTTATGCAATGACTTTAGCTTCACGCAGTTCTTCGATTATTGATAGTATTTCATTATTATGACCAGTATGACCAGCTCTCATAGAAGCTGTTATTAGTCTCAATCTATCGACAAGTTCGTTGATATTATTCCAATAAACATAGTCTGTATCTCTTTTATTAATCTTCCATAATCCCTTTCCTGTCCGAGCTGCTCTACTACTACTACTTATTGGAGGTTTCAGTTTTTAAAAAACGAGAATATAATGGTTTGATGTGTCGTGTTTTTGTTATGCCATGTTTTTGTAGGTATGGTCCTATTATGGTTATATATTTTGCAGATCCATTTCCCTGCACACGTTCATTTGGATCAGAATTTCTTCGATATGCATTGGTTTTAGCTAAAATATCCATATAATTATCCAAATCCTCATCTTCATAGTCTTTAGGATATTTTTTAAATAGTAATTCGTACAATCCTTTTGTACCATCATAAATTTTTCCATCTACTTTTACATTTTTTCCAATAATTTCTACAAATTTAAGTGTGGTCCCCAAATAGAATTTATCAGTATCTACATCATGTACTATTCCATAATGATGATCAAAATTATGTTCAGTATCCTTCACACTAGCATCGATATAAACTCTTGGTAGTGGATCAAAACTTTGTAACCATATTTCATATGGTTGAGTGTCGATTAAATCTTGAATCGATTGCCTTGACTGTTCCAATATATCTGAAACATTTAAATTATCCGAGGTTTCGGGGGAAGTTTGAGCTTTAACACTAGTTTCTAGTATAGTTGGTAGCTGACTACGTTCTTGTATATTGGTAGGTAACTGACTAGGTTCTTGTATAGATGGTAATTGACTAACAGATGCAAGGCTTGTGTCAAAAAATGATGGTATTTCCATCGGTAGAATGGGGGTTTTACCAGTTCTTGTCGTAGGTCTTGTAGGTGTTGATGTCTCATAAAATAATCTTGAAGTTAAACTTGGTTTAGGTTTTTTAAATGGTGTTGCGTAATTTGTGTAGTGGTCATAGCTAATTTTAGACTATTATATTTATCCTTGACAGCTTTTCTTGACTTTATCAATTCCTCAGCCATCCTCTTATCCATTTTTATTTATTTTATAAATATATGAATGAATCAAATTTTTTCCTATATCTTCCAGAATTCAGTTCACAATCTTTATCAATAACCAGAAAACTATAAGGCTCTTTCCAACAGTGTGCGCAGAGTTCCTTTAATTGCTCAAATGACATATCCAGCATACAATGATCATTATATATATGATTTAAATTCATAGAATCCTGCTTGAATAAAATTAGCAAATTTGCGTTCTCACGTATAAGTCTTTTCTGAATTGATAAATAACCTTGAAAAATAAAAAAGCAGTCTGTATTTTTATGCCTCGAATGCGTGAAATAGTCCCTTATTATAGTTTGACTTCCACATGGAATATCATCAAATATGATGACTGAATTTGGTGCTATTTCATGAGAAGGAATAATATTTTCATCGCTTTCATACTCGAAATATCCAATCTCTTTCATGGGTGCCAATAGTTGTCTTAAATATCCATACTTTGGCTGTTGTAATGATTTGGAATAAAGGTAAACGTTTGCAAATCTTATTCCATTTGGATGCTCAAGTAAAGACAACATCACATTGGTTTTACCTGAAGCAGATGGTCCAACAATGAGACACCTTTTTGATTCCCCACCAAATAAATCACCATGCTTTTGGATTGATTTCGTAAAATTCTTCACATCATGGTTTGTGATGGGTAAGGAAAACGATTGTTTTTCTATCCGCATTCTAGCTATCAATAAACAGAATTGTTTTTTGCGAAAGTATTTATACATTAATCAGATGGACATATTGAACAGATAGCATTAAATCGATAGACAAACTTGTTGCAAATTTTTAAACTGAAAAATAGTATTTAAATAATACCCACAAACCTCTATAGGTATAAAATGATTGTACATGCTTCACGAAAGTATACTTCCTCCAAACACTCCAAGAGGAAAGGTCGAGGTTTAATAAACACTCTAATTAATAAAGTACCAGTTGAGCTTCATATCCCTGGCTATCAATTTTGTGGTCCTGGTACAAATTTAGAAGAAAGATTGAATAGGGGGGAGTCTGGTATTAATCCGTTGGATGCTGCATGTCGAGGACACGATATCGCTTACTCACAAACAACTGATTTACCTCAACGACACCGGGCGGATAAAGTTCTAGCAGATAAAGCTTGGCAAAGAGTTAGAGCAAAAGATTCCTCGGTAGGAGAAAGAATTGCTGCTCTAGCAGTTACTGGAATTATGAAAGGTAAACGGAAACTTGGAATGGGGATGACGAGAACTGAAAGAAAGAAGAAAAAACGAGTTATCAAACCTCCAAAAAAAATTGGTGGATTTCTTCCATTATTACTTCCAATTTTGGGTGCACTAGGAGCTTTAGGCGGTGGTGCAGCTGGAATAGCTAAGGCCGTTGATGATATAAAAGTATCAAAGGAGCAACTTGAGGAATTACATCGACACAATAAAGAAATGGAAAATCTTTCCAAGCAGGGCAGGGGATTATACATTAAACCCTACAAAGGAGGCACTATCAAGAAAAAATCCATAAAAAAAAAAAAATCAAATAAAATTTCCACAGAGACCCCTTTCAAATATAGATATATTAAAATATGTAAAAATATTGAAGATCCCACATTTTAGAGGTGTATTTATGCGTGACAACCTACCCAAAAAATGTAAAGTGAAGGAATGTGGTATCTTGAATCTAGATAGTGAACAAAATCAAGGAACTCATTGGACTGCATACATAAAAAATAAAAATAAAGCGTTTTACTTTGATAGTTATGGAAACTTGAAACCACCCATCGAACTTGTTGATTATTTGAAAACTCATGACAAAACCCAAATCTGGTATTCTTATGAAACAGTACAAAAATTCAATACAAATAATTGTGGACAATTGTCAATCGAATTTCTATATAATTATATGACATGATTGAGAACCAACAGTAACGTTGAGAGTGTCATCATGACTAGCACTATAACAATAACAGGAGATACTTCTGTGTTAAAAGCAGAATTTAATCCAGCTATATTTTTGGATGAAAATAAAGAATATTTTCTAGGATTAGCTGACTTTGAATCGTTTATGAGTATACCTAACATACAACCAGGCAGCAATAAAATATATGTAGCAGATAAAGTTATTACAATTCCAGAAGAAACTTATGATTTAAAAGATATTGAAACATATATTAATTATGTAATTGACGACATTTTTGGAGAAAAAGTTGGGTTTATGATGAAAGCAAATCCAAATACATTAAAATGTCAGATTTATTGCACAAAGGAAATAGATTTCACACCAAATGACTCTATAGCGAAAATATTGGGTTTTAAAAAACGAAAAATCGCATCAAATGAATTATCTGAATCGGATGAAGTTGTTAATATATGTAAAGTAAATGCAATTTGTGTTGATCGCGACATTTGCATAGGATCATATAGTAATGGTCTACCCGTTCATATAATTCATCAGTTTTTTCCATCTGTTCCTCCAGGGTATAAAATAGTGGAATCACCATTACCAATACTTTATTTCCCCATCAGCGTCAAGACAATCAACAACATCACTGTTAAAATAGTAGATCAAGACGGTGATTTGATTAATTTCCGAAACGAGACCATAACAGTTCGATTACATCTAAAAAATTAGAAAATATGGTTATCAAATATAACTATCGCTATTTCAAACTAACGCCATATAAAAAGGAAAAGCTGTATATAAAAACCAGTCCAAGACGAAACTCTAACAAGTTAACATCACAAAATCGCCAATTTCTTATATCTCTGCGATTAAAAGTATTGAAATAATGGATATATTAAACGTTAATGAAAAATTATATGTAGATAATTCAATAATAAGCTCTGAGCTTCATTCATATCAACCGTTTGTCTCTTCAAAATTTGAATACAATGATGAAATTTGCATACCTGTTCAAGAACTTGATATGATATGATATATACACACTACCTTCAGGGAGTCATCTTTACATTGAAGGTACCTTGACCAACAATAAGGGTGTTTATTCTAAGAAATTACAATTTGTCAACAATGGAATAGCTTATTTGTTTCGAGAAATTCGCTATGAACTCAATGGAGTTACTATAGATTCCGTAAGAAATGTTGGTTAAGCTTCAACCTTGAAGGGTTATCTTTCAAATAATACAAATGAAAGTCTAAAGCTGCAAAATGCTGGATGGTTTCCAAATAGAGATGAAAAGGAAAACATTTTAGTTGATGATAAAGGAAAATTTAATGTATCTATACCTTTGAAAATGTTGATGGGATTTTTTGAAGACTATAAGAAAATCATCTTGAATATGAAACAAGAACTGGTTTTGATCCGAGCAAGCGATGATGTTGATGCAGTTTTATATGTTGAAGATGCGCAAAATCCAACACCCGAAGCGGAAAATCCAAAAGTTACATTTGACAAGATCTATTGGGAAGTACCTCATATTTAAGTTGATATACCACAACAACTAGCTTTAACACAGATTCTTGAGACTAATAAAGATTACTTAATTGGATTTCGTAGTTGGGAAATTGTGGAATATTCCTCGCTACCTGAAGCGTCCCGTCATACTTGGCCTGTTAAAACAAGTAGTAAACTTGAAGCACCTCGTCATATAATAATTGGTTTTCAAGAAAATCGAAAAGGACACATCATGAAAGATGCTAGTCAATTCGATAATATTGATCTTACAAATATTAGAGTATTTTTGAATTCTGAAAGATATCCATATCATGATTTGTATTTGAATTTCAATGATAACACAAGTTTTCAGCTCTTTATGAAATGTTTGCAAACTTCAACAATTCCTACTATGATATACCAAACGAACCAATTTTCAACCCCCAAAACTTTAAAAATAAGTGTCCAATCACACATATTGATTGTTCTCATCAGAAAGAAACACTTCAAACAGGCACTGTTGTTTTGAGAGTTGAATTCGAGACAAATAATAATACAAAAAAGGATACATCAGTATATTGTCTGATTTTACATGATAAATTATTTAGCTATAGTCCTTTAACCAAAATAGTCAAGCAATTGTAATACGCATGTTCTCAAATAATTATATAAACCATTTATTTATCTAAATGATGTTCAGTATGTCTTCAGAATTGAAGCTTCGCTTATCTAACCATTTAAAGAGATTGGAAGAATTAAAAAAACAACTTCAAGACTATAGTGACAAAAAGTAGATGTTGGTGAAATTCTCACAATTGAAAATATGAAGCTGCTTGTTTTGGATGTACAAGGATTTATAATTGAGAACAAAAAATTTATCCCCAAAGAATTAGCTGCGTTTGATGGAGAAAAAATATGTCACTTTATATTTCGATCTCCTTTTGCGGTAGAACACTTGCCTCCAGAACTGCGAAATCAAGCAAATTGGTTGATAAAAAATCACCATTGTATTTCGTGGAATGAAGGATTTACTCAATTACACAAGTTCTCTAATATTGTAAAAAATTTAACGAAAAACGTGGATCATGTGTACGTGAAAGGAAAAGAAAAGGCGCAATACATTAGGAAATATTCATCGAAGCCCGTAATCGAACTTGATGACAATCCAGCTTTATCGTTAGAAAAACCACATTGTTTGTTTCATTTATCATCACCTGCAATGTGTGCACTTACTAATGTTTATAATTTGTATAATAGATGTTTATTGGTTGAATAAATACCGTTTACCAAAAATTAT
Source organism: Orchestes rusci (assembly GCA_958502075.1). NCBI lineage: Eukaryota > Metazoa > Arthropoda > Insecta > Coleoptera > Curculionidae > Orchestes > Orchestes rusci. Next base: position 21,736,920 of record OY293304.1, read on the forward strand.
TTTTTATTGAAATTTTCATCGAAAAGAAATTTTCACTCTGTGAGAAGCCGATGCATAGACCTCTACACCACAACGCCCACCATTTTTACAAATAAAACACCCTATCTATTAAACGAACTTTTTTATTCCAATTCAAATACTTCTTTATAAATATTGACAGGTATAAATTCTTCAAGATCAATCAAATAACCTACAAGATTCATTTCCTTCATAGTCTCCAAGAAAAATCGTAGGTCCGATGTATACGGAAATAAATCGCAGGCTTCAGCAGCTTTCCGATATTTTTCTTCCAGATTTTTGCACTCTCCTTCAGTGTAAAATCTCTCCATACCATAAACCGCCTCATGTTCTGCGTCATATTGAAGATCTCGAAATTCTCTAGCCAGTTCCTCCATTGCAGCAACCATGCCGTATGATGGTATCATCTTGATTAGATAGAACTTGTATGATGGTTATACTTGGATGGAACTTGACTTGATTGATGAATAAAACGGAATGTCTGAGATTAAATAGCAAACTCTTAAGGAGAGGGGGAAGTAAAGAAAACAATATGTACGAAACATATTTTCTATTGCTTAGTAATTTTTTTTAACAATTCATCACATGCGAATTCTCCTGCATCTGTACTAATTTGATCAGGGTGTAAATGAAGGATTTCAAGTACACAGTATATATTCACATTATTTATGTTTTTTAAAGGGGAAATAATATTATATACATTTGTTATCAAATCACCATTCAACATATGAACATCCTTTAACAAAGTTTTGTAATATGATAAAAATTCTTGCGATTTCAACAAATTTAAACGATACAAGACTAATTCAGCTATATTCACCACTTGATTGATAGTATCTCTAGCCAAAAAAATCTCACATCCACTATACTGGAAAATCTTGATAACTCGTGTTTTACCAAAAAACACAAAATGGATCTCGAAATCATCTCCTTGAATAGGTTGCCATCCAAAGTCAGTTGAATGAAGGAAGTTCAGCATCACATCTTGATGAAACAAGAATGATAACCATTGTTTTTCACTGAAATTCACATTTTGGTCGTATTTGTTTCCACATAGTTTGACGATGGGAATGAACTTCTCACTCAAAGATAAACCGACACTGAGCCACTTGGATTTGGATTTATTCAGTGCACTGTTTCGTTAATTAAAGTGCAAGGTTTTTTGAGCTGATTGATTGGAATGGAGTGCTCCATTTTATGAATTCTATTTCAAGTATTCAAGTAGACTGATCAGACTCTGAGACTGTGAAGCTTTTATTCATTTAAATACTAAGAGAAGGTGGTGGGGATTACTTTTCTGTTCCTATTCAAAAATATTAATTTGTAATCTTGGACGAGATTTTGGGTCTCATGTGATATTTTCTAATAAAAATTTTGAAAATATTCTACTGAGTGTTTTTATTACAAATATAGCATTTCTCTTGTGATCTGGCAGGTCCATCGAAATGTGTTGTTTCATGAGGTGGGTTATAATGTATGAAACATGGAAGTTTGATTTGAAGCGAATATTCATTCCTATATCTTATTGGTAGTTTTCCCCAAATATTTAACAGTTCATATGGTATGGTCTTACATTTTTCAGTAAATAATTTAAAGGAAACATTTCCAATTCTTCGCTTGCAAAATCTTCCAGCTGTTTTTCCCCATTTATATGTAACATAATAATTTCTATGGATGAACAACAATTATTATTCATGATTGGGAAAGTGACTTCAAACTAATATCTTTTCAGAGATTAGGTGTGTGTGCGACTTATTTTTATCAACAGCCCAAGTTCAAGGTTGCAGCGTTGACTATCCTCATTGACTTACAACAATTTACTACTACATACATTTGCTATTCAATCCATATTTCCATAAATTTAACTATAAACAGTGACAACAATGCAATTTCATCTTATCAGCTGGAACGTGATAACAATTTCCTGCACAAATATACGATCTTGGTTCCGCCTAATTATTTTAACCACCAGAAGTCCATGAGAATAACATGGGGAGATAAGTCCAAAACTATACAAAGCCAAATTCAAGCAATTCCACATTCAAAAATGCACATTTCAAAATTCTATACATTGCGCGCCACATACTTGGTTCCACGCACCACAAACAAACGCCATGACGTCATACCTTCAAATCTCCACATTCCGCACACTTTTTTTTTTTTTTTTTTTTTTTTTTTTGCACACCCCGTATGCTAAACAGAGATAACACATATATGAACGGAAGTCTGTGTGATAAGACATGCGGAGATAAAAAAATTACATTTCGTGATCGCGGCGCCACCTATCGGTAATTTTAGGAAATGATCCAGAAGTGACATAGCTATAACTACACATGAAAAGCGTTCTCAATTCGTCTTCTTTTGTTGACGTCTTGGTACGGTTTTCGTGCACATTTTGAGTTGATAAATACGTCCCTATTTTGGCACCATGTAGGGGACGAATTGAGTACGTCTTCCGAAATACGCTGCCCGGCGTCTGCTGAGGGCCCCCTGGCTGGCTCTTATCGCTCGGAAGTCGGGAGAGCTAATGAGGTGGTCATCCGTCCCGAGGTGGACGACTTCATAGTTCGCCCAGAGGAAGCGGAAGCATTAAGGAGTCACCTCATCGTGAAGATGAGGTTGACCATGACGAGTTCCTCACAGGACTCCCGAGGTCGCGAACGCCGTTTTCGCAACTCTGGGCTACAGTTAAATGGTTGGTTCCTAGTCACAGCGGAAGACGAGGCATCGCGAGACTGGCTGGTGACGGAATGTCCGACACTAGTCAGGAAAGGCCGAACCTTCAGGGCATACCGTACCGCTGACGCTCCTCGCCCGGTGAAGGTTACCTTCACCATAGGGAGAAAGGACAAGACAGGAGTAGGCTCCATTATGGAAATGCTGGATCTCAAGAACAGGTCCCTAGGTGTCACAAACTGGAGACACCTAGAAACTGAAGGTGATCCAGGAAAGTGGCGACTCGTTTTCCAAGTCAATCGAGAAACGGTCAAAAGGCTGGATGCGGTGGGGTGGACCATGTTCTTTGAACTGGTCGCACTCTGGGACTTCAGGGTTAGCACCCAACGTAGGCACGCCCTGTTATCCACGTCGGCAGCCTCCAAGCCCCCGGTGGTGGAGAAGTCCACAGAAATGTGAAGCGTGGGCCCCGTCCATCGTTTGCCTCGCTATGGACACTATAAGGGTTAGTCAAATCAACCTTCAACATAGCCGAGATGCTTCCACAGAACTTGCGAGCGTCATGACGGGTAAAAAGGAGGCAATTGTACTAATTTAGTAGCCTTTTTACTTCAGGAAAAACGTCAGAGGTCTCCAGGTGACCGGCATGAACACCTACGCCGGTAATAGAGGACTAGATCGACAACGGACCTCTATCTTGGCATCCAAGGAACTGCAGGTAACCAACCTACCCACCGACGAATCCATTAAGTGGGCACTGATTGAGTTTAGTCCATACAAGGCAGCAGGACCTGATGGGATCTTCCCGGCGATGATGCAGAGAGCCAAGCTTCTGCTCACACTTACACTCAAATCCTTCTTCCGAGCCAGCATCGCCTTGAGACACGTCCCAGATCGATGGAAAACCGCTAAGGTGGTATTAATCCCAAAGGCTGGCAAGGAAGACTACGGGCTACGAAAATTTCACTGGCCAATTAGCTAGACATTCTTCCAAATGAAAGCATCAGAACAGATGATCGATAGGTATCGGGGAAGATTCTTTCGAGATCTCTAATTCACAGGAACCAGCATGCCTACTGCAAGGGTAAGAGAACGGATTCGGCTCTCCATGCCGTGGTGCAACTAGCTGGAGGAATGGTCTTTGAACGACAAAGAGGTCGCCTTAACCCTATTCTTCGACGTAGAAGGAGCATTTGACCAGGCTGAAACGGACGTCATCTGCGGGACCCCCACGGCCAGGAGAACCTCGGCCTTTCTGGTGGATGGAGTTCGGTGTGCTCTTCGGGACCGTCAGGTGAAAGCATCACTGGAAGACTGCCATGTAGAGCCAGACGCACAAGGAGGTTGCTCCCAGGGCAGCTACCTCTTACCCAGGCGTTGGTGCCTGATAATGGACAGTCTCCTGACAACACCAAAGAGTTAGAGGGCTTTTATGAGCAGGCCTACGTCGATGATTGCCTGATCCTTGTGAGAGGAAAACATCTGGATATCGTCTGCGAGCGTATGAGGTCAGCATGTGAAGTTCTGGAGGTATGGTGTGAAGAGATGGGGCTCTAAATCCCACAAAAGCGGAGCCAATCCTTTTAACTAACAGGAGGAATCTCAAGAAATTCAAGCCACCCATTCTTTATAAGACGCCGCTGGCACTGAAACAGGAGGTCAAGTACCTCGGGGTGGTCTTAGACAGTAAGTTAACGTGGAAACCTCATATTGAAAAGACAGTTAAAAAGGGCATGGCCACAATGTCGCTGCTGCGCCGAGCGGTGGGTAGGTGGTGGGGCCTGAAACCACACGTCGTTCACTGTCTTTATCGAGCCGTGATCAGACCGAGGATCTCATACGGAGCCGTGGTCTGGTGGCCGGCTACCGAGAAAGCCACTTACCACTTACAAAGTCAGACTAACCAGACTTCAAAGGTTGGCCTGTCTGAGCATAACCGGTGCAATGAGGACTACATCAGGAGCTACACTGATCCTTGCGTTGCAATAGCTGGCAATCTAGATAAACAGGAGATCGATGGCAGCATACGTAAGGATGTCTGCTCAGGAAGTATGGAAGGACAGAGGCACAGAGGTTGGCCACAGTGTATTAGCTTCTATTGTGAGGCGTAAGATACCGTTACCGGCGGCAGGACTGACGGCCACGGATGGAAGACTCAGACTTCACAGTAGTTTCGAGGTTCAGCTTCCATCCAGGGACAAGTGGCGAACTACACCTGCAGAACCACCAGGTAACACACGGATCTGGTTCACCGACGGCTCAAAGGTCAACTCTAAGGTTGAAGGAGCCGGAGTATACAGACAGGACAGAAACGCCGGGGAGGCTTTTCCTCTCGGAAAGCTCCCAACGGTATTTCAAGCAGAGGTTTTTGCTATCCTGGAGGTAGCAGCGAGAAAAGAGGTTCAAGAAGGGACAAAAGATAACATAATCATCGGACAGTCAAGCGGCACCGAAGGCATTATGCAAGCCAAGGATCAGCTGCCCGCTGGTTAAACAGTGCAGTGATGCTCTGCACGCCCTGGGCGAGAGCAAGAAGGTCAAACTGGTTCAGGTACCAGGACATATGGGCATTTTTGGTGACGAACGCGTGGAAGAGCCATCTAGACTAGGGTCTTCATCGCCCCAGCCCGGTCCAGAACCATACCTGGGTATGAGTTAATGACTGATCTCCGAGGCCCTGAGTGAGTGGTCTTGGAAGAACACAGTAAAAAACTGGAGGAATTACACGACTTGTAGGCAAGCCAGAGTGATAATCACACAACCCAACTAACCAAGGACGGCCCAGTTGCTGAACAAGAGTAGGAAGGCACTGATCATCATCGTAGGCATTTTGACAGGACACTGCAGGCTCAACCGACACCTGCATTTATCAGGAATAGGCGAATCACCCCTATGTCCCCACTGTAGAAGGACGGAGGAAACCTCCTTCCATCTACTGGTGGTCTGTCTTAGGAGCGGCAACCATTCCTCGGGTGGAGTTGGGGGACCTGAGCTGGGATGACCGGCTCCGCTTCACAATGAAGACAGAACGACTGGAGTGAAGAGGGTTGGAAGCACGGGGTTGGCAAAAAGGACCATTAGGCCTACTCACCGGGTTTTTGACCGCCCATTCTTTCCATTACCATTACCATTTCCATTGTTAGTTTGACTGAATTTAATATCTTTCTTTCAAGAGTGTTTCAGACTGACGAAGTGGTTCCGGCGTAGATCAGTCTACCCTACGGTTCTGCCATCCATTCACTGTGCTCCTTTTTTGTCACATCGACGATATTATTCAACACTGAAACCAGGCATCACATCGCTAAAAAGTTTATCCCTGTAGGCAAGAAAAACAAGGTAACTTGTACAACGGCACAACGCGGCCGCGACAATACCGCGATCCGTCGTCGCATTACATTGTTTTAAATAAAAACGTTGTAGGTATCCTTAGTGAAGGCGCTCGTATGTATAGCAATCAACCGCTACTCCTATAGCCTAGTTCACATTATGCCATCGATTTGGTCGAGTGGTAAGTCATTTAGCTGCCACTTGACCAAATTACTTGCCTTATGCGAACAAGGCTCAAGCGACGACAAGGTGTGAACCATCGCGGTCGCATATCGTTGATATACGACTGGCCTTAATTGAAGTGTCCTGACAGAATTCATACATATAAGCTATCGATTGAGATCATCTCAGATCTCTAGAGTACTGATTTTTTTCTTACAGTATAATATGTATATTTAGGGAGCTATTTGGTTTGCTGTCGTTCGTATAAAATTTCACATACTGGCCAAGATGTGTACCTATTTGATGTACTAAGAGATCATAGTAATCTAATCTACGCTCCAAGCACGGACATAATAAATAAGTTTAAAGTTTCCCGTTTGAAAAATAAGTCTTCAGATATGCGATTGCTTTCATTTGATGGGAAAGTTGAATTGTTGGATAAAATGTTTAACAGTTGTGAAATCACTGTCAGATTCAAAATAATCTACAGCGGCGTATTGAGGCAGGGAATTCAAAATCTATCCTGATTCTTGGTAAGCAAGGAAAATGTAGTCCTAGGCTATCGTGGAAACTCTCAACAGAAACGTCATGAAGAAAAGGTTTCCCAGTTTTCCACTGAACCCACTGCAAAACTACTTTCACGAGCTAGAATAAAGCTTGAATAATCGCCATCGCGAAAAATTCCGAAGATGGACCTTTTCAAAATTGGACGAAATCCTATTGGTCGAGAAAAGGCGCTCGATTCAAATTAACCCAGTATTCCAGGAAATCTCCTCAAATAATTTGACGATACAGCTGAAAACAAACAAATCAGTACAGCTGACAATCTGCATTGACGATTGAAGAAATTCCATGATTGAAGGTCGGTGGAGAATTTGAATTTGTAAGAATCTATTACGCAACTCTCCAACCAACACGAGGCAAATTACAACTATAAGGAGGCTGTACTGAGCGAGGGTAAGTTACTTTGATGTTATTCTAGATAATATTATATTAATTTATATCATTCGAAATGTTTGTTTATAACCTATACTCCTACAGATCTATTTATCTCACTCTACTCATTTCCAGAATGTTGCTAAATTTCGCTGAGATGCGACGAGGAAAAAGATGCTGAAAAGTGTATCACCAATCTTTCGATGAAAGTGCAATGTGAAGTGTTGAAACAGTGATTTTAGTGGGCATGTTCAAGTTTTCTGTTAAAGTGCGATGATAGAGTGTCCGTCCTCTTTTTGATTTTTAGCATTCATATTATTAATAGATGTAACACTTTTTTTTTAATGAACTTTTCCTCAGTAACGACTATATTTTTATTTTTGACTGGTAGATTACAAATTAACACCTATGGATACTCTGCGCATTAGCCCTAGATAACTGCTTGCATAATGAAGTTTTTTCTCGAGTAGATTATTATGCCACACACGGCTTTGATTTCATCATATTTCAAACTCTAAAAAGCGTTTACACACTTCATAATCATATTCCTAGACTGAATAATGAGACCTATCCCAATTTATTAAAGGCATGTCACAAAGACAGGGCTGTACAATTTTTATTTGGCTTCATGATGATGGATTTCCCGGATAGAGACGTGGAGAATCATACTCGTAATACATAAAAAAAACGGCTCCACACTATGTGGTCAACTAGGCAAACGGCGATGCGTAAAGTTCAAAATATGTCTGTAAGTCGTAAATGAGATACCACTAAATGGAATATGATATGCATCATGAGGCGGATTCTCGTATAAAAAAATATTTCTTTGATTTATCTCTCATTTACCGACTTATACACACTTGTTTGAGACTCCAGACATCGACAACGTTTAACTAGTCAAATGTATGAAACCAAATTTTCTCCCAAAATTAGAGATACAGGACATCAGGTTGTAGAACGTAGAAAAAAACGAGAAAGAACTAATAACATGTATTATGAGGTGGTCAGTTATTGGAGCCGTTGAAACAAAACTTTGATGTTTTGGCTCATGTCTATTCATATTTCAGACATCAAATAGTATTACATGCCATTTGATTTAACCACTTGAAATTTTGAAAAATGAATAAATCAGAACCGTACCTGCGATCATTTCTGACGGAGACATTTCACAGGGTCGAAACGTCGTCAAAGATGTGCTACATTAATAGTGGTACAATTTTCAAGAATAACATTTCTCTTGTCTATAATACTTAGATTTGTTATCAGAGAAATTTGTGTCAAACCATGATTGCATAATCAATTGGAGATTTCGAAAAATCCAATTATGAATGTACCCACACTCCGAGATTATTCAATGCAATTTTTAAAATACCTTGCCAGAAATGTTTGCGGCATTCCACATCATTGTCCATTGAGAATTATCATAGAATACTTGGAAATCAGCCAATGTTCCTCCATTGTGTTGAAAGCTTCAGAAAATAAATTTGGACCAAAATTCGCGACCAGCAAACTTCATAACAACGTGCCTTGTGGCAATTATGACGTAGGTCGAAAAATGTTTGGCATTTGCTGTAGTAATCACCGATTGAAGAGCGCCAATCAACATCCACGACGTCATAGAATACATTATTTATCTCCATCTGGCGAATATGCCTGTATGACTCTGTCTCTCTCGGAAGGTTGTTTTAGCTCCTCCCCGTTCTCGATCATACAGTGAAATTTGCGTTTTTTTTTTAATTTATTCAGTAGATTTTTGAGCTTTTTGGAAAAAATTTTTGCTGATGACTTTGAAATATTTTGTAGAATAATACTTATATAAGATTTCAAGTCATTTGAAAATATATGCAAACTGTCCATTATTGTGTAGAGAATCAAATACATATTCGTATACGGATCAATTGAAGAATCGGAACCCTGGCGTGTGAATAATATGTATTCAAACCTGAAAAACCTCCTCTAACCAAACTGCGTTGGAATTCACTGCATTCTTTTATTGATAAAAATATCTATAAACATTTTGAAATTTAGTTAATTGCACTTCTGTCCCAATTCAGCTGCTATTCTCTTCATCCGATACGAATGCAAATGCAAAAATTACTTCAAATGCGACAAATACCCGGACCAAATAAACAATTATTAATTACCTAGTGATGTTTCTCTGAAAGCAACTGATGGTTTGTACTTCTCTATCTCATATACCCTTCAAAGAACAAACCATCTATTGATTGAACTCATAATATTTATTCGGCTCCTACTTTTAACACAAATAGTACCCAATATTATGACAAGTGAATGCATGAGAAAACTCGCAGTTGTTTGCTGTTGACAATTAAAGTAGTGATGAATTGAATCTACTGACTCAGGTTGAATTCCAAAATAATAGGTTGAAGACTACATGTTGATAGATTGGAATTTTTATAAAGAAAAGAAATTGCATAACTGAATTCAATTTTTTTAATTCGAGACCAAAAAAGCTTGAATTTTGAAACATGATTGATAAAAACCAGTCTATCAGTGGGCCAGTTAACATACAACAATAATTATGCCACTTTAGGCTATTCACTTCAAATTGCTGATAAATTGTGAGATGGTGTATTATACTGGAATGCTAATTAGAAGGATATTGATTACCGTTTGGGCAAATTGTTGACCTTCGGTCTGTGATTTTCATCGTGATAATATGTTTTAGATGTATGAGCAACCTTTTGCCTTTACTTTATTAGTCGTTCCGTCAAACTACACAGTGAATAATTTTTACGTAAGAAAAGTATACTTTGTAAAAATCGATAAAAGTAGCCTTTGAAGTGATCTATGCAATGTTGTTTCAAATGAAAAAAATTAAAAATTAACATAAGGGGCATCGAAAACGCCGTTGTCACGGTGATTTTGACAAGTGTCTTGATGTTCGATGTTTCTTATTAAAAAAAAATTAAGAAAATCTTTTTTTTTGTAAAAAAATTGTGAAATCAGATCATTTTTTCATCAACAAACATTATTTTTTAGCATCCAAGCTAATGTCAAAATTGCCATGATAACGTCGTTTTCAAAGCCTCCTATGTTCATTCTCAAAATTTTCCATTCAAAACCACATTGCATGGATTACTTCGAGTTCAAATATCTTAAAAAAGGTTACTCCTATCCACTTCTACAAGGTTTTTTTTTTCTGTTAGCATGATAGAAAAAACAATTTTTCAATGCCTATTAAAAAAAATAAACGAGTACGCACTCTGACCATTTGAATGAGTGGAAAGGTGTGTGGCGCTGGCGCCTTCTACAAGTGAGAGCAATTCCGTGCTCAGATTTGAATTTTGAATGTCAATCAATATCCATATACCAAATTTCATCGATATCACTTGATTATTTCAAAAGTTATTTGAAAAAAATCAAATATTCAAATTCAAATTTCTATTGTATCTCTGTTAATATCAACTTTCGGAATAGACAAGTTGAGGCATTATTTTTGTGTGAGGAATCCACTGTTCATTTTTTCGGGTCCACCCTGTATAAACTTTCATATATTTAGAGAATGGAAACATGTTTCTATAAAAAAATTGAAAGAAAAATTCAATGTTACATTATTACATTCGATTTTTTGAGCCCAAGTTCGTTAAAATCGGTCATGCGAAACGATACCTATATACAGGGCTATTCACGTAGGTCGTCTGCTACAAGTATTTCGAGAACGGATTTTCTAAATATTTTGAAATTTGGTGTGACTCTATATGAAAATGTAATGCATCTTTTAAAAATATCTTGTTGATTGCGGCTTGGCCGGGTCTACAAGTTTTTCCTAGTGCCTCTCTTATTTCAAATAAGACACCCTGTATATTATTCGATTTTTGAATTCTGTGTGAAATTTTAATTAACTTTCATGAGGCATGTTATTTGTCCAATGATTATAGTTTCGTGAATATTTGTCATTTTATTCAAAAAATGAAAAATGTCATTGATTTTTGAAACTAAGATTTCTCAGTAACAGTAGATTGAACACCCTGAATTTTTCGTTTGCAATAAACTTAGCATTCAAATTTGGATAAAAATGTCAACATTGTCATTGTCAACAGCCATCTTATGACATTTTTGAAATATTGAGGATTTCATATTAAATGTGCAGTTGATGAATGCCTTTTATCTTGCCTTTAATAAAACAGCAATCTAGCAGCCTACGCAAATGCAACGCTATTGTTTCAATCAAATACGAAGGGTGAATGGTTACTTGTTTAATTCACGACTTGACATATCGATCGTGGCAACAGCGCCCGCTTTTGAAATTGGACAGTCAACGCCGACACAAACAGTCACCACAACAACGCAGATGGCGACTTCATATATCTATTAATGGCAAGCATTTTTACACGCTTGATGCCAGGATAAGATAGAAGATCTCGCATAACTGTATATTTTTCGCATAAGTCTATCTTTTTCTATCGCCTTAGGACGGTCCCCAGACGATAGAAAAGGATAGACTTGAGCGAAAAATATACAGTACAGCGGGACTGAGCGGGATCTTCCATCTCATGTCAACTTCAACTGTCGCTCGTTTTTCAAATGGGACGGTTTCCATATAGAGTTAATAGATATATGTGCGACTTCGTTTTTTGGACTAGCAACGAAAAAAACAACAGTTCATTGTCAATAATTTTTGTTGTTGTTCACGTGTCCAACGAAAAATAGAGTAATTTTTTGATTTATAAGCCGTGTTATTGAGGAAAAGTCCTTCGACAATTTTAAAACACGAGATGTGAACAGTACTACTTCTTTTTAGATCGATCGCTCAATCTCGAATTTGATAGGAATCAACTGGTGACTCGTAAAACAAGCTGAAAGAACAATACAGGAGATACGTTTCAAAAGGTCTTCAATAGTTGTCACAAAAGGTTGAAATCAACCGATACGAAATATTGATCAATACTTCAAAATAACTATTTCCGTTGATTATTATAAAATCATAATTAGCAATGGCTGAATTAGTTGATGATAAACACAGTTTTCAACAGATTCATGATCTATTTGTAATTTTGTGCCAGAAAGTTTTTGCGAGGACCTGTCGAGTCTTCAATCAGGAATATCCAGACTTTCCACCCATGACTATGATGAAGTCGAAAAGAATACAGTCGAATTATGTCCTGCACGGAATTCCAGTTATTCCAATACATCGTGCAAAGCCCATCACTGGGAAGGAACATAATGAAATAATGATCCTTGGCTATTTTCATGCCTTTCCACAAGCATCGATACGTAACGTTGTGAAAGACCTAGGAGTAAGTTTTTCATCAATCCAGAGAATTCTTTCGAGAATCTCAATGCACAATTACAAAGCAAAAACCCTACGCGAATTGATGCCTTCTGATTTTCAACAGAGAATAGACCTGTGCGAGATGTTGTTGATCTTAATCCGGAAGAATCCGAATTTTCTGAAAAAACCTATATGGACAGATGAATGAAATTTCACAAAAGATGGAATTCAACCAAAGAAATAATCATTATTGTTTCACCAAAAAGCCAAATTTTATAATTGAAAGAAATCATCAACACAAATTTTCCTTTAATGTTTTTTCTTCACTTATGGACAATCGATGTGTTCATTTCATTTATGAGGAAAACTTGGATGAACAAAAATACTTGGAAATTTCACGAACAGTGGTGTCAGACTTTATAGATAGTTTGCCGTTGAGTTTGACTGCTCAGGTTTGGTATCAATTGGATGGTGCCCCAGCACATTTTACCAATCGGGTTGCGGATGAATTGAGTGAAATGTTTAAAGATCGATGGATTGGACTAAGAAGTCCATTTAAGTGGCCACCTAGATCCCACGATCCTAACTCCTTGGACTTTTTTTATGGGGCCATTTAAAAAATATTGTTTATAATTGTGCACCTATAAATAATCGTGACGATCTCAGTGATCGAGTCAACGTGGCATTTGATGAACTTCAACCAAGGCAAATTAGAAGAGCTACGACATCTCATGTTCACAAAAACATTCTCGAATGTTTAGGAAGAAATAGTACTCATATTAAATAGTTTTTGATCAATTGAGCTTTAGTCAATTATCACTGAAAGTTTTTTTCAAGTTAGTTATTGAGTTGTGAATCTAACCATCATCTTGATAAATAATATCTCACATTTCTTTGATTATTTTATTTCACGCTACATCTGATTCGCAACGTTTTGATATTATCGTAAAGAACAAAATATCCAACATTCACGTCTGACTACTAGAATTCTCATTCATGAAAGCAATGTTAAAGCACGTTTGTTATGAAATTGTGAATATTTCAAAAATGGCTGACGATGAGAATGGGATAGTATGAACATTTTTATCCAAATTGAAGGCTTATTTTATTGCAAACACAAAATACAGGGTGTTCCATTTGAAAAAATCGAGTTTTAGTCATTTCCATTGGCGAAAATGTGATCGATCTTTTTTGCACACTTTGTAAAATTCTCTTGATATTTTAAAAAGTCTATGCTCACTTTGATATTTGAAAAAACTGAAGTCAAATTCTAACGCCTCAGTTCCTCACTGTTGATGATGAATCTTAGTTTAAAAAATCAATGACATTTGTCATTTTTTGAATAAAATGACATATATTCAGGAAACTATTATTATAAGACATATACCATGTTTCCTTAAAGTTATTCAGAATTTCATACAAAATTCAAAAATCAAATAATATACAGGGTGTCTTGATTGATATAAGAAAGGTACTAGGAAAAACTGGTAGATCCGGCAACGCCGCAATCATCAAAATAATTTTGTAAAGATGCATCGACTTTTATATAGACTCATATCAAATTTCAAAAGATTTGAAAAAGCCGTTCTCGAAATATTTGTAACAGACGACCTATGTGAATCACCCTGCATACAGGGTGTTTCATTGATATTGCGAAAAAAATCAGGAAAAGTTTTTCTGCCCAGAAATAAGAAGAAAACTATCCATTAACACGTATCCGGAAATGCTCCATTACATAGCTACAGGGTGTTGAAGTTTTATTTTTATTTTTGTTTTTTCTTAATAATATTTGAAGCAATGTCGATATTTTGATAAAAATTGATATTTAGGGATTTTTCATCATGCATCTTAGTATAGCTCTTACTTGTAGAGGGCGCTACCTACAATTATTTTTCACATTATCAAAAGCCATAACGTTTTTGGACGAACATCTATAAGCAAGCAAGCAACAGAATAGATTTATCTGTATTTTCATCGCAGAAAAGGTATACTTGTTGAAAGTCGCTACAGGCAACCATTCTCTAGATATTTGGAATTGAAATAATGAATACATGTGATTTTGAAATTATGATGGAGGTAACCTGCTAGAAGTTATAAAATATTTTGTATGATTGCTACATATTTTTAGTAAGTGATAAAATTTAACTTATGAGTGATGTAAACAACAGTTTTTATTGGAATATTAATAAAAAATGCAAAATTGGAAAAAATGAAAATTCAAAAAAATTCAACACCCTGTAGCTTTGTAACGGAGAATTTCCGGACACATGTTCATGGGAAGTTTTCTTCTTATTTAGATCAGGGAAAACTCCCCCTGATTTTTTCATTGAAATCCAAATAGCTCGAGAATGGTTGCACGTAGCGACTTTCAATAATTTAAATTTCTCTGCAAAAAATGATGGAGCAATCTGTTTTTTGACTTGAAAATCTAATACAGGCGCATCCGAAAAAGTTACGACTCTCAATTGTTGGGGAAATAAGTGTAGGTAGCGCCCTGTACAAGTCAGAGCCATACTGAGATTAAATTCCAATATTTCATGACTAGAAACCCTTAAACACCAATTTTCATCAGAAGATTGACATAAGTGCAAATACTATATAGAAAAAACAAAAATAAAAATGAAACATCAATACCCTGTAGCATTTCCGGACACATGCTTATAGAAAGTCTTCTTCTTATTTTCAAGCCAAAAAGCTTTTGAATTTTTTCGCAATAATAATGAATAATGACTTCTGATAATTTTGCCCATCTGAGGTTCACTTGGAAAATAAGTCTATTCTAAAATCTCGACAAGTTGTCCAGATCAGATTTCAGACATGCACCATTTTTAGTATAAGGTGAAAGCGTTGGTGAAGTCCATATCAGTGAAAATCAAACAGTTTTAACAGTCAATACGGTCACTCATTGCGCAGTAGATTTTCATCCGTGATTTATTTAAAAAGAACCAACACTACATAGGACAAAATCAAATATTTTTATTGGCTACATTCCGCCAGTTAGAATTGAATATCAAAATCCATGAGCTGGATTTAAATACAGCGAACGGAACAATAACTAATTTTCATATAATCAATAAAATATTATCCCTCACATCAAGAAATATGATCGTAGCTTTGTAACAAATGAGAATGACTCATTCCTACCTTAAGTTTTGGGTAGCATCAGAGCCTGATGGACCTCGAAAATTTCATAACAGTGGAAAACGTATTCATTTTAAAAATTACATATTTGATTTTTGTTCACGTACTGAACTGCAGCAATATTGACCGGATAGTAGTCCCTGAAGCAGGACACAATCACAAAAATTGCCCACATCCTCAAATTCGTTGTAGGAATTTTCAAATATCTTCCAAGGAATAAATAAATATGCCAGAGAGGCGGAGAGCAGAAATCAAATTTTTGTATGAGATTCTGGTGCAACGATGTGTTATTGGGAGATATTGTCGGAAGTCGTGAACAGCTCAGGTGATGGAAAGTGGATATTGGATGATCATGTTTCATGAAAATACCGGAAAAAGATTGCATCAACGACATGTTTAAATATGAAAATGGGAGCTTATGAGTCAAGGACAATTACAAAGTCGCCCTTCTCTTTGATGCTTGATAGGATAAGATTATAGAAATACTGTGCAAACCCCCTATTTTGAAAAAACGACTTTTTAAATTCTGTATAATTATAAAATTCTCGTTTCTCATTTTTGACCACCTTGTAGTGATTTACAAGCAAAAAATCCTCTCGGTATACTAAAGTGGGTCAATTGACAAGAAACTTACCCCAAATCAAATCTTGGATCAGAGTGTTCCATGGAAAGATATTTTTCAAATGACCTTTTTGATTTTTGCGAGAGGGTATTTTTCTGAATCCGATCTTGACGTTACGTTAAGCCTAACGTTGAATAAGAAAATCATGAACTGCCACGTGATACAGCCCTGGCACTGCGAATATTTTTGTATCACATTCTTCAATAACGGTAACACCTAGAAACGATAATAAACCTGAGAAGAAATGATGGCATCCAAAATGTCTCACATCAATTTCCATCTTTCACTTACTCCAAAAAAATATAGGCGCAATCGTCACACCGGATCTTTGGTTTATTGTTTATCCGAGAATCTTGAAGCATGTCTTAACATGAACTCACACAGTCAATTTCAAATTTAACAGGATGTGAATCAGCTTACTTTTTTGTTCAAAATCTCATCCACTCTCATCATTCCTCTACTATACTTGGTAATTTTTTCTCAATTTTTGATATAATGATAATTATTTTGATCCGATGTCGCCCATTATACAAGTTTTTTTCAAAGTATATGCTAAATTGCAGATGTTTGGTGGAGAAGTGGTCCGAGACTGAGACCATCTAGTTCACTAATAACCAAGCAATAGAATCAGAAATATCTACGTCGCAATCCTCGAGTTTAAAATGTACACCAAATTTATTAGAATTCTTTTTTGTATCATCATCTCATTTAGTAATCAACAGTTACTAACAGAGAACCAGAGATTAAGATGAATGAAGCTGATATACGTCTGTTAGTCTTGATAATATGATTAATGGCATATGTTCACGTCTAATGTTATTAGTAGGGGCATGGAAAATATATCACGGGGCATAACTATAAGATGATTTATTTTCCATAAACATTCAAAAACCCATGCATCAAATTTAATTGCAAGGGAAAAACTTCTAACAAACATCATTGCTAGAACCTCAACCCTCGAAGCGTAGGTGACAATTAGTGATAAGTGATACATTTGAACATGACATTTGATTTCCTATACACTGTTGTATGATTTTCAAATATCGGTCCGTTTGTTTCAAAGATAAAGTTCATTTTTCATTTAAAGTTACAGTGATAGGTCAAACTTGTAGGTTAAATGTTGGCAAACATGTTCTATTTCGATAGTTGTAAATTGAACTGTGATTTGTTTTATTTTGCTATATTCAAAATGTATTTGATATGATAGAAAAAAACGTTCGAGAATGGACAGTGATGAAAATTTTGAAATTGATGATCAAAACTCTTCTTCAATCAAGAAAATTAAGTTTATGATCAAAAATTTCACCATTTCATTTCAATAAGCGAGCACTTATGACATTTTTTTTTTGCCTACGTTCAACCTTCAATTTTGGTCTGTCACTGTTACTTCAAATAAAAAATGAACTGTACGAAGCTGCGAAATGGTGATACTACCTTTTCCGAAAAATTAAAAATCAAATCAAATCCACACAAAAACCTAGATAGATAGATGCCATATGAGGTGTGGCTTGAAATAAAAAAATCTTTTGAAACAATCGAAAACCAAAAACGTAGAAAAACTGCCACGATATGCGAATACACAAAATAGAATCTCCCTTCTCCCTACAATAATTATTCAATGCTGCATAATTTACTCACATCAATCAACTGTAAAACACACAATTCATAACTATCAGTTGCAGCAATGTTCAAAATGTTGAATGCTCCGTTGAGACGTGCAAAAATTAATTTTTCTGCTATTCTGTGATGGTATTTCCACCTACAACGTTTCGTTACTGTCATAACAAGGTACATTTTCTTGGATATAAATTTATGACTGTATTTCCCACGTTGCGGGATTTATTTTTGTGGGTGGTTTCATGGATGATTTGATAAATCATTCATAATCTACAAATGTGTTTTTTTTTCAACGTGATTTGGATGTAGATTGAATCAACAACGTTATTAGCAACATTAGTCATACGACGTTCTTGAGGATGAAAATCAGACGGAAGAGAATCTATAGATCTGAATGTAAAAACAATCAATCATAAAAAGCCAGTAAGACCAAATTGAAAATATAAACACCATTATCGATAGAATTGGAATAGGAAACATTTGTAATGTATAACACAGGACATACCCGAAAATCAGGTATAAACCCTGAGTAGAAAGCATTATAAAATATCATGGGACATCCAAAAACAAACAAAAAGGTTCCGCTTGTATGAGAAGCGAAAACTTTGATAAAATAAGATAAAAAACATGTTTTGGATGAAATATATCGCGTTTAATTTGTCCAAACTTATAAAAACCTAGAACTAGATTTTAACATGAGAAAAGCTCTAACATTCTAAATAAACAATATGAAACTTGAAAGACATAAAAAATATATTATTTGTTAAGAAAAAACGTAAAAGTAGTTAGTACCCACCTACGCAAAATAATACCAAATGATACTTTCCTCTCAAGATGTTATTGGGAATCATGACATCTATAATATTGATTTTATTTATTGATAGAAGATTATCTAGAGAGTGACATATGTCCCATCTTACCCCACTTTAGACAATTTTCTAAATTACTGTTAACCAAAATATATGAAGAAGTTGAGATTCAATAATACGTTCAGAAATACTCTTGGACATACTCATGCTACCAATATTTAAAAAATTCCAATACAGCTCCAATCTCAACTTCTAGTCAACCAAAGTTTTTCATGTTACATTTCAAGATAAAAAAATCTTGTTGTATGGAATCAGTATAAATAACTTACCATTTGAGTTATTTTGATGAAATCCAAAAAAAAAAATTTCTAGCAAACTCTAACCACATTTTTATGTGATAACGAGTGTTTCGTAAGACGAAGAAAAGACAACTGTCACAATTGACAAAATGTCCCAAGTAACCCCATTTGACGGAACTTTTTCATATTGTTATTGGCTGATTCACCCCATTTGATCTCCAATCTATCGAATTATATTCGTGTATCCAGATACCCGAGTGTTTGATGATATTCATCATTCTCATTTTTCAGGCGGAAAAATCCCTAATACAGACAAAGACGCTTGACTGTTCGTCACAAGAAATCTTCAGAAATCTATAATATCAAAATAATATCGGTCCACTAACATCGTTTTGACAATTTTTTTTTTTAATATCTATACTATTTTCAGTACAATGAAAACAGTCAGTTGACTCCATTCATCTTCACATTTTCAACTTTTTCTCTTCTTATGTTATCAAAACCAAGTGAATTATGGAATAGCTCAAATTATTCAGTCCGAATACAAATGGTTTCGTTTGTTATATTAACGATTATTGTTGAATTTATTAGAGAAATTGAATCATTGTGTGTGACAGTACTGCAACAACTTATTGATTACCAAGAACAGAAGTGGGACTACCCACGAAAACTGTAAGTGATTAGATTTTGGGCCCGATGATTGAACATTCACGTTAAGTTAACGTATACGTTGAGATTGTTTACTAATGCAAAAAATGTTCCATTTGATAACAGCGTTACCATGGTGATATGGACATGTTAAGATAACGTTAGCGTTCAATCATAGGACCCTTTGTTATTGTAATTAAATGTTACGTTGACACAAAAGACTGAGTTGTTGCGTAGCTCTTTTGGAAATATTAAATATACCCAATGTAAACGTTATATTACAGATTGTTAAGGCAAAAACTAGTACGAAGGGACCTCAAGGAATCACGTATTTTTACTTTTTGCCTGCAATCGATAGGGAATAAGGCGGGACATACGTCATTGAGAAGAAACTCTTTTTGCGGAAAAAATCGAGATACCTGAGTATCATGATAATTGAATGTGAGAATTTGTGTTCAAATGCTCCTCCGCTTGCAAAGTGGAAACGTTCAAATATTTGTACGTTTCACGTTTGTTCTTGTGTTTGGGTGCCTAAATACTCGTACGCTTTGCACTGTGGAAAACGTTCACATGATTGTACGCTTTACGTTTGTTTGTTCAAATGCTCCTTCGCTTTACACGTGAAACATTTGAATGCTTGTAGCCCTCACGTTTGTTAACTTATTTGTGTGTCAAAAAAAAAAATGTTGGTAAAATGACGTTTAAAATTTTGGACTCAGCTAGTCATTTTTCTGGCTTTTTCAGATTTTTTATTTTTTTTCATATTTAGTTCGATATGTTCCACTTGACGATTTGTCATGAGGAAATACACGTCAAAAAGAATGAAGGTGGGTACCTATTGTTATGACTAGTCCGGACCTTTTTATTGCCGGTTTTTCCTCTATACCCTTTACATATTTTTATAACCTGAGAATGTTATGTTCAGCTGTTAACTGAAAAGGCGAGTCGTATTCGCTCGTGAGGGGGTCAGTTTAGTTTGGTAAAGACCTTTTGGCACGCGCGTTATAAAAGCTGCTCAAATTATTTAGTCCGAATCCAAATTGTTCCGATTGTTATATCAACGTCTATAATAATTGTTGAATTCATTAGTGAAATTAAATAATTGTGTGTACTGTACATGTGTCTTATTTTATTCGCAATTGCGGGATATCTCGGTTATAACTAAGAATAGAACTTTGTGGTTTTGACAAACCGAATCTTCTTTTTTGTGAAATGAAACATGACACAAAATATAGGGCGTCTCATCCAAAAAAGACTCAAGATTGGTCAATATTTCAAAAACAATAATATCTGGGAAAAACTGATGGCGTCACTGGATCTTACGTTATGTTCTTTCAGGACCCGTTTTCACATTTTCAAATCACCAGGTAGCTCAAAAACTGAGAAACCAATGGAATTTTTGTTTCCGTTTCACAAAAATAAGTACAGATTCGTGAATACCGCAATGTTCTACCTCAAGTAATAACCGAGATAACCCGTAATTGCAATCAAAATGAGACACTCTGTACTGCAACACCTAAGTAGATTGATACATTTCTCACAAAAGACATTTCCAATATAATATGGATATTGAAGACCTGTGGAGCACCACAAAATATGTCCATCATCATAGGAGGACCTTGTTCATCACAAGGGTGAGACCCAATGTATGTCGCATGATAAAGGTGAATACATATAGCATTCCCCATGAACAAAGCATAGGCAAATCGATAGAATGGATGCACTATCGTGCAGCCAGAACAGTAATTGAATATTTTATGTGATAAACGAGGTAACTTTGATGGATAATGTTCAAGAACAAAAAATTAGCTTTCTTCAAGCCCTCAGAATTCAACCATTATAGTGATTTCGAGATTGATTTTATTTCATTAGAAAACATCCCAAATCCATTCAAACTGTCATACCTATTTGATAAGATGATCGATCTCACCACTCAAAATTTGATGATTGACTTTGTTGTCAATGTAAGAAAATGGTATTGGAAAAATTAATCATGCATTATGAACTCAATCAATAGATAAAGCTCAGTCGAATAGCCAATACGCATTTTTAAAGCTTCGAGCCAAATAGATCGGACCAGATAAGCCGGCGCTTATTTTCAATTCAATCGATAAACTATTTTAGCAGATAAATGCAGTGCTCCACTCAGCAAGCTGTTAAAAATCGTTGTTTGTCGTTGACTCGATGGTTTTTTCATTATTGTTATTTTGTATGTGATAGTTAACGTCACTTGCATGCATCGTCTAAATATCACCTTTTTGACAAAAAACATTTCTCATGAAGTATAATAATATTTATTTTTAATAATATACAGTTTACAGATTTACATAATATCATAATATGGCAACAGGAAACAAGAGAAGCCTCTGAAGTCTGGCGACTAGTACAAGACTCAACAAAATAAAATCCATGCAGTGAGAGTAGGAATATCCATGTAGGTATATAAAAAATGCATTATATTCAACGAAACTCGCTCAAAAAATTTCGTAAATCCAGTTCACAAAAGTCTCAAATGAATTGTTGATCAACATATTATACAGTGTTACAACAAATCAAACAAACTCTCTACGACATATGAAAATACATTTTTATGATCTTAAGGCCCGGTACTTTCACATTCAAGCAGCCGATTTTATTCCGTCAGAACAACCTCAAAATCCATGACAACGTTCCATTTATTATCTGACGGATAGTTATTTGACAGAATAATTTTATTTATTCGAATGTGAAAGTACCGGGCGTAAGGGTCCCAATACCCGAGTCAATACCCATCTGTTTATCTATCGCTTGAATATACTCGATACTTGATTTCTTTGGAGATCTGTCTGAATACATGCGGAGCAACAAACTAGAATGATCTTTCAGTACATCTTCTGCTTAAAGGAATGACTTATCACATTGAGTGAATCCTTGTGTTTGCATTGGGATGTTAGGAATTTGGAATTAAAGGACTGAGGTAATATATTTTTTGGAAAAGTAACAGTATCGAATATGTTATTGATGAGGAATTTTGATGGTTTCTTAATGTACTGTTTGATAGACTTTAAAAATTCAGCTGTTATTCCATCATAACCAGGTGATTTATCATTTTTCAGTCCAACGATAATCTCTTCAGTTTCTTCATTGTAAGTAGGTTCAGAAAATATTGAGTATTGTTTGTTTTTTTTTTTGGAAGCCTCTTATGACTACACAGTGTGCTGGCCAGTTTTATTCCTATTACAGAGAAGTACTTTTTACAAATTTTGGCTATTTGAGCTTCATCCTCCACTTCTCTATCACCGTCACTAAGCTTTGTGATATCTTTTGGTTTTGTGTAGGTATTTGTGTAGTCATTCACAGTTTTCCATAGTGAGATAGCGTTGTTGTTTTTAATTATTTGGTAATAAAAATAGTTCTGTTTGACCTGATTCAAAACTTGATTTAACATATTTTCATAAGATTTAGTTTGTTTGGGTTTTCACGCCACTCTTGGTACATCTTGAGTTTTGTATGTAGGTTCTGAATTTATAATCGAATTCGTTATCCAAGGGTGTCTTTTTCTGTACTTCCCTTCCAGTGTGTTTTAGGAAACCTCCAGTGCATTTTGTAAGGTCTTCAGCAACATTTCAAATGAATCATTTGGTTTTTCATTTAGACTCCCAAGTTTCGTTTTTAAGGGGCTCAGTCAGTAATCTATTATTGGTAATGGAATACTTGATTTGCTCCTGATTATCCTTGATTATTGCATGGTCCAACCTCATCACAGCTATAACTGGATAGTGATCAGTGAGATCTGCTTGGTATAAGTAGGATCTGAGTTGGTCCAGACAATCATTTCCAGGACTCTTCATAAAAATATGATCTACTTATACAGATTTTGGATTGTTTGAAGATCCTTGTGTACGTATTGATGAGTGAGCTGTAGCAGACTATTTTGATATTCATTACTTTAATCACTTTTTGCATTTATATCTGCTATGTTGATATAACCCAATTCAGAATGTGTGAAATTGTTTTGTATTTTTGTCTGCATAAAATTCAGCATACACCCATTAAACCAGTAGGAACAGATCTCTTGCGGTCTATAAATAGCACTTAATATGTTAGGGCTTCGCAAGAAGAAGACCAAGACTGGCCAGTCTCGGTCTTGATCTCGAAAAATAAATGTGGTCTTGGCTCGGGTCTTGGTCTTGGTCTTGGTCTTGGTCTTGTTCTTGGTCTTGTTCTTGGTCGCAACACCACAATAAAGCATGTTTCTGAATTTAATTCAAAACGCATCACAAAAACTCGAGATTTTGAGATCGAATGACAACGAACAATGTCAAAATGACGTTTATTTAAAATTGTTTGATGTCACCATAACACGAAAGGTCACATGATAGCGATTCGTACGCCATAGCGGTGTAGTCAAGGAACTAACCAATGTACTGGGGGTGTGTATTGAGCTAACCTTCTTTATCATATCATATTATATTCACTTTTCTATGACCATCATCTTGACATCCACATTTTGACTTGTACATGAACCATGTTTATTTGGAGGCGTCACAGTGAGTGAAGTCGCCACATCACCCCCCCGGGGTGAGAGTTGAGAGGCCAGGTCGCAGGAAGTTCTTGAAGTTAACTCGACGTCCTGATCGGGTAGTGATGATTGTTGTCGGAACAGCATCTGATGACTGGTCGTCATCATTATTCGTCCTCTGTGTTGGTCCAGTTGGTTCATTCAATACAACAGCAGAATCATCGCTTGATCCATTGTAGGACTCGTTGGCATCGTAGACTAATAGATCGCAAGAGCCGAAGCCGTCTACGTCCAGAACGTATGCGGGCTTCACTCGGTCGATGCTGATGGTTACCTCCTTCAAACCACGTCTGAGTGTGATTGTCTTGTCAGAGCTTTTAACAACAGAGTAAGGACCAGTGTATGGCTGTTGAAGTGCTCCTCGCACGGTGTCATCTCGAATGAAAACTTGCTGCGTTGTGAAGATATCCTTAAATAAAAAAATCTTTGGATTAGAATGTCGGGAAGTAGGCTTGGGTCGAAGTTCTGAGATTATTTGTCGAAGTCTGTGGACGAAGTCTTCAGTTTCGATGGTTGTTTTGGAAGTTGATTCGATGAATTCTCCTGGCAAACGGAGTGTCTCACCAAAGACAAGTTCTGCAGAGGATGTATGTAGGTCGTCTTTCCAAGCTGCACGTATGCCAAGCAAAACCAAGGGCATCCATGTGACTTCTGTATGGCACATCAAGGCGGCTTTAAGCTGTCGATGTTGACGTCCAATGATCCCATTTGCACAAGGATGATATGCTGTTGTCATCGATTGCTGATATCCAATGAGCGATCCCAATTCTTGGAAAAGATGACAGTCGAACTGACGTCCTCGATCCGTGGTGATACGTTTTGGCACACCAAAACGTGCGATCCATCCCAGAAGAAGAGCTTGAGCGACTGTCTCTGCTGTTATGTTCGTCAATGGGAAAGCTTCTAACGATCGAGTGAATCTATCCGTCATGGTGAGACAGTATCTGAAATCATCCGCAACTGGAAGAGGTCCGATGATGTTGATATGGATGTGCATGAATCTTGCCGCTGGCAAGGAAAAATTTTCTACAGGAGAGCGTGCATGTCGGGTAACCTTCGATCGCTGACAAGACAAACAGGTTCGTGTCCATTCTCGAATATCTGTTCTGGCTCCTGGGTGACTCAAACCATGCAGAGAGTCAAAAATCTGATGACGAAATGATTTTGTAACCAATGGACGGGGGCGTTCTTGCGAGGTATCGCAGCATAGGGTGATATCCGTTCCAGGAAGTTGAATATCCTGAAGATGTAGTCCTGAACCATTTACTTGTCGTAGAATTCGTAGCTCCATGTCTTCCAGTTGTGAATTTGCAAGTAACTTCAAGTCCACGGGACAGGAGATCGCCTCGGTTCGGGATAGGGCATCAGCCACAATCTTGTCCTGTCCCCTGATATGCCTGATATCAGTTGAGTACTGAGCAATCAGGTCCAACCATTTTCCTCGTCGTGGTGGACAGGTATCACTGCGTTGTTGGAAAGCATATATTAGAGGTTTATGGTCACTGTAGATGATGAAAGGTCGTCCTTCCAGCAGAAAAGCAAAATAGCGAACTGATGCGTACACTGCATAAAGTTCTCGATCATAGGCTGACCATAGACGTTGCTTTTCATTGAGCTTTCAGGAGAAAAATGCTAGAGGCTGCCAGGTGTCATCCACAAAGTGTTGAATTACACCACCAATCCGATGATCAGAAGCATCCGTAAATAAGGCTGGACCAGCTGAGGGATGTGGATGAGCCAGTGAAGTTGCTTCAGATTAGGCTTTCTTACAAGCCTCGAATGCTGCAATTTGTTCTTTAGTCATTTCCACAGGTTTGGATCCCGTCAGCTTTGATCCAGAGAGAGCTGCATCCAAAGGCGCTTGCAGGGTCGCCGCCTCGGCCAGAAAACGACGATAAAAATTGTACATTGAGTTGTTGGGCTGTGGTGGGTGAAGGGAAGTCGATGATGGCTTTCACTCTCTCGGAGAGGGGTCGAACTCCATCTGAAGAAACTGTTTGTCCCAAAAATGTCACTTCTGTTTTTCCCAGAACACACTTCGCAGGGTTGACAACGATGCCGTAGTTTTCCAGACGTTGAAAAATTTTTCGGAGATGACTTGCGTGTTGTTCTTCGGTGGAGGAATAAACTAGAATGTCATCAATGTGACACACTACGAAATCCAAATCTCGCAGAATCTCATCCATAAATCTTTGGAATGTTTGGCTAGCATTCCGGAGTCCAAAAGGCATACAAAGAAATTCAAATAGGCCAAAAGGTGTTGTTGAAGGAATTTGGTTGAATGCTTGCACTAGATCTAAGACAGAATAGATATTCGTACCTGACAGGTTTGATGTGAATTCCATGATGTTTCGGATAGGGTAGCAATCTGGCACCGTTCGAGTATTCAAAGCTCTGTAATCGCCACATGTACGCCAGCTGTTATTTTTCTTGCGCACCATATGTAGGGGGGAGCTCCATGGGCTTTCTGATGGTCGTGCAATGCCTGTGCGAACCAGCAATTCGAATTCTGCCTTTGCCACTCGAAGACGGTAGGGAGCCAAACGACGTGGACGTGATGCAACTGGCGGTCCAGGTGTCGTGCGTATGTGGTTGACGGCCGAGTGCTTGATCTTGCGTGGTGAACCCGCAGGAATTGATGAAAATTCCGTCCACAAAGCATCATAACTCGACGTACTTGCAGATATTGCTTTGACATTTGTGCAAAGGGAGTCTTTTAAAGCAGCAAAAACTAAAGCTTTGTAGTGCCGCCGACCAGACGTTGATTTCGCACATCTACGAGGAGGTTGTAGTGCGCAAGAAAATCTGATCCAAAAATGGGATGTGGAACATCTGCCACGATAAATTGCCATGTAAAATCCCGACGAAGGCACAAGTTGAGGCAAAGTGGAATAGATCCGTAAGTATTTATGACAGTCTGATTAGCTGCAAAAAGGTCATAGTTGGTCTTCTTGCGTCTCTCGTTGAGATATGCGCGTGGCCAAACACAAACATCGGATCCAGTATCGATTAGCAGTTGACGTTTCGAATTTCGGTCTATTACAAATGGGCGGCGGGTAGCAAGGGAGCAAGCATCGTGGGCCGTCATCACTGCCTGCTCATCGCATTTCCCGCATCATAGCTGCACGGTGGTCTGCATTTTGTTGCTTTGCTTTGCCAACGTCGATGGTACCAACAAATTTCATTCCTGTTGGTTGCTTCGTGGAACGAGGTCGAAGAATCTCTGGATTTGCTCCTCGAACGCGTCTTATTACCCACTTGTCGAGGTAATGCTGCAACCTGTCGTGTTAATCCCTCAATTTGTTTAACTATCATGGTGTGATCAGGTGAAGGCGTTTCAGAGACAGAATTCACTACCGGTTGTGGTGTAACCTCATTTATCTTGTCAGCCAACTGAGCAACGGTGTCCGAATCGGCACTTTCTTGGGTAGCAATGATCGCTTGAATGTGCGCTGGCAATCTATTTGCCCATAAAGTATGAAGAAATGAATCTGGTAATTCGGCACCAGCAATACCTCGAAGAAGACGGAGGAATTGGGAAGGTTTGCGGTCTCCCATTTCTTCCTGCTGTGAAAGCTGTCGAACCTTTTTTTTCTTGCTATCGGCCACACGACGTATGAGTTCGTTCTTCAAAAATTCGTATCGGTCAGAGGCAGGTGAATTCGTT
Source organism: Orchestes rusci (assembly GCA_958502075.1). Lineage (NCBI taxonomy): Eukaryota > Metazoa > Arthropoda > Insecta > Coleoptera > Curculionidae > Orchestes > Orchestes rusci. The sequence continues at coordinate 21,764,639 of OY293304.1, forward strand.
ATAATGTCCTCCACTCAAGCAGAATTGGTTTTCCACCTGAGCAAACCAGAGAGCAGGGCGATCTGACCAGAATGGTGGCAATTTGACCGAAATTATCAGGTCACGAAAATAACACGCACAGTTAAGTCTGGGAAAAAAAAAGCAGTCCAATAACCGCGCACTCACGGAGCCGTAACGAACTTTGCGTAATCTCCGGATAAGCACCTCGAACACTCCCACAGTTGACAAACGGCTGCGGCTGAATCAAAATTTTTGAAAATTTCGGCAGTATCACGTCGGGTTCACCAATGTAGCGGTCCATGGTTTAGAGACACTACTAATAATTGATAATACCGTTTATCTTTTCAGATATAAACTATTTAACATTTAATTCAATAAAATCAACTAGCGCGAAACACAGCGTGTCACGATCAATCTCGCTGACTTTTTAACCATCATCTTGACATCCACATTTTGACCTGTACATGAACCATGTTCATTTGGAGGCGTCACAGTGGCGGATTGGAAAGAGTTGAAGTCGCCACAGGTTTAAGGCATAATACATGAAACCTACTTAAAATACCTCACCTTGTTTTTTTTTTTCATAGGAATAAAAAAGCCAACGTCGTTGCTATATTTTTGTGATGATTAACGAATATATTATGTTATTATATTAAACTTGTGAATCATTACAATAAAGAGTAAAACGTTTAGATCATGATAATTACATAATATTAGGAATTTTTTGAATCTCTGAACAGCATTTTATTGTGTACCAAAATACACAACTTTGCCATGATTCAAATGATTTTCATGCGCATAGACAAAAATTATTCATCTTTGAGCAACTGAAAAAAATTAAATGTCTCAATTGAAATAGTTGATGTATTCTTTCAGTACCTTCTTCCATCAGTTTATCGAATAATTACATACATAGTCGAAACTTACCAGGCAGTCTAATAGTAGGTAAACTTCTTGGTTTCAGTGGTACTTTTGGGAATCGTTTGTAAATACAAAATGATGCAAAATGATGTTCACATATTCTGTAATTCGTATAAACTGGATAAAGCGCTGCAGTGTCCCATTTCCAATTCGTGAAGTCCAAATTGAAAATATCTGTAAAATGTGATTTTTAACGAATAATATTATTTGAATTGCGAAAATGCCATTTGAAAGTTTTATAAAATACCTAACATATTATAATAATCATTATTATCAATATTTGAACTAATAGAGTAGGCGATAAAGTGAGTAATGATGTTAAGTAAGTAATAAGAAGAGAAAAAAAACGTTTAGTAGGTATATTTGTGAAGCAACTTCCAGAACAAGCGGAGGTTGAGGTTACGAATGAAAAAAACTACTTACCCCATTTATCAAAGTTTGAAAATCTAAGCATAGTGCAAGATTTATTTTAGTTCTTACATGACGCAACACAACAATAAAACGTGTTTTTGAATTTAATTCAAAACGCAACACAAAAATTCGAGATCGAAATGACGACGAACAATGTCAAAATGACGTTTATTTCAGAATTGTATGATGTCACCATGGCACCAGAGGTCACATGATAGCGATTCGTACGGCATAGCGGTGTAGTCAAAGAACTGACCAATGTACCGGGGGGTGTGTATTGAGCTAACCTTCTATATGATAATATTATATTCACGTTTCTATGATCTTGGTCTTGGTCTTGATGGCCTAGAAAAAAAATATTTCGAATTTTCAAAATACTCATAACATACAGCATAACAATCCTACAATAGATGTTTTTCATAAAACGTCAATCAGTGAATTTTTTTTTTAATCGCGTTTCTGAACCCAAGACAAACATAAATTTCTATTGTACAGCCTTGTATAGTCTGGCCCAATAGTCAATAGGATATGCAAACCATTGTTAATGAAGAAAACTGTTCTGAAAATGCGAAAGACATACGGACATTTTGTCACAAAAAGAGACAACTACTTTTCCTTATTGTTTATTATCACTCATTTATTATTATTATATAGCATTATCACTCAACTTCATAGCATTGGGCCAAATTATACGGGATCTACTTCTCTACTTTTTTCTTTTTCAACCATCATTCCACTGCATTGGAAATTTCAATGAAGGCTATCCCGAAAACGGTTGACACTAGAGACTTAAACAAGGTACACCTTTTTTACGTAAAAAAGGTTGAAGAATCGATTATTTCAATATTCATATCGATGTACCAAACTGGAAAAAAGTTTTGATAATCTAGATGAGCTCGATGTGCCGTAGGTGGCGCCCCCTACTGGTGATATCAGAACCGTTAATGAATTTGGATTTCTCGTCATAAAAAAGACCCCCATGCATAACTTCGTATCGCTATGTCGTCTTGATGAGGAATATTTGACTAAAATTGAAATAAAAAATAGAAGTTTGGCTCCCTGTATTTTGAAAACTAAGCACTTTAGGGCTGTATGTACCCATCTCAACTTTTATAAAAATGCGAGTTCTATCACCTCTTAACCATTGTCGGTTGATGATTGGGACACCCTGTATATTATATAGTATAATAATATATAATTTACATCTTTTTATCCCACTACATTTTCCACTAAAGTGATTTCTGGTGAATTATATATTCTTTCGCGACCTTCAATCAAAATCACGAGAACTACTGAGAATTTTGCCAAGTTGGCAACAGTGTAGTTGATGTTTACATCTTTATAACCTCAGACGTAGAACATTGAACCACTAGAACAAGCATAGCACCCCCAACATACACGATTTGTTTGAGTCGATATGTCTGTATGTTTATGTAATGTTATCTTGACACATTTGTGATAAGATCTCTACAATCCAACCGTCAATCAAGAAGCTCCACAAACACAGCACTTTTTTGGTATAATTGCCACACTAAATTCTCTTCTCGAGCACAAATAAATAATTTTCAACTGGAAAATGACAACCCGTCACTTTGAAGCATCTATTACCGTCATGGCAACGCATTTCAAATAACTCGATTGAGCCCAACGTTGTCGTTTGTGATAAAAATTCCTCTTATCAACTGTTTAGTGTAAAAGATCAAGGAAAATAGTTCGATTATTTATCAAGAAGTAGTGGTAGCGATAAAAAAAAGGCTACACACTTCTTGAATATTGAAGAGAAATACATTTATTTGATGATAGTGAACTTCAAGTCATTGTTATTGAATTGGTGACAGAAAATCTGTTGAAAGGTATTTCAAGGAAGTAAACATGGCAAACAAGGAGCTTGCTTTTTCCCTTTCCCCCCATGTTTACATTGACATGTTCGACTCACACAATATTGTTTGTTTATGCTTCTAGAGGTTCAATATTCGAAGACCTCAGATGAACCTCAGTTTTCAACGTCTAAACACTAAAAACGATAAATTATACACGTAAGTATTGTGATTACAATCCTCTGCTATTTTGTTGATAGAAATAATGATCATCAATAGAACCTGATGAAAATTATTCGTACTGATAGTCACTGGAGGCGTTTCAGGTATTTTTCTGATGTCACAGTTCGGATGTTGCACATAGCCAATAAAGAACATTTTCAATATTCAGTAACACATTATTAAGATCAAATAGTAAGTTGAAATTCAAAATTTCCAGGATTACTGCATTACAAGATTGATTTGATATTATTTTTTATCATCAAACCAATATCAAAATCAATGATTGTCTGACGGTCGATTTACTTTTGAACGTCTTCTATGTCACTCAAACTGTCTCTTCTCGTTAGATAAACAATTTTCTTAAACATCTAGAACACGCAAATGAGTGCTTTGAAGTATAATCAAAGCACGTCAGTAGGTGGAAAGAATAATATAAGATGAATAATAACTACTCTGACATAGTTTTTTGTCATCAAAAGTGAATTGCTATATCTTTGCTCCATAATGTGTTGTATTGGTTGGCAATGATGGTATTCTAGTTCATCTTCTTCACAAGCGGTTTCTTTTTCTACAACATACAAGAAAGAAATGAATTTACTTACTAAAATGATAGGAATAGAAATATAAGAAAAAGCTTAGAGCGAAAACCTGTTTTGTGCGTATTTTTCAATTTTGATAAAAGGTACCCGGCTAACAGGGCATGATGGCACTGTAACTTGAAAGTAATGGCATTGCTTGCAATTCTCATCGGCAATGTACAGGCAGTTATCACCTGAGAAGTATCGATTTGGCACGCCGGCCGTCATTCGGCCGCAAGGCATTTTGCCATGATGGATAACTGTGCCATTCATAATGTGTTCCTATTTGTGCGTCCACCTATGCGAGGCCTTCAAAGATAACGTGAAATTATTGACTGGAAGTGGATACATAATCAGCAGATGCATCTATAGAAATAGTTAAATATAAAACGTAAAATTATTACCACAAATAAGTCGAACCATACGCACTAAATGCATGAAAGGGAGGCTTTTTATTCCGTCCTGCCTACTGTCCAGTTTTGATCACACCTTTAAATGTCGATAACCGAGCCAAGTCGTGTCTGATGAGTTCGGACAAAACCCTTCTTTTGTAGCATATACATAATATATGTAGCTTCTTGTGTTCTTTCCCCAACAAGTTTTCGAACGTAATCAAATGCACAAACAACCACCTGTACTATGAATGGATTTGTTTGAATTCAATACGTACTTATTTTTGTTTCAACACCCACTGCACAAATAAACATGTCATCGAACTCTGGAAAGAACGAATACTGGGATCTGTGCCTGCGCATTTTAGTCCAGGGCTGTCTACCTTCTCGGAAGGCAAAATATCGGCACAGGGTCAACCAAGGGGTAAACGCAGTTGGAGAGGGTAGAAAAAGACATAACTAAAGCTGGAAGAGAAATTCAACACCTGAATGCATGCAGACGAGAAGTGGTGGGAGTTGATAAAGAAAAAGAATGGTTTTGGCGATTTGTGGCGTTATTACTGATTTCATGGAAAAAAAGTTAGATGAGAAAGTTGTAGATAACTAAAAAATCTACAATTTTTTCACTTGCAAAATTTTGACATGACCTCAAAATTTATGAGTGAAATGAAAAAAACTGAGTTTTTTGTTTCTCATTTTTCAGAAAGTGTTCATAGAATCACGAAACTTGGTGGGATTTTCTTATTCTTATGCGAAATAGGCAGATATCTTTGTTTTGTTAAAGATTTTTTCACGTTTTTGAGAAATCAATGATTTTCGCCAAGAATACACTTTTTTCAACCCTCTGGACACCTTTTTTTCACTATGGAGACTTTGGACGAGGCACGTTTTGTTTGTTGGGACTTCAAATTTCACATGAAAGAATTTAAGTTTATCACTTTAATGGAAAAATATTTATTCGATCACGAAATTTTCTCATTTCCAATTTCGCACTAAAGTTGTTTTTTTTTATTATCTTTTGATACCTATACGGATCAGAAATATATAAAATAGATTATTGATAACCTTATTAACAAATGTTCGAGATGCATGAGTGATTTCCATTCATGTTTGCTTTGATGAAATAACTAAATGATAAATGCAAACACAGAATAACGATAATAGAATGTGCTATGATTATTTTTTTATTGACATGGAAACGATGAGGGCATCAGAGTTATATTATTTTTTCTACTATCTCACTAGAAAATGTGATTTTCTACTCACAACTGGGTATGGAAAATAGTTTTCTTTTCCCAAGAGAAAAAGAACTATTTTTCATAAAGTTGAAGTGGAGGTGCATATGAAACTTTTTGTGCAACTTTGGCTTTTTTAGAGGGGCTAACATTATAAGTAAAGTGCTTTTCGTCCCTTGGTACATGTAAATAGCTATATCCCAATTTGATCTGGATAGTTTATTGAAAAAATTACTCTATTATGTACTTCCTTTACGAAAAATAAATTTAACATTTTCAAGAAAGTTTCAATCGTTTGATTTGAAATGATGCCCTTCTTCGTGTTCTTTATCCGTCTGTGATTCTTCCTCCTCTTTTTTTCTTTCTCCTCTTGTTGTTCTTGTTCTTGTTCCTTTTCATCTTCTTGTGCAGATTTCAATCTGGTCTCATCATTCCGCCCCATTGGTCCATTTCGTCCAATACGATCCTGTCAAAAAAAGTTTTTTTGGCATTCGCACGATTCTCCAAACCATGACAAAACATAAATTTGAACACTGCAAATCATGTTTCCGATAACTGCATCTCGAAGTACTACAAACTTTCTCACAACAACAAAAAATGTTTCGAGCTAACTGTTGGGAATCAATTTTTCTTCGATGTAGGTACTTTGGCAACAGCATTCCTTCTGATTTTCTCAAGGGGGATCTCTTCCAACCCCAATCCATTGGTTTACTTTCTTTAATTTTTAAATCATGACTGCAGCTCAAAATATGCCCTGAATGGATGCTGCATCGCAGCTTTTTCAGTGGAAGGTAATTTTTCCAGCTTGGAGGTGGATTTTTCCAAAGCTCAAGTCGTGTGCAACTTTCATTTTGTTTTGCACAATAGATGCAATGCCTCTACAGCTATTTTTAGCTAGCAATTCTTTTGCAACATCTTCATTACGAATAACATACGATAGATAATTGAATTTTTGATAGCTAGAAGTGACTTGATTGAAGCTCTTTTTCCTTTAACAGTGAAATCCGACGTGTTGTCACATCCAAAACCCAAGACAATGCAAGAATGCAAAGAATGTTATACCTACTTTCGATTGAGGTTATTGCTGAAGCTATCAGAGGTTATCACACCAATGTCTTCCATTACCCGTACCTGGTTTCTACAAATTAAAATATCGAAATTATCAACAATTTTGAGTTTGTTGATATATTTTTGCATTGATTCCATTCCATTTTTTTTTGTTGAACTATAAAAGTAGTTTATTCATATTGTTTACATGATATCACTACGAGAAAGTTCATGTTTGATTCATTTCTGACCCGTTTTTCAATATATGATATGAAAATTTCAACTTTAGTGAGAAAATGAATAAGAGCATTCGGATTTTCGGTTTTTCGTAATTCACGCAATATTTTTCTATAGAAGAGATATACTTTTATTCTTTAATATGAAGGTTGAAGTCCCAACAAAACAAACGTGCTTCATCCGATGTCTCGAAAATGAAAAAAAAGTTGCCCAGAGGGTTGAAAAAAATGCGTTCTTAGCAAAAAATTGTGGATTACTCAAGAACAAAACAACTTTTCAACAAAACAAAATATTAACTTATTTGGCATAGGAGTAGGTAAAATTCCACCAAGCTTCGTGATTCCAAGACATTTCCTGAAAAATTAAACACAAAAAACGAAAAACTCAGTTTTTCTCATTTGACTCATCAATTTTGAGGTTATGTGAAAATTTTGTTGAAATAAAGGTTGTAGATTTTTCAGTTGTCTACAACTTCTCATTCAACATTTTTTTATAAAATCAGTGACAAAGCTGCAAATCGCGAAAAACTATTCCTCACTACTTTCAACACCCACCACTCATCGTCTGCATGCATTCAGGAGTTGAATTTCTTTTCCAGCATTAGTTTTGCCTTTTTCTGTACTAAATTTTTTCCTGATTTGACTTTATTTTGAAGTACCTAAATTGCCTGGCCTACTTGTCAAATGTCAATTGTAAACTGAAAATATTGGCAGCGTTTCAGTCTGAAAGTACATTTTATGAAATAATTATAACGTATCGTTTGATATTTACTCATTGATTGATAGAAATGCTTTACATGCAGATCACCAGCTAATATGTGATTGAACACTGCTGTATGCAAAGCTGATAAAAGGCATTGGCAATTGTATAAAGAAAATGTAGCTTGGATATAGAGGCATCTTGAAAGTTCGACATTTGCCTTTTTATGGGTAATGTGCCAAAACCTTTTCTCCATTTGGTGAACAATGCATGTTTGCAGTTGTTAATATTATGCAAATGATGCACAAGCAATAATTTGCCATCATGATGCCAACGACGATGCCATCATCAAATATGTACTTTGCCGACCAAACGTGTTTGCTGGGTAAGTTTTCAACATTTTTTTTCTTTTTTTTTAATGTGACGTAGTGACAAGGGCTTTAGCCTGAAACTAAGCTCAACGTTTGTCAAGCAAAACGGAATCATAATATGTTGACTTATAGTAGTAATTTAGTCATAATATGGAACATTTTTTATCTATCAATATCAAAATTGTTATTCCCTTATCAGCAGGCAACACGAATCAGTGATCAAGTCACGACATACTCAACATGTGTTTTCAGCTCTTTATGCAACACGTATCATATTTACAAACATTGAAAAAAACATGTAGATACACCAATTTAAGAATTACCGTTAATTGAAAGAAGTATCCAAGACTTGGATACCACACTATCGTGAATCGATGAAGGCGTTAAGAAACTACTTTGAAAAGCGATATCAATGAAATATTTGGTGCCCGCTGTAGAGCAAAACAAAGCAAGATTGTAAAATATAAGTGAGTATGCATAGATACGCTAAAGGGATCAGTTGTCTACAGTTATACAAAAAAACCCTGTGAAAAATGACTGCAATCTTGAATTCTTGCTAAAAATGCTGTCGCTGTTGTTTATGTGGAAACGTCTCTCAATTTTCATTTTTTTGCAATCATGATAATGACTCTTTATCCAAGATTCATAATTCAAGGTTATAAACGTGGCATAGTTCAGCATTCAAGTCATATGAAATCTTTCTTCTACTACTTTCAAAAGTTTTTTTGATCAGCGGCATCCAGAATTGATATTGTACACAAATCAGAATCTTTACCCTCGAAATTTTATCATGCAATGCTTACGAAGATACACTAAATGTTTTTTCCCAACGAAGTTTTAGGATTTGCGGATCTCTGGCAGTTCTACTGTACTTTCTGTAAGATATTGATTCTTATGATAAAATTTTCATGGATGTCTGTTTCTAGAAATTCCAATTTTGTAGTATGTAGAGCATCAAATTTTGTACAGGGTGTCTCATTTTGGGTAATTTTGCTAGGTATCTTAGTAATTTTTATACATAGAAAGCTGCGGTTTTTGCTTATACCTTTTTGAGGTACCGGCTGATTCGAAAATGTTACTTTTTAAGGTACCCCTCGTATCCACACAGTCAGATAACTTATGGAAAATGTGAAAACTGTTTCTATAACTTTGCCCGTGAAACTCAATTCTGCCTTTGGAATTATTATACAGGGTCAGGTCAAGGAGTTATCGGAACCTACTTTATTTTTTGAATAAGGCACCCTGTATATTTATAGGCTAAAAATTTTGAAACTATTCCATAAATATACATCGTGAGTCTGAGAAAAGTGCGCATGTTGACATGGTAAATAGAATAATGAAGGATAATCACTTTTTGTAAATGAACATGTGTCCGCAAATGTTCCGTTGAGAAAATAATAATAAAAACAATAATAATTTGGATTTACCGTCGTAAATTCGAAAAGTCTCAAGCGATTTTAATAAAATTTTAAGAGTTTTGTTCTTTCTGAAGCAAAGCGGTTCATGTACACATGTAAGTGTGGTCATTTAAGTGTGCAACATATGGGTTTTTTTTTTGATTAATTGCACAGCCAAATATTGCTGAAAGCTGGTGCATGCTCGTTAATCTTATTAGGTCCAATCAGTTTGGTTGCCAGTCAAACAGCATACACGGTGAGTCAAAAAATATAAAAATTGTACAAGAGCAAAGTACCCTTATTTTGCAAATGTTTTGAAAATGTTATGACGAGAAGTTGTTCAGAATCATAAGTAATGCCTGAATATCCAAAACATGGCGTTCCAGAAAAAGATTATTTTTTTAGACTATGGACTTGAGTATAAAATTTGAAAAATTGCTCTTCTAATAAGAGTTTTTTGATATGTATATTAGGATCACTGATATTTAACAATGTTAAAAAGATTTTTGCGGAATTTCAAAGTTGCGTTGAATATCGTTGCAACAAACATGGAGTATGTAGTTCCCTAAAAATTTAAAAATCCAAGTTGATTTTGCCAAATACCTGAATATGGAGCTAGTTCTGCAAAGCTGATTTGATTCTTTGTCAATGTCTTAAGGGTGGATATGAAAAAAAAAAGTTTTTTGGAAAAATGGTTAATGATTTTCAATACCAAAATATTTCTGTTCCAGGACGCATTGTATTTGGTATTCAGGCATATCTTCTGATTGCGTTAAACTTTTCTTCACAACATTTTGCTTAGTTTTCTGAAATAAGGGTACTTTACTCTTGAACCATTTTTATATTTTTTGACCCACCTTGTATGCTGTTTGACTTGCAACCATTCTTATTGCACTTGATAAGATCATCAAATATCTGCAATTCTACCATTAATAATAAAAAAATCTCATATGCTGCACACTTAAATGACCACACTGTTTACATTTTCTGGCGATTTAAGTTAGTCCCTGTAATGGCTAGGTGGATATTGGCGATGTGAAACTGGTTATAAACAAGATAAAAATACTTTCAAAATAAGCTTGTTCTTGACTCCTCATGCCATTCATAAATTTGGGGTCCCTTGGTACTCTCGCTAGGGCTCTGCCCTTCATGAGGCGAAAATGCAAACCAGTGCCGTAACTAGGTCATTTTGCGCCCAGTGCGATCTTCCTTTTTTGCGCCCTCTGCCTTACTTTTTTTCCAGAATTTCCCAAAGAAAAAAGGACATCGGTAGAAACGTAGAAGATATATAGATTTTTTAATTTAAAACATCATGTCTCTTTAAAAAAGTAAATAATCAATTGGAACATTAACATTGGAACCACAAAACAAAATGAAAACAATTTCTCAAAATTGGTATTCAGTATTGTACTCGGTATTGTATGATCACAAATATTTGGCTATGAATTTGGTATTCAGCAAGTATCATAGAACCATGAGTTAATTGTGTACAGGGTGTAACAAATTAGAGTATGTAGCATTGGTAACTCGTAAACTATAAGAGATACAACGTCGATTGAATGGAGGCAAATTGCGCAATTTGGATCTCAAAGAAATGCCGCTTTTGAAAATTCCGAAGACTTCCGGAGATATCCGGCAATCACCGATTTTCTCGAAATTCTTTTTTATTTTGTCCTGAACTTGAAGAGATAATTGAATACGAATGACACATTTTCATGGCCACTTTTTCTGCTCTTCAAGATAGCATGGTAGAAATTGAAATCTGACGTTTCGAATTCTCGCGATCATCATCAACTTTTTTTCTCAATTTTGAATATCTCTTTACTTCCTGAAAATACTGATATGTCACACTTGCCATTTTTAAATAATGCAGAAAGATGATACAAAGTTATCAAAAAAAGTGTTCGATCCTTTCAGAACACATCACGCGGATCATAGTCATGATAACAATAATAACTTGTAACTTTTTAAGCTTGAATAAAGAAGCTTCACGTTTGAAAAAAGTAAATAAACAAAAAAAAAAGAAATAAAAAAAAATGAATGGAAAAAAGTCGAGTATGATGCATTATTATTTTCAGAAAGCCAAGAGTTGCCAAAAAATTAATAAAAAAGTTGGGTCGGTATTTGGAAAAAAAAGTTGATGATGGTTGCGAAAATTCAAAACGTGTGATATCAATCTCGACCATCTTGAAGAGCAGAAAAAGTGGCCATGAAATTGTGTCATTCGTTCTCAATTATCTCTTCAAATAAATTCAGCAGAAAAAATGAGGAAGGATTTCGAAAAAATCCGTTATTGCCGGATGCTTAACGAGTTACCAATACCAATGCTATATACTCTAATCTTTTACACCCTGTATACATACAGATATGTATACATAAATAAATAAAAAAACATCATCAACACACATCATATTACATACTAAATTAACATTCAAAATCATAGATTCAATACAAAGAAACTTTTTTGGCTTTAAGTAAGCAGATTCAGTAACGACTGATTCATAGTTCAGAATTTGAGCTATGTAATTTTTTATAGATAAAATAACTAAATTTGTAGTTCTTTTTTGGGTCAAAGTTGACCTTAAAATTGTCCTTATCACTTTTATAGCTTACTAAAGCTTCTTTCACAAGATGATGTGGTAACTGGCAATGTCAAGAATATTTTTGAAGCATATATAATATCTATTTAATAAAGAAAAATCATGAAGTGCCTGAATCAAATCTACTGACGATTTGATATAAAGATTCTGACTGATTTGAATCAATTTCGAATTTTTTGCTGAATCAAGAGCTCGTTTTTTAATTCTTCCGAGTCAGTGGTCTTTGAACTATTTATTGTTAAACAATAAAAATCACGTCCTACTGCGTCAAGATATTTAAACCTTCACTCAGAGTGGTTCGAGATATGGAAAGAAAAATAAGAAAAGGCAAGAGATGAGAAATCAGAAATTTAAAATTGAAATGTTTCGAGTAATTGATGCCCTACAATTACTCGGAACACTTCAATTTCAAATTTCTGATTTCTTATCTTTTGCCTTCTCTGTCTCTGTCTTCTGACTCTGACTATTTGTCAAGAGCCGTAGGAATGAGCGAATAAATTGATTTATGAGCAACATAATAGATGTGCCTTTGATAATATGAACTTTTGATTTTGATTTCTCTTATTTTAATTTTGTATGCACTTATTTTAAAAACCATCACCTGTGCGCCCCCCAGTGGAGTGCGCCCCGGAAAGGGGGCACCTACGGCACCGCCTTGGTTACGGCACTGATGCGAACAAAATGCTCCCCTTGAGTAAATCAAGATTTGACAAGTCCAGGGGTTTTCTCTTCAATGTCTTTGGAAGCCCAGAATTACTTCTGTTTCCTCTTTTGCTACCCTGTAAGTGACAATGAAACTCACCGCATATCTTCCAATATCTAACCAAGATACAGGGGAAGTAATGTTAACAACCAAATCAGTCAACATAATAAATCTGCTTTAACACCAGCTCTCAATTTATTTCCAGCGTTATCCCTCAAAACACACCCAATATTTTTCCATTAGTGAGAAATTCTGCATAATATCAATCTTCTCCTAATATGAAACTCAGTAATGACAAATTACTGGGGCGAGCGCCTGTCACAGGGGAAACAAACAAGATTAAAAACGCCCCAACACAAATATAATTCATCACCTCAAGAGAGCGTTTGAGAAACGAGCAGTAATCATCCAATGAAATTGCGAGGACGACTCAATCCTCTTATTCACTTGAAAAGTCTATGAAGATTTCACACATTTTTGGGACATTTATTAATCATCTCATTTAATAATTTTTTTAAAGCGTTTTGCTGAGTCACTTCTAGGGATTTCTTCGCCATGGATATAAATTGGGGAATTATTGACATGAGTGGTTAGTGTAGAGTAATAGAATCAATTAATTATCTGGAATTGGTGAAATGATGAGGGATAGTCTATTCTGAGTGAAGTAATTCAGATGAAGCAGATTCCATTTAATTTGCTTGTCAAGTCAATTAAATGTAATTCACTGAAAGGTTCATTTTTACTACCCATCAAATGCACGATATTGTGTATTTGATGAGTGATGAGATGTGCTAATGAAATAATTCTGTTCACTCATGGAGATTTGTGCTTCAGAACGAAGCCTATCCAAAACTTGAAACACTCAAGTATGAAGGATTCTCCAGAAGTCAACAATGGAACGTGGAGGTGAGAGGGACTGAAAAAATAATTTTTAACCAAAATAATATTTATTTGTTTTTTGATAAGATCGAATATTATTTTTAAGAATAATTCAAACGGGTCAGTTTTTCAAAATAAAATTTTCATTGTGCCTCCAAACAACTGATATTTTTTATGAAACACGAAATTTTTCCACGTCCACCTTTTTGTTCGCATCAATAATTATCATGCTCTCGCATAACATAAACACTGTGTTCCAAAAGTCCCGGAATATCCAATCATCCCACTTACTTGTGGGACAAAAAATTTGGAACGAATAGGGAAAACAAATATCTGCGTTCGATGAAACTGCCAAATATTCAACTTTCAAGAATTCACTGTATATTTTTCATTTTTGAAAGGTACACCTGATTTTTTATTATTTTTTGAATTCTCTGCGTAATCTGCTGTATACTGGTACAAAAACTATCAATATTCCAAAAAATTTGTTTCTAAGTTGTTGAGATACCCAGTAATAAAATGGGCGAACCTTGCTAGTTTTGACATCTATCTTTCAAAATTTGTACAGGTTAGTCACTGTTACGAATTAGATCTGAGGTAAAGGTACGACCTCTCAAGCTTTTTTATATTAAGAACATTTGAAACACAAAATACTTTTGACCTAATCCGAAGAAACAAGACTTGTAACCCTGCCTTCAACGTAAGAAAGGGTTTGATCACCTGAAGCTATGTTTCATGATTAACAGATTGTATGCACCTATGTTCCTGAGATTCCAGAGGGACATCCGCTCGCTAGGTAGCACTGGAGATAGTTACAAAGTTGGGATTGAAGACTGGAATAGTTTCATAAAGCACAAAACTTTGACGAGAGAAAGGCTATGTTCCATAAAGTATCCTTTATATGGTCCTTTGGGTGGAGGGTTGTGGTCTCTAATCCACTGATAGCCCAAATAGGCAAAAACCGTATTTTTGAAATCCATTCGTCAACCAATGTTAGGAAACTCTGATCGTTTGTCAAACTAATAATTTGAAGATAAACAATGTTCATTTACAAGGAAGAGGTCGAATTTCAACGGTATCACCTCGGGTATCACCGTGCTGGTTACTTGTTTTCACGAAACTACATGAAAATATCAGATTTCATCAGAATTTCCTGTCATTTGGTTGGCAAATGGTTTTCAAAATTACGGTTTTCGTCTTCTTTTGGGACATCAGTGGACCATGATACCAATACCGTCCACACAGCGGACCAAATCTATGGTACTTTATAAAACATAATCTTCTTCTCGTGCTTTAGGAAATTGTTCCAGATTTTGCTTTTTTTTTTCAATTTTGAAACCTCCTCGCAACCCTCTCTACCGCTTTCTAGCCAGCAATGAATGAACCGGAGCTTTAGGAAATCGTTACCTATTTTGTACGTGGGAGGCGGGGGTATTGGGACAGCGCATAATAATCAATGAAACTGGTAGAACAACGGAAAAAATGCTTCAAAATGTTTTGATACATTTTATCATAAGATTAACTTGTATCCCGAATATTTTTGATAATGGTACCAGCATACAGCAATTTACGCGAAGTATCCAGAAAAATAATAAAAAACTGGGTATCACATGTTAAAATGAAAATGTAACTTACAATTCTCGAAAATGAAATATCTGGCAACGTGGCCGGTACTTTCACCGAACGCAGAATGTCGTCTTCCCTCTTGGTTCTAAATTTCATACTGTATGTTCCAACAGTAACTGAGATAATTGGACATTCCGGTGCTTCTGGGACACACTATATGTTTGCATGCAACGAATCCAGTCATCTAGAAAGTCATGCATTATCCATTTATTTTTCGATTTTCGAAAAGATGTCACCAGGAGGCATTTGTGGAGGATTCAGTCCACTGTCTCATGTCATTTTTGACGAGATAATCGTTGTTCAATATTCAATGATATTCACTGGTTTAGTGCCGATATGTCTCAGAGCGGATTAACAGTTGGTGAATTTCGCAGATTTTTTCACCAACCTGTTGAGCAAGCAGGCTTTAGAATAGGTTACGGAACAACAGACCATATACGGACTTTATGATTACTAATAGAGAACACAACAGAATACAACGTCTTCATACACTACGCATTTGTAGTTTACCAAAAGGCGTTTGATTAAATAGCAAAATGAGACTTCTCAAGAGTCATGAAAGCTGCTATAGATTCCCGTTACTCTAAGATTTTGCAAAATACCCACGAATACACTCGGTTCCGTGTCAAGATCAATTAAGATCTCAAAACAGAACAGATTTCAATGCAAAGTGGCATCCGACAAGAGGATATTTACCCAAAACTATCCACCCCTGCACCAGAGAATGTCTAGAATAGGAAAAGAAAGGAATTGATATGGACGGGTCTCATTTGAGCCACCTACGTTTTGCGGACGATGTCATTATAGTACCAAGTGACGTTGACGAATTTAAAGAGATGCTGCAAGAACTTGATTGGGCGAACAAACACGTGGGATTACAAAAATTAACCTGGACAAGACCAGAATCATTAGTGACAGTGAAATCGAGATACGCGTTGACAACAAAATTATTGAAAATGTCAACAACTCAATATACCTCGGCGATAACATCAAACCAAGCGAAGCTAATCAAACAGCAGAGATGAACAGACGGAGACAAGTGGGGCTAACTTGAGCGGCATTCGGAAAGCCAAGTAACTTCAAAGAACAGGAGTCGCAGACGTTATAAAACACACAGCACGATCAAAGTGGCAATGGATAGAACATGTCGCAAGATAATCAACAAAACAAAGGACACCAAAACTCACAACATGGAGACGAAAAGACTAGGAAGACTACATAAAGATGGCTAGATGTCATCAAGTAGACTGCAGGAAAAAACTGCTCACAATTGGCACAAAGAGAGATACATGGAAAATTCTAGGGAAGCCTATGTCCAGGAGTAGATTTAAAATGTCTGAGTAAGAAGATCAACATGATATGCGTTGATGGCTTGAAAAATCAAATCTTTTGAGTCGAAAAAGCGGCTTTTCTGCTGCGTTACATTTAAGTAACACTGGGCTCTTGTGGGGTCATTATGGTCAATATTTGGTAATTTTTTCTTCATAAGTTTTTCAGATTATTTTGATAAAAAAAAATTGAAGAATTTCATCAATCAAAGAAGGTTATCAAAAGCGATCGATAAATTCAACGGTATTATCATAAACATTATTCTATGATTATTATGTTTGTCAAGTTGACAAAGAAAAGCAGATTACAAAAAAAACAAAGCGTTTCAGGAGAGTGCGGAAACAATTTCCCAATTTTGAAATGCTGATAGAAAAATTATATATACATAAATGCGTTTTCAGATTGCATTATTTGGAGAAAACATATTGATAATTTGTCAAGTTTATGATTTGTTTTCAAAAACATATCTATTTTCTTAAAATTTTGACTTGTTGCAGTTTTCTTCGGGAATACTTACCAAAATGGACAGTATCAACTACCAATACCAAACGTTTTGGCGGAGATAAAGCGGGGATCTAACAGTTCATTCCAAAGAATAGAGTGCCAACTCAAAATAGATTACAGTTTTGCCCGGAACACTATATAAAAAAAACCGCAACAAGTGGCAAATATTGCACTTTTCGACGGAAGTGAAGGGAAGGGTACGTGACAAGTTCTATTTATCACCTACTGTTTCTATCAAAAGAAGGTTCCGAGAAAAAGAGAATTCCAGGCTATCCAAGTGATTACCATCGAAGACAAATTATTATACTCTTTTCATCGAATGTTGCGTTGAGTATACAAATTAAACCCATTTCAGATTAAAGCGGCAATCAAATGATTATTACACTTTTCTTCAGGACGTGCGATATGGTGTTCAACTTGGCATGAAAAAAGCTTATACGAAGGCAAAAAAATCCTCCAATCAGGCAGTTCTCATCAATGGAAATACATATTATTTAAAATTAGATAACAAAACATTTTGTGAATATTGAAATTACTTTTGAATAAAATACAAAAACATCCTTAGATCATTGTGATATGCACCACAATGGTTGGTTTATTTTGGATTATCGAAATAGTCTTAAACATTATTGCTTGCCTTTTGATAATAGAATTTATAAGAAAATCGTTCGCAAATGGGGCTAGACTAGTCCTCGGGTCCGAAGTTGTGACGGACTCGTAGAGATTGTAGGGAAGTATTGGCTCAATTTATGGTATTGTCTGTTCAAGTCTCACTGTGAATTATGATGTGTCTGAGAAAACTGAGCACATTTCTTGTCAAAGAACTTCACCTCATCCAGAGAACAATAATTTATGATGAACATTGATGCATTGCATTGTCACACGAGACTCTCAAAAAAGAACTTTTTTCGCCTGTACGTTATAGTATGTGCGTAAAATCTAATGATGGATAAGAAAAAGTAATACTTTCTCAACAACTTGGATTAAGTATCCAAATATCCACAATTTATGGTGGCTAGGACTTCATGGCGAATCAGTCGCTGCTACTGAGTCGTACTAGTTGACGACCCGCGACCGTGGAAAAAAACCATGCTTATGTGAATTTAATCCAAGCTACATGAAGTGAGCACTAAAAACATACATTTGAGCTTGACAATTCTGTCGTGTTAAAGAAAAATTCAAATAACTATATTTCTAGTCAAAATCGAGATATTTGTACCATATCTTGCTTCAGTTTGGGAGTAATACCTAAATTTACTTACAACGTAACTGCAAATCTGAAGCTTTTGTGAAGTGAGACTGCCCTATCTACAAATAATACTTTAAAACGATCCAACTAGCTAGAAGCAAGCTTCAACTGCACTGAATTCAAATAGGTATCGTGTTAACCAAAATTACCTTATCTCAAAACCCATGCGCATAACCTCATTTTCTTTGTGGTTAAGGCAGTTTTTTCTCAAAATCGAGCAGCCATTATTCAGATCAGGGTTTTCAAAGTTGATTCAAATTGACGAGTGCATGCTTGTTTATTGATTATAACATTATAAATTCGCATGACCTACAGTCAATATCAACATTGTTTGGATAAGTAATAAGTGTTTAATGGTGACTGTAGGTAATTGTAACGATAATAAACTTGTGATACTACTGACAAAACGTGAGTCTATATTCATATTATTCAATCTGAATTATTATGAATAAATGAGAATCCGAGTTCTCAAAGCTAGATATAAACTGTAAGTTGCAGTTTTGCGCCGCAGTTGATCTGCGGTGATCATATTTTGAAGCTGAAGATTTTTTTTATTTATGAAACCTGCGTGCTTTACTCAAATTTATAATAAGCAAAACTGTTTATAGTATTATTGGATTTGTTAATGGCACAAAATCCTGTTATACTGCAAAACGATCACGAACATTCTTTATGTATAATATAGGTAGAAAGTGTTAAATACTTCTATTTCATAGTTTACTGTGAAGTATCATTTACCGGACTCAAAACCAGTTCGATGAATGACACTTAACATCATCAGAGTATATAATGAAAATCCACTTCACTAGTCAGCTAAATGACAATTTGCGCAATCAGAGACTGTGTAATTGGATTAGAAGAATACATAATTATTTGACTAAATCTGGAAGTGGAGACATCGTTTGGCTGGCGCCATCTCATGGTAAGAATGTGAGACGGACTGTCACCACCGTCCTCTCAATGTGTGCTTTTACAATAGAAAAACTCTTTTTCTCTTATATCGATTGAAAAAAATTGTCACAGTATGAAATAAAACATTGTACGATACACAGCCGTTAAATGTCATCAAACTACTTGTGTAAAAGTTCCAGACTCGGCTCCTACGTCGTCTCGTAACATAAATTACTATTTTGAGGATGAACCGCTTTTTATATCTTCTTGCAGAATGTTGTCACGAAGCAAGAAAACCCAGGAAATTGTTAAAAAAAATCTTTTGCAAACAAGAATAGTTCTGATTCAGTACAAAAAGTATCTTGTCATGATAATCTTGTATAATTTTATAAGGTTTTCCGGTTGGTTAATTTTTGCAATAAGATAAGATTGTCAGCAACAATCACAATTATGTTGCTAATACGGGATTGTATGTTACCTTTATTGTTATTATAATATTCAACTTGAAAACAACTTCTCTACACATATAAGGCATTTTTGTGTAACATTTGACGCCCAATTAAATATGACACAAAAACACCTCATTAGATAAGGGTTCTTGAGCAATAAATGAAAGTCACAGAAATCTCTTGTCTGCAATAATTTATATTGATGAATCAAAATAGACCCAAAATATGCTCAAATAAACATGTTTTATAAAAAACTGTGAACAAATCTATTTGGCAAAGAGCTCTTATGAAAATTAGTGACGCTATGAACTTCAAAACGTTTTGTTGGGTAATTCTGAAAGCTTAACCTTGAATCACTTGCGAGGTTTTTCATTGAAGGGGCAGAATTATTACCATCAAGCAAGATTTTGATAACTTATCCAAAGCCTTGTTCATCAATTGGAACCGATGATCTGCACATCCAGTTTTTATTTGTTTCCAGAAAACATTGAACTGATGATCAGACAAGAGAATTCTGAAAGTAAAAAGCCAATGTTATGTCCGCATTTATCATAGTAAATCGTTGAAATAGCTAATTCATGATCGACAAAAAACTTGATATAATTGTGTGTCTAGTTCATATTATGTTTCTTCATTTATTTCTCGATTACTTCGATACGAAAACGTTGTCGATTTACATGCGCCTTTTTATCTGTGATGTAACTATATACAAGCGCTGTCAGGACCGTATTATTCAGGACCATATTAAGAGAAAAAGAGTATCACGTTAGCTCAAATTGTATTGATGGCTGCTGTTATAATTCAACATCTGTCTCAATGAGTTGATTTTATCACCTGATACCATTAGAGCTATCGAATCAGTTTGGTTCGGATAGGAAAAGGTTATCAAATATCATGCATCAACAATTGATTTGGTCCAATTCGAACTCCACTATTTGATTTAATGATAAAGACGTAAATAAAGTATTATTTGGTTAAATACCACGAAATTTCAAGAGCCTCAATCGGATAATAGCGCCACAGGTAATCAGAGAGCAGATAATTGAACAATGTCATTTCCAGTAGTTATTATCCCCCATTCCGTGATGACAGTTGCAGATATTCCATTAACATCTATACGGTGCTTGAATCAATTGTTGTTCCGTTCATAAAGGGGTGAATCGGGTATGTATATTTGTCATATATCTGGAGCTAGAATCAAGAATATTAAAGTATCTTATTAATCATAAAGTTAATTATTTCATGGGGAGTCTTGAATGAGAGCAGTGCCATACCCAAGTGATGATAGTGAACCGTTTTTTTTTTTAAATAACATATTCGAGGATTATCATTTCCATATTCTAGAAATAAATCAATACAAAATGAGGCGTGAAGATCAAGTATACTTATCGTTTTATTGTTTGCTATACTTTATTGATCACAAATAATAGCCATACACACTATCCTAGACTTATGCGAAAAAAAAAGCAAAACGATTTTTTTTGTTTTTTTATCAAAACAAATCAGATCAAAATTTTGAACATAGGAAAGACCACCAAAACAAATCTTCTTATCCAAAAATATACAGGGTGCCCCATTTAAAAAAAAAATTAAAATGTCGTCACTTGCTTTTAACCACTCTGTATTTGCCACAGGCGTGACAAGTTGTTATTGTTACCATGACTACGATACGCGCATTGCATTACAAAGAGATCAAGAGGTTTGATTTTGAAAAATCTTGGATTATAATTCTGCATATTTTGGAATGACAAGTGTGACACATCATGATGTTCAGGAAGTCAGGAGCTATCCAAAAATGCATAAAAAAAGTTGGGTTTGTATTTGAAAAAATTAAGTTGATGATGGTTGCGGAAAATCGAAACGTCGGATATAAATTCCGACCACCCTACCTTCAAGAGGAGAAAAAGTGGCCATGAAAATGTGCCACTCGTTTTCAATAATTCCTTAAAACTAACTCTGGAGGAAATAAAAAAGAATTTTGAAAAAATTGATGTTGATGACTGGATGTTGATGAAAGTGGAATGTAGAAAAAAAACTTCATATTGCGCTCTAACTTGAAAAGATATGAATATCAGATAAGAACATATGATTTTTTTACATTGTTTTCGCGTGTTTGATACACTCTTGAAATTTGGTCCGTTCCACCCGATTTCCCCTGTATAATATTTTCATCTTAAAAGTAGAAGGATTACGAAGTCAGAGTCTCAAAATGTTAAGAAGTCTATTATTTGAACGATCTGGCTCGAGTTTTTCTCAAATTGTAGAGTTTCTCGAACTGTATCTTCTCGCCAAAAATTACCTCGCTCATACAAAATTCAAGGGCTTCCTCTCTCAGGAGCAAAATTTTTTGACAAATCACATTATCGATTTTTTCAAAACAAATCTGTGCACGCCTTTGGACTTAGCATTCCTCAAAATGGGCCTATACCAACTTTCAACGGAAAGTAGTGACTATGATAAAATGGTTTGACGTCCTTATATGTTAGTTCGCAGTGGGATTTCGGGAATCAAGGACACGTCCATACAGTTTCTTCTATTTATTAATAGCAACGTTTCGATGCCAATTGCATCTTCCTCAGGCTTTTGAGGGGTGACTACGGAGTAGTGACTATTTCGTAAAAAAAAGTTATTATCAAATTATCAAAACTTTACAGTTGGTCATGTGAAAACCACTTAATTCTGGTAATTTCCACCAAACCACCATTGTCTCCAATACACCTATAATTTTTTTCATGAATATTGAAAATGATATCCGGTATTGATTGAATGAAGTGATTTCATCACAGGCGAGAATAAAAAAAAATATGAATTTCCGGTAAATTTTGGTTTGGTCCCGTTTTAGGGTATGCTGAATCCATTCCCGCATGGATTTTTTTTTCAATCGCCAATTTGGTTCATCAAAATTTTGAACACGGGAAATGGCAAAGTTGTATTTTGTGTGAGCGAGGTATTCTTTGGCGAAGAGATACAGGTTGTCAAGCTATACAATTGCAAAAAACACTGGATCCAAATCGGTCGATAGGGTTATTCTCCTCAGGACGCGCATGCGCATCAGGGCAATTGGTGACTGGAAATGTCAAATTATTGACATTTTTGACTTCAAGTTATGACATGTGACAATATTTTATAAACTCCAAAATACTGTCAGTGTCAGTGCCAAAACTTTGAGTGAGTTTTATTGAGTTTCATGAACAGGAACAAATTTGTTGATACACTGATACACAGATAAAACGTTAGTACGTGAACTAAAACTATTGGTCAAGACTAGACAAGGATAGAAGCACGCTCGTGAACGATTTTTTTTTCAGGATGACCCGAAATTTTGGGGTTTGTTGTGGGGCCCAAAGCAAATGGTTCACACTGTATGTGTTTCAGCGGATATCATGATGATGGCATAAAAACTTCGAAATTCAAACAAAACATGAAACTAATCACAACATTGCCGGGAATACTTATTTTCTCATTCATTCATTCACTGCTTTGACTTGGAGAATGAACAGAGCTTTTGAAGCTAATGCAGATATCATCATGCTCATTCATGCTTGTGAGCGTTGCCATTATAGCCATAAAACAAAATAAATCTTTACTAGAATAACACTTATTGCGGCAACTCAAACAAAAAGTACATGCAATTAACCAATAAATATGACAATCACGACTTGAAAATAACAAAACCAGAATAATTCTATTTATCTCCTACATATTCCTTCGAGCCATCAGACACACAAGGTGATGACAGAACTCGGAGTCTCCAATATTTAAGAAGCTCTAGTCAGCGTGTCGTAAAGTTTAATAGAGATCTGTTTTCTGAACCAAATTTTCCTTCACGGCTTTTTTGTTTCGGGAAATAGTCTTGGAGAATCTCTCAAGCCCCGTAATAACGTTTTATAACCCTATTATGCGCTTCATCTACTCGTTCAAGAAATACTGTTCATGAAAATGTACTGAACGAAAACTGAATTGGATTTGAATATTTATGTAGAAAGCCTCATTTTCTCCAATGTTGTGGAATAACTAACTGTGAAGATATTGACTCATCCTATACTATAGACAAAGATTCCAGTACAAATGACGCATTTTAGATGAAATCAAATATGCTTTATAACTGTTACATGTTCGTTTGGTGACTACTTCACTTTCAAAGTAGAACGTGGTCAGGTGAAGTTGTCAATGTATTGTCACACTGGGAGAAGTGCGACTTGGGAGCGAGGTGATAAAAGAAATACTTGTTAACGTTGACTTGAATCTATTGATAATATACAGCAAGAATGGAAGATCAATTGACGTCAACAATATAACAAATGATCAAATATATAAATTCGCGCCTAAACAATAAATTGCGATCTTCTCCTCAGAATATTGAATGTACTTGCATTAGAATCTTCAAGTGGCACGGCGTATCAACAATCGAATGCCCGTTTCTTGATAACGTTTTTAGGACAACCTTCCTTCAGCAATCGTGATTTCGGGGGTAAGTTGAGAATAACTTACCCCCGAAATCACGATTTTCTGCATTGACCTCTGTTCTTCTTTGTCAGCACTATTATTCCGCTCGTTGTAAATAAATAATATTTCTAACCAGGTAATTTTACAATATCGAGGAAAATGTACTTGTTGGAATTTTATCGATTTCGAAAATTGAATAATATATTTAATTATTGCAACAATTGCGAGAATCGACGTCGTCTATGAACCAAAGTTGTTTCAAAATATGATTTCCGGAATATTGTGAGATTATTCAGAATGAATTTACTTGAAATATTCAACAAAGATTTTTTAGGATTACTGAGAGGATTATCATACATTTGACAGTATTATAGTTATTTATGATATTGATTAATGAGCTTTGTGATCAAAACAAAGCTCAGTACCCTATGAATGTCAGAATGACTTGATAGTGACTTTTTTACATTTTGGTCAAGGTTTGTTGTTTGTTTGATTGCCACGGGAACGTTAGTAAGAATCCATAACCCCCCCGTTAGAAAATACGCCAAAAATGTAGGCTTCATTACTAAGGTAGGGCAAAGATCACCTGCGGAAACTAGGCTATTGTTGTATAATGCTATTGCATCTCCCCATCTTCAGTATTGCTCAACATTGTTGTACAATATACCAAAATATAAGACTGATTTATTCCAAAAAACACAAAATAGAGCCATGAGACAGATTTTGAGATGTGATAGATATACCCCGATAAAAGTCATGCTTATGTTCTAAAAATGTTGTCTGTGAGAAAAAAAAATATATTTGATTTGTTGCTGCTATTGCATCTCCCCATCTTCAGTATTGCTCAACATTGTTGTACAATATACCAAAATATAAGACTGATTTATTCCAAAAAAAAAAAATAGAGCCATGAGACAGATTTTGAGATGTGATCGATATACCCCGATAAAAGTCATGCTTATGTTCTAAAAATGTTGTCTGTGAGAAAAAAAATTATATTTGATTTGTTTGTATTTATATTTAAGATTAAGAGAAAATTGTTACCTACCTGAAAATCTGTCGAATAGAGTAACATGTTTCAGTGACGTTCATAGCTATTATACTAGAAATTGTGGAGATTTTATACTGACCACCAAATGTTTCACTAATCAAATGTTTAATTCTGTGTTAAACAAAGGGCTATATGATTTCAATCAACTACCATCCAAACTGAAAAACTGTGATAATCAGTCTGAATTCAAATACTTGCGGAAGGAACATCTTCAGGATTACCCATAATGTGATATTGTCTTTCATATTTTTTGTTGCATGCTTATTCTTAGATACATAGTTTTTTACACTTTATATATTTTATTTTGTATACCCTTGTTGCCTTTGCTAAATAAAGAAATCACTTACCTACTTACTAGTATAACACACCAGTGAGTTATTCAATTAATAGGAAGGAATGGCTGTGGTGCTCATCCCGGAATAGCTGGAAGAAAACAGTTTGAAGTACTCAAAGCAAAATATTTATTTAAATAGCTGGCAAAGCGCTTTTGGCTCAGAAGCCATCTTCAGTGCCCCAATTGAAAAGCGAGACAGGGATGGGAATGAGCTACGATCTTTAACGTTTAACTGAATTTTTAAACAATAAAAAGAAACCTAAATACTCACTAGTCAGTTGTGTACAGGCGACCTTTTTCATCAATGTGATGATCATCTAAGCCCTTTTTCAAAAGTGCTTGCTAGTCGTACAAACATGGCCCATCATTATGGTTAAATTATTCAGCAAAGATACTATGGACAGTTGAGTGAACAGGTACAGGTAGAAATGACACCAAACAAAAGCACATACAATTTCAACACTTTAAAATTGAAAATCGGTCTTAGGTACGCATTTTTTTTTGTTAATTCATTGACCACGAGGAACAATGTAAGAGGTGAAGTGATAAAAGCAACTGAACCAACAGGATGCATGTTTGCAAATCATGAAATAAAGTAGGGTTGATGAACAAATAGAGTGGACTGCATCCGTGGATTGACAAACAGCTCGTCAGGCAAACTAATGTCAGGCTGGTGGCGATTCAATGGTGAATAGGTTAAATTCCAAAAGGAAGGAATTAGACTCAAAGAGAAGTGTTTGATTCAATTTTGTAATCTCCTGTGAAGAGGAGTGAAAGATCTGTTCAGATTCACTTGAATATTGAGGCAAGATGGGTTTGATTTCAATTTGTTGAAAATATAAATATCCTCTAGAACATCTTGACGGTTATAATTCTTGGCTGAAACTTGGTGAAGAATCCTTGAATTGAAGCCAGGACTAGAATTATGATTACTCAAATCAATGTGTTCTCGAAAAGCACAGTTAGGTCTATTCGAATGTTCGGAAATTCTCGTTTTTATAAGTCTACAACTGCAGGAGTCACATTCCAATTTGTAAATTACACTCTTCAACAACACATCAAATCTATCATGGATGTTAAGCAACACCGAACTCATACTACCCGAAGTTTTGAAAGAGCATCTCAAGTTTTCATTATATTTAAGGAAAATTTTGGATTTTTTTTTTATTCAGAAAAGGGTTGATGAATGGGAAAGAGATGAATCTATGATCTTTATCTGTATTAGGAGCTAGTCTGAGTTTATTGAAAGAGACTTTGTTAATGAGGAAGTCTATGATGCCAATGTCGTTACCATTGTTAGAGGCAATCTGTTTCAAAGTATTCAATTCCAGAGGATAATTTGCTGGTGAGAGAGGTGTATTGAGCAGACGGTGGACATAGCAATAGAATGCTGCCATTTTATGTTGATGAGGGTGATGAGAGTTGAAGGGTGAGACAATACATGATCTGTCTGGGTCGGTTTTCTAAAAATGGAAAATTCAAGGTTATTCGACATTTTGAGTAGAGAGATATCAAGAAAATTAAGCTTTTGGTCATTCTCAACTTCCAAGGTAAAGTAGATTCTTGGATGAATGGAGTTTAACTTTGAGAGTACAGTCTTGTCTCCTTGTGGGATGCAATCCAGAAAACAAAGGCAATCGTCGACATATCTGTACCAATTTGAAATTTCTTTATTATTATCGGTAACAATGAAGTTTGTATCAAGGTGATCCATGAGAACATCCGCCATAAAGGGAGATGCCCATAGCCAATCCATTGGGTTGTTTATAAAATTTGACATTGAATAAGAAAAAGTCCTGTGAAAGGCATAAATGAAGTAGGGATAGAATTGAAGTTAACTGATCAGGGTGAATTTTTGGAGAGAGAATGTTCTTGATGATATCAACCGTTTCGGTTTTTGGAACCGTAGTTGAGGGATAGGTTACGTCGAATGAGACCAAGAGGTAATTGTTGTGTAGATCCAATTTAGAAACCTTACTTACCAAATCCAGAGAATTTCCAACACCAAATTTGCGAGTAAAGCCAGAGAACTCAATTAGCAGATTATGAACGAATTTGGATAGGAATGAGGTTGGTGTGTATGTAAAACTAACAACAGGTCTTATAGGGGTATGAATTTTAGAAAGACCATAATATAGACGTGGTTTAAGAGTGTTGCTGGGAATAAGAATATAAGGGGCGTTATTTGAATCCAGAAATTCTTTGAAATACTTGATCAATTTAGAAGTTCGTCTGACGAAACTATTGGTGGGATTAGAAGATAGGAGTTGAAAACTGTTAATAGTCTACTTGTCTAAGATGACATCAATAATCACAGTCATAACTATAGGTTCATATAGTTTTTCCCAAACGGTGTTTTCCGGAGTGGATGAGACATTGTCTGGTTGGGTGACCCTGACGTGATCCTTTTGAGTCCAATATTATGAATTGACACAACTGTGAGACAAAGGTTGTTCTGGAGAGTGGAGATAACGAGTGAAAAAAGATGGAGAGACTGTTGAAGGAAAAAGATTTGTACAGCACTTCATTCATCAGAATATTTGATGAGATAGAGAGAGATTTCTTAGAGCCAGGCCAAAATATGATTGAAATACAGACTAGTTTCAAAAGTCTAGGGGGCAAATTTGAATCTGTCTGATATAAAGAAATTGAATAATTTGATGCTTGATGATGATACTTTAACTGGCAACCTTGATGAAGAAATGATTGATATGGACAATATTACAAACAAGTTTCAAATAATACAATATAAAGTGGAATTTTATCTTCAGCAAAAAGTGAGATGGGCATTCTTCAAATACCAATGAACGATGACTGAAACTTCCAACTATCGGATATCAAGAAATTCAACGGCAATATAAAGGATTGGTTATCCTTTTGGAGCCAACTTTGGAGAATCCACGGAGATAATGTGTCGGAAAAAAAAGATAAGTTTCAATATCTGATTCAGACAAAGCAACCGAAATCCAGAGCAATTGTAGACAGTTATCCTCCGACTGCTGTGAACTATGTAGAGGTCATAGGAAATTTGGAGTCAATATTTGAAAGAATCGATTTATTGGTAGAAATGTATGTCAGAGAGCTTCTGAACTTGGTTTTAAATAACCTCAACAATAGGACCAAATCGAACATGCTCTACGACAAAATGGAAACTCGGTTACAAGCTTTGGAGACCCTTCGAATTACCACAAAGAATGGTGCTGCAATTTTGTATCCACTGGCCAAATCATGTCTTCCTTCCTATGAACTTGACACCTTCATCCTCATAGAACTCATCCCCTCAATTTTGATTTGTTTTCGTTTTAGAAAATTTCGCGTAATCACCGATAATATCCGCAAAGCTTTTCCCCAGATAAGTTTGAATATAACTGATAGGAATTTTCCACGTTTTTTGTGGTACAATGAGAATAATGACTTGGAAGTATATCGACATGCGAGAGTTATGTTTGGAGCAACATGCAGTCTTTTCCTGTTGAGCATAGTTATACAGAACCATCTTCAGAGGTCCATGCTGTACCCTAGATTTCCTCAACAAGTTTTATTTCAACTTATGAACAGTTTTTATGTTAATAACTCTATAACAAGCTCGTACGATCAAATCAGTTCACAAATTTCATGATTGTATCCAAAGAACATATGGCTAAAGCAAAATTCGATTTGAGAATATGGGAGTATTCATTAGTACCATCAGCAGATGAAGTACAACAACCGTCAACAGTACTGGGTATGAAATGGGAAAAAATAGAAGATTCACTGCAATTGGATATAGACAGATTAGAAATCAAAAGGAAGGGACCAATACAAAGAACTGTTTTTTGTCTAAAGCTAGCAAAATTTTTGACTCAATCGGATTTTCTTGTCCATTTATAGTGATTCTTATAGTTTTATTGCAGAAAACATATTTATTGAACCTTGACTGGAATAGTACAGTACCTGATGAATTTGACCAACAATTCAAAAAATTGCTGAATGAAGTTGTTTCTAGTTCTAGCAGAGACCTATGCAGAGATGAAGATACTCAGATGGTCAGTTTAGAATTTTGCTCTAGATATTGGTGATACAAGTCTACATGTATTTGGTGATGCAAGCCAGTAGCCACTATGCAACTTCAATTTTCGTGAGGTCAGAAAGTTTATCGGGTGTCAAAGTGCAGCTTGGGTTAGTTTGGGTTAGTTTGGGTTAGTTAGACATGGCCTTCATAAGAAACATGTCTGTTTGTCGATTAGATTTATTAGCAGCTCTTCAAGTGCTCAATTCTCCAAATAATTCGTAAACGAATATGCATTTGATTTTCTACACCATTCGTACACGGAACTGATTGGAGAATTGAGCACCAAGAGGCTGGACTACTTGGTCTAGTGGAAAAAGAGTTCGAAGATTCTGAGAGAAGTTCCTGGTAATTGCTGGACTGATTCAACAATTGATTTATCAAAGATAAAATGTGGATAAAACTGAAAACCGTTCGTCAGAAACAGAGTTCAGGCGATAAGAACTCTCAATTATTCAGATCCTTGCAGGTAGGTACCAGGAAGTCGCAATCCAGTCGACCACCAGATAATGTTCTGCCAGAACATTGATAGAAACTCGACCGTAAAAGCGACCTGATTAGTTGAATGATCCAATACATTTATCGCAAGAAAAGGTGGACTATTCTTGAATCTTTAGATATTCTCTAGATTTCAGAAAATTTTGAATATGGTGGCTTGGATTAAGAGATTTATTTTCAATTGCAAAAACCCAAAGAATGGGGAACTTGCATGAAAAATTAAAAAATTGTTTTTTTTTATTGCAAACTGAAGAAGATCGCAAAAAACCGACACGTATTTTTTATTTCGTAAATATATGATTTTTCCAATAGTTATTAAAGTTTGAAGTTTTGTATATATAGATATACTGACCATGGTGTTACAATGTTATGACGTCATAACATAGCAATTTTAGCACACTTCAAAGCGTTATATCTCCGTCAATTTTCGACTAACATCAAAAAGAAAAAATACAGCTCTCCTTATTTTTCATGGACTTTCGAATTCATCAATAAAAAAAATGAGGCAAGTTCCCCACTCAAGAAGACGGTCACTTGATACAGATGAATGGGAGTCAGGAAACATTTGATTTTTGTGTTGAGGATAAACAATCCGGTTCTTTGGTTCACTTCAGGAAGGTAGTACTTTCTTGTTCCATAAGTGACTGAGCAGGTTTTCACACATATTCAATAAATTCATAACTAATTTTACGTGAATGAAACTAACTTCTTCTCAAAAAGAAAGCATCGGATCTGTATCTATAGATATTACATCTTTTGGATTATACAGGGTATTTATTAATTGAATGCCGATACTTCATGGCGATAATCCTTGAATGATTTTGAGACAAAAAGTTCAGATGAAAATAGGTCCGCAAGAGCCTAGTTTTTAATACAGGTTGTTGAAATTTTGAAAAATGAATATTTTTTTTATAAATACTTTGATACCTATCCAGATATCTTCATGAAATTTAGTACAAGTCTTCCATGCATCAATATGCATTTTTTGATGTACAAACAATTTTTTCTTTGACTATTCAATAGAATCTTTCTATTGGTTAATGTAACTCGTTACTCATACTAGTGACTTTTTTTCCATTACTTGATTGTTTTCAACCAATGAAATGATCTAATGTCATCACTTTACTGTTTTAGAGCCAATCAGAACATTCGACAAAATCTCAATTTTCAAATCCATCTTTTCGAAACAGCCCATTTGACCGTTCATACTTGTTCTATGGTCATTGTCACATTGTGTTAACAACCAAACCTCACTTTTAGTAAACTAGTTGTCAAAAATTGCCCTACAAATGAATTTGAATATTGCAAAGTTCGCTTCAATAATTGTTGAATAAGTATAAAGAAAGTACAGTATTCTACTCGCAGGAAATGGATACTACTCACTCGGATGATTACGCTACTCGCCTACGGCTCTTAGCGCAAACTTCATCCTCGTGAGTTATGTCCACCATTTCCCGCTCGTTGAATAATATACTATTATTATTTTTACCACTGGCGTCCGTACGGGTTTTTGACTCAATATTTTTGAAGAAAAAAAACTTGAACGCCTCTGCTTCCTTTCAAATTAAAAATTATTTTTGAAATCTCTATTAATTTCTGAGTGATTTGTTCTCTTGATTTTTTTTCGACCGGCACATGATTTTTGCTCAAGAATATAAAATCTGTTTAATTGCATTGACACCCTGCTGTATCCTCCAACAGTGGCGGCTGGTGGGTAAATATTATGGTGGTTCTGCACCGCGCCGCAGGTCAAAATTTTTCAATGGAATTTCCCCTCCTTTATAATAAACTTTCCTTCATTTCCACTAGGGGAAGTTCCGTTCTATTATTTTTTTAACTTCTCACACTTGAAATTGTTCGCGCGTTTTTTTTTGACGTTTTGACATGTAATGAAATATATTCACTACCAGAAAGAAAAGCGGGGTTATGTTGACTAAAACAGAATGTTTGGGAAAAATGGGGCGATATGAGCAATTAATTTGTGCTGTTAGAAAAGTGTGTGAAGTGTTGAAGTGACGTTAATAAGTGCTAGTGATTGGAAATTGGATCAGGCTTGTTTGCTATCCTCAGCCGAGAGTGGTCGGGGTAAATACTCGATTTTCTAAAGACGCCACCCGTTTTGTGCCCTTTAGCCTGGGTTCCAATGGATGTGCTCACTCAAAACGGGAAATCAAAGGTACTAGACCAAATTTAACTGCACACCAAAATGTTTATTCACAAAATTACTATCGCAGTTACGTTGATATTTCCCAAACAGTCGATATGCTCCAAGCTGATTATGATGATACAGATAAAGGAGAACGATATAAGCACACAAATAGCTACAAGTATAGCTTCAATGTGAATCAAATAAAATGAAAAGACCCAGTAATACTCTCAAATGGCCATTTGTGGTTCACAAACTCTGGGGAATAATTTCGATTTAAGTAAATATACCGGTAATTTGTTTATCAATAATATTAATCTATCGTTATACGGATAGGCTGATGTTCAATACAATCGAGAAACCGATGACTATCTCGTGCCGTGCAGTGGCGTAACAAATGAAGGGACAGTGTCCACTTATCCTGGTTCCAGAGTTGTGTTCCCCAAATTAATGTAGGTAAAATAAAATTGGAAAGGACTCACAATATTTCGTCTTCACTATGAGGGTTAACTTTTCCAGTTCGACGTCTAAAAGGGCTATGGTTCAAGGGCTTCGTGAACCAGTTATCTTCGATAAATACGCAATATTTCGTCAGGGGCTTCCGTCAGTCCAACGACGTCAATCGCACAAATGGTCCGATCAATCAAAAAGGTAAGCAAGGGACAAATTCAGAAGAGAAGATATTTTTAATAGGTAGTAAGTAGGCCTAAAACAACGGAAAAATCCAGTAAGAGATTTGTGTCTTCCAGATGCTTGTGGGAGAGAACTTACCAAAGTTGGCAGGTGGCCTAGCGTGATTAGCAACGTGCAACGTGCTAGTGGAAAAATGGAATTTTCCTGCTTAGGGACCATAAATCTCACATAAAATCATCAACAAATGGATGGATTGGAACAAGTAAAGCTTTGTCTCCAAAAAGTGAGCGTTTGGTCGGAAAATTCTGGCGAAAAATGGCAAAAATACCAAGAGGCATGCGACTTTCTCGGTCAGACTCAACCTCTGTTATAACCTTAAAAATCCAACACATGACATATGGCCCTTAAGTGACAGGTCACCCTTTGTTTCAGGAAAAGAAGAATCTGCAGGAATCGAAGCTAAAAATAGATGTCCTCGGAAATTGGCCTTGACCATGAACCATGACATTGACCCAGAAGCGGCCAAGATTAGTTCACCCAAAAAAGAAGAACTGACGTCGCAACAGCTGAGTTTGACAGATGTTTGTTTATATTAGTTTATTGGTAATTATTTATTGTTAATTTATTTCAAATAACTGATTTTCATAAGAGTTGAATACTGCTTGTTTAGTATATCATTTACTGTGAATGTGAATCATTCTGAGTATCTTGACAATAAATGTGAGTTTTTGTAGTTTTATTTATTATTCAAAATTGAATAAAGTTGACTGTCGATCGTTTGTTTACAAAAATAGAAAAATATATTTTTAGTTAATTTCTAAGCTAAATTTCGACTGTCGAATAAAAATCGTAACAACATCTCCCCTCCTTAGAATAAAAAGTTTGACAAAACTTTTCCATTCTAAACGGAGATAGAATACTGTACGACAACAAAAGGAGAAAACGTATTTAAACAAAAATATAAGATGAATACACTAGAATAGTAAGGGTTAGGTAATTGAGAAAAAATGTTAAAAGAAAATTTGGCTAGATGGCGTGATCTGGAGGATGAGCTTTTAGATCTTTGGCAGCATATACACCAACTTTTCGTCCATCCAGATCGACGATTTCATACGTCCATGGCGATAAGATCTTATTGATGACAAAAGGTCCTGCATATTTTCGGTTGAGCTTGGATGTGAAATGCTTCGAGGCGTCCGAGATCGTGAAATTTCTCCGATAAACTTGTTGATGGAGTTGAAAACCTTCGTGCCTTCTTCTCAAATCATACTTGTGCTTCGAACTCTCATATGCTTTCTTCAGTTTGGCTTGTACGTCTTTGAAAAGGTCACTGAGAGCTTTTGATCTTGTTTCCAGATCAAGTGGAGTATCATGGTCGACAGTAACAGTTGGTTGGTCTGGTCCTGCTGGAAATTTTGTCTCACGTCCATACACGATGAAATTGGGTGTATGTCCTGTGACATCGTGACGAGCTGATCTTATAGCACATCCAATTTTAGACGGATATGTATCCCACTTGGTATGATCTTCCTGGACGTAACAAGAAAGCATAGTCTTAAGGACTCGATGCACTCTCTCGACGGGGTTCGCTTGAGGATGATAGTTAGCGGTATACTGTATTGCTACTCCATACTGCTTCATAAGATCCTGGAAACAATTACTCCTAAACTGTTTACCGTTATCGGCGATGACTTTTTCAGGGGCTCCATGAATTAAGATAACGTCGTTTTCAATGCTGCGACAGATTGCTGAAGCTGTAGCTTTTCGTAAAGGAAAGAATAAAACGTATTTGCTAAACACATCGCAGACTGAGAAAATAAAACTATATCCTGATGACGATCGAGGTAAGGGACCCACCAAATCAATGCTTATGATCTGCCATGGCCTGGAACTTGTTGGTTGAGCACTAAGCATTTTTCCGATAGGGGCTTTCTGTTCGGGTTTGGCTTCCAAACAGATCTTACATCTCCGGATATATCTAGCCACGTCGTTTCTCATATTTGGCCAGTAGAAACGTTGAGAAATGCGGGAAACAGTTTTTAGTACACCCAAGTGACCACAAGTGGGTGGATCGTGATGTTCTTTGATCACAGAAGATCTGTTGTGTCTCGGTATCACAAGTAGCCAATTATCCTCTGGATTGAGTAGATCTGGATAGGTTGAACGGCATCGTTTATAGAGTTTTCCGTCTTCCACATTCCAAAGTGGATACTTTGAAGGATCTTCAGTAACTTTGCCACACAAATTTTGGTACCATTGGTCTGTAGTCGTTGACATAGAAAAAGCTGGAACAGAACTTGAAAATAAAGAGTCAACTGCAGGAACAGAACGGGAAAGTGCATCAGGAACTACGTTGTCTTTGCCCTTACGATGGATGATTTCGTAATCGTATTGTTGGAGTCTGATCGCCCATCTTGCTATTCGACCAACAGGATCTTTGATCGAATTCAACCACTTCAAACAGTAGTGATCCGTGATGATTGTGAATTTACTTCCTTCCACATAAGGTCTAAGTTTTTCAATTGCAAATAACACCGCAAGGCATTCCTTCTCAGTAGTGGAGTATTTGCGTTCACTCTTAGTTAAGGACCTGCTGAGATAACACACGACATGTTCCTCATCTCCCTCGATTTGTGTGAGCACAGCACCCAAACCATAGTCAGAGGCGTCACACTGTATGACAAATGGCTTCTTGAAGTCTGGACATGAGAGGACGGGAGCCTTTATTAAGTTTTCCTTTACTGCGTTGAAAGCATCTTCACAAGCTGAGTTCCAATCAAACTTCACGTTCTTCCGAGTAAGATTCGTCATAGGTGCCATAAGGGTAGAAAAATTAGGAACAAATCTCCTGTACCACGAAGCTAAACCGACTATACGTCTAACTTCTTTGACGTTCTTGGGAGGAGGAATCTGGACAATGGCATTCACCTTATCTGGATCTACAAGAAGTCCATTCTTATTGACCACGTAACCCAAATATTTCAACTCGGGTTTACAGAAGTTACATTTCTCCTTATTTAGAGTTAGGCCTGCGGATGTAAGACGATGGATGACTTCCTTGAGAACTTCGATGTGCTTCTCGAAACTTGATGTACAGATGATTACGTCATCTAAGTATACAAAGACGTAAGGGTCCAAATCAACACCAACGATACGGTCAATTAATCTTTGCCACACAGCAGGAGCATTCGTCAAACCGAATGGCATCCTCTTAAACTGAAACAATCCTCTTCGGGGCACTGTGAAAGCGGTAAGAGGTCGTGATCCTTTGGAAACGGAAATTTGCCAATATGCCGATTTAATATCTAAGGTGCTGAGATATGTTGCATCTCGAAGCTTGTCCAAGGTTGTGCTTACGTAGGGAATCGGATAGGCATCAGGAACTGTTACTCGATTCAGTTGACGATAGTCCACACAAAAACGCCAGCTACCGGACTTCTTTTTGATCATCACGATAGGCGATGACCAAGGTGAGTTCGATGGCTCAATGATATCATTCTTGAGCATCTCATCCAACTCAATCTCAACCTGTTGTTGTAGTGTAGGCGAAAGAGGGTAATACCTTTGTTTGATTGGCTGGGAGTCTGTCTTGATGGTCAACTCAACTAAATCTGTGCACCCTAACCGGCTATTCATGGTTGAAAAGGTCTCTTCTACAAGCTTGCTAAGAGTATTTTTCTGGTCAGGTGTCAAAGACTCCAGGGGCTGGATAGCACATACTTTAGCAGTAATTTCCGGTTCTCGTCCAAACTGCCACTCGTTAGCATGTAAATCGGGTATAATACCTATTCTTGCCCAAAAATCTATTCCCAAAATGAGTGTATGATGAAGAGAAGGAACAACTAATACATTGAGAACAACAACTTTGTCTCGAAGGGTAAAGGGAATGGTTACTTCACCTATACTTTCGCATGATCCTCCATTTGCCACTACGCAGCTTGTCCTGACAGTAGAATCCAAAGAACATACAGTTTTCAACATTTTCCATCCAGACGAGCCAAGAATAGTGCGGGTTGAGCCACTATCAAGCAAACCCAAAATCTGCTTTCCAAAAACTGTTACCTCTAAATAAGGTCGCTGATCTCCTTTAGCGTGAGACAAAATATAGTCCAAAAGTACAGTTGCACGAGCAGAGACGTCAAACTGATGGGCCGCAGAAGAAGGAACGTAAGACAGTCGGCCATCTAGCTTACGGTCTGGTCGTTTTTTAAGCATTTGGGACAGTTCTTGGAGGTTACACCATCGGTTCCACACTTGAAACAAAATACTCGACGAGGCTTGTTGCATTTGTTGAATCGATGACCCGATTCCTTGCAATTCCAGCACAACAGTCTGCTATCAGTTCTCACGGCATCAATTTCTATGTTTGTTGGATTCAGAAAATTGTCATTTCTTGAGCCTGATGGTTCATCTACGTCGATGGCTGAGATTGTGGCTGGCTTACGATAAGCTAGTTGTGGTTCCAACAAAGTCCTGTAGTTAGTAGGAGGCGGTGCAAAACGCTGAACTCTAATCTCCGTTTCTTCGACGGCACGACTCAATCTGAGAAGTTCTTCTAGAGTTGAGATATGATGTGTTGCTAGACGAGATTGGATGTATGGAAGGAGGTTCCGACGTATTATTTGGAGGCGACAATCATCCGAAGGTAAGGTTGGCAATCTTCTAAAAAGATTTTCCATGGCCACCACAAAGCTAACCACACGTTCATGTCCACCCTGTGTTCGGCGTCGAATTTCATCCCATAACCCAGTTTCATAGTCGTACGGTTCGAAAGCTTCTCTAAGTTGGTTGATGAGGTCCTCCCAACTGTAAAAACGTCTGGTTCGATACCACAATAGAGCATCCTTGGTGAGCAACTCAGGAGCAGAGCGCAAGAGCTGCTCCGTAGATACACCTCGGGATAGACGAAGTTCTTCCAACCTCTCCAAGAAATCGTTGAGGCTAGACTGTCCATCATATGTCAAGTTCCAACGTCCAATTTCGGGATTTTTGTAAGAATACTGAGAACGAGTTGGTGTGTATAGTCTGCTCCTTCCTGGAGAAAACTGAAGGTTATTCAACCGATCGTGAAAACCCTCATATACCTCTGGATGATTGAGAGTTGTGTCACGAAGGGTTGTATTCATCTGAGCAAGTCCAGAGCTATCTGCTATTGGATCAGCAAACCTAACCTGAGTAGTTCTACGAGATTCATTTGAAGAAGAAAATTGATTCATATGATGAGCTGAGTTTTCCTGGATGGGGTAGCCAGAAAATCCATCTGAGACTGGTACATGATGCTGATAATATGTATCTCTGTAAATATTTGGTTGATATGTAACTCGATGATTAGGAAACTGCGAGTGAAATTGCTGGTGGACTGATGCAGGAGTTTCAATGTTTGGCATGTCCAACAATGATGTCATTTGAGGTCGGGAGTTTGATTGGTTCGAAAGATGATGGCTTAAGTCCAATGGTTGATTTGATGATGCTTGAATAACTGGAGGGTTATTGATTGCTGATTGATACAGAAGATTCTGGGCAAACTGTTGACGTGGTTCAGATTCAGTCACGAATACCACTGAAGGAGATTCCGTTTCATCCAAGTCAATTAAATCATTCGTTGTTGTTGTTTCTGAACCCTCAGCATCCGTGAAAGTATTCGAAGTCGAGGTCTGAACTGTAGTTAAACTTGCTGGTTGTTGGTCGAGACCAGTCGAACTTTGTCCTAGATGAAGACGCTCTAATTGTCCAAGAAATTCAGCAGTTCTGGTAATAAGAGTCTCTTTCAAAAATCGATTAACTCCAGGCTCTGGAAAAATTCGTTCAAGTCTGGCTCTTGTATGCGCCAAGAAAGTATGCAGTTTCTTGAGCTCATTATCTTTATTTGAAAAATCAAATCTCTGTATATCTCTTTCAATAGAATACAATCTAGCTTTACAAAGACACAATTCACTTTCAGGTTCATAGCTAGTTGTTTTTGGAGCAAGAACAATTCCATCACGTTCCAATTTGAGGACTTCTCTTAAAGATGATCGTTTCTGTGCAAAAGTTCCACTTGTTGGTAAAGCGCGGATTGAAAGCTCATATTTTAATTCTTCGTGTCCAAGTAGATTCACTTCCATATTAGCCATAATTATATTTGTATAAGTTTTAATACAAAAAAAAAAAAAAAAAAAGTAATAATTAAACCGTTCAGTGGTTCAAGGAAAGAAAAAAAAAATTATTTCAACTTTGAAATCTCAAAGAAGGATGACAAGGGAAAACCCGACCCTCGCCAAAAAAAACAAAAAAAAATAAAAAAATAACCAAAGCGCAAAGAAGCGTTGCCCACAGCAATAGAGAGCAAAAAAAAATGCTCTAACCAAAACTAATTAATTAAAGAGGAAACGAATTTAGGTTAGCAAACAAAACAACACCTAATGAAACGAGCTACACTTGGAATTTTGTCTCAAAACCTCAAAAAAAAACAGCTCTACGCAAATAAACTGAATTTATCTTGACTAAGAAGAAGCTATGAGAGTCACTGAATGCACTTGCATCAACATGATGACTCGAAATGAGGTGAAACAAACAACACAAGTCAGCTCCAAACCAAAACAAAAAAGAAACTTAAACAAAAATATCAATCTCAACAATCCAAAATTCTAAGTCCACATCGACTAAGACCCTAGCAGTGTTGCCAAGTACACTCTACTTCAACCCAACGGAAACGTAAAAACCAGAAAACCACGATTAATTGGGCGCCAATTTGTAATGAAATATATTCACTACCAGAAAGAAAAGCGGGGTTATGTTGACTAAAACAGAATGTTTGGGAAAAATGGGGCGATATGAGCAATTAATTTGTGCTGTTAGAAAAGTGTGTGAAGTGACGTTAATAAGTGCTAGTGATTGGAAATTGGATCAGGCTTGTTTGCTATCCTCAGCCGAGAGTGGTCGGGGTAAATACTCGATTTTCTAAAGACGCCACCCGTTTTGTGCCCTTTAGCCTGGGTTCCAATGGATGTGCTCACTCAAAACGGGAAATCAAAGGTACTAGACCAAATTTAACTGCACACCAAAATGTTTATTCACAAAATTACTATCGCAGTTACGTTGATATTTCCCAAACAGTCGATATGCTCCAAGCTGATTATGATGATACAGATAAAGGAGAACGATATAAGCACACAAATAGCTACAAGTATAGCTTCAATGTGAATCAAATAAAATGAAAAGACCCAGTAATACTCTCAAATGGCCATTTGTGGTTCACAAACTCTGGGGAATAATTTTGATTTAAGTAAATATACCGGTAATTTGTTTATCAATAATATTAATCTATCGTTATACGGATAGGCTGATGTTCAATACAATCGAGAAACCGATGACTATCTCGTGCCGTGCAGTGGCGTAACAAATGAAGGGACAGTGTCCACTTATCCTGGTTCCAGAGTTGTGTTCCCCAAATTAATGTAGGTAAAATAAAATTGGAAAGGACTCACAATATTTCGTCTTCACTATGAGGGTTAACTTTTCCAGTTCGACGTCTAAAAGGGCTATGGTTCAAGGGCTTCGTGAACCAGTTATCTTCGATAAATACGCAATATTTCGTCAGGGGCTTCCGTCAGTCCAACGACGTCAATCGCACAAATGGTCCGATCAATCAAAAAGGTAAGCAAGGGACAAATTCAGAAGAGAAGATATTTTTAATAGGTAGTAAGTAGGCCTAAAACAACGGAAAAATCCAGTAAGAGATTTGTGTCTTCCAGATGCTTGTGGGAGAGAACTTACCAAAGTTGGCAGGTGGCCTAGCGTGATTAGCAACGTGCAACGTGCTAGTGGAAAAATGGAATTTTCCTGCTTAGGGACCATAAATCTCACATAAAATCATCAACAAATGGATGGATTGGAACAAGTAAAGCTTTGTCTCCAAAAAGTGAGCGTTTGGTCGGAAATTTCTGGCGAAAAATGGCAAAAATACCAAGAGGCATGCGACTTTCTCGGTCAGACTCAACCTCTGTTATAACCTTAAAAATCCAACACATGACATATGGCCCTTAAGTGACAGGTCACCCTTTGTTTCAGGAAAAGAAGAATCTGCAGGAATCGAAGCTAAAAATTGATGTCCTCGGAAATTGGCCTTGACCATGAACCATGACATTGACCCAGAAGCGGCCAAGATTAGTTCACCCAAAAAAGAAGAACTGACGTCGCAACAGCTGAGTTTGACAGATGTTTGTTTATATTAGTTTATTGGTAATTATTTATTGTTAATTTATTTCAAATAACTGATTTTCATAAGAGTTGAATACTGCTTGTTTAGTATATCATTTACTGTGAATGTGAATCATTCTGAGTATCTTGACAATAAATGTGAGTTTTTGTAGTTTTATTTATTATTCAAAATTGAATAAAGTTGACTGTCGATCGTTTGTTTACAAAAATAGAAAAATATATTTTTAGTTAATTTCTAAGCTAAATTTCGACTGTCGAATAAAAATCGTAACAGACATTTGAACAATGTTTGTAAAAAAGACAGGTTGCTTCGTAAATTTCTGACCAATCAAGCGCGGCAAAAGACGTCACCCGGTGGGCCCATTTGAATGAAAACTCTAGCAAGAACAAAACTTCAACCCAAAGAAAAATGCTTGTTATGAATTTGATAAAACTTAATTGAAAAATTAATGGACATCGAGAGAAATTTTTAAATTAATCCAGAAATATCTTATATTCCTCCTCCACCCCCTATGCCCCCACCGTAAATGAAAAACTGTATTCTTCTTTCTGTAGACTGGTTGCAATCATTTCTTTCACATACAATTTTTCTAAAAGGTTCATTACTCTAATAATTGAGAAATGGGAAAAATTTTGCCACTAGCTCCTATACACATTGA
The DNA here is from genome assembly GCA_958502075.1 of Orchestes rusci. NCBI lineage: Eukaryota > Metazoa > Arthropoda > Insecta > Coleoptera > Curculionidae > Orchestes > Orchestes rusci. The sequence goes on from OY293304.1 coordinate 21,806,210, forward strand.
ATATTATATTAATGATTTTTTGGCCGTATATAGATACAGATCTATTTCCGTCCAAGCTTTGATCACCACAACCTTAAAAAAAAAACAGGGAAAACAGAATAACGCATTCTTTTTGTTGCATCCACAAATCCATGCATTTTTCAAATAAATATAATCACACATACATGTCCAGACAGTCACACACTTTATTTTATTGTTTTCAAGATCAATCCTACGCACAAAAGTCAGGAAGTCAAAACATCAAGAATTATTCCCACCGCAAACAGACAGTCGCGAAAATCGATATGCAAAACTATCGGTACCGTCCTCCTTGTCCGTGATGCCGATTTGCGATATGCTGCACGTCATACAGCGATCTGTCTTGCTTAGATTCTCGTTTCCCTGTTCCCTTACCGTAAAAGAATATTGATTGTTTTGACTGCATGGGCGGAAGTGGGGTACAGCGGGGGTGTGCAAAGGAGCTCACAGTGCTCCTTCAATCGGCCCAGTTGAATATTGACCCAGCGATAGCGTGAGTTCGTATGTTATTCCATTGGTATACTTTGATTTCGTTGTGAAAGCTTGTGGCCTCGTGAGCCTGTGTGTAGTTTATTAGTCCAATCCAAAGCGAATGGAGATTGGAGAAAGCGAAATATCACATTATTTGTTTGTTGGTAACGGAACATTTTAATATTTGATAGACTTGTTAACATAATTATTTTTCCGGGGCCTTTTAATTTTTGATTGGGAGCTCTGCAGCGCTTATGCACCAGCCCCCACTGTCCTCCAATATTTTCAAGTCAGTAGCGCCCTCTCTAACATTCTCATGTATATTGATGCATAGAAGACGTGTACCAAATTTCAATAAGATAGCTGTATTAGTATCACAGTAATGATTTTTTTTTTTTAATCTCAACATCCTGTATTTTAAAATCTAGGCTCTTGCGGACCTATGTTCATAATATGAACTTTTTGTCTCAAAATAATCCAAGGATTATCACCCTTTAGTATCGGCATTCAATTAATAATCACCCTGTATACCAATATAGTTCATATCGCCACCATTCAGAATCCTTTTTATACTATGAATAAGAGCAAAGTTGAAATGAAAATTTGATTCAATATGAAAGCTCCAGCAAATTAAATTTTATATGTACATAATAGAATTGTGGAGTTTTTGCAAGGATAGACTCTTAACTTCAAGACGATCTGATCATGACTGGGGAACATCGTTTTCTTCTTTATTTTTTTAATCTTATGATCTATTCTTCCCCATCATTCGATTGAAAAGATATTGAACACTGCCGTACTTACTTACCTCAAATATTTATCTATCTATACGCCGGTAGCGACCTACACTGGTGCCTCTTGTGCGAGCGGGATTGGGAGATTTGGGTATATCGATATTGAGAGATTTGGAGGTGGATTGGGCATATCGATATTGAGAGATTTGGAGGTGGAGGAAGTGGCATTGTCAAGACACCCTTCTATGCGCCGGGTATTTGGTGATATGGGTATCCAATGAATGCGTTGCCTGAAATTTATATTAAAAATTAGAAACACACTGCTGTTGCTATAACTTCATGAAAAAACGACAATAATTGGGTACTGATAAATTCTACAAGAAGAAGAAAACAAGCTTCAAAGAAACAGGGTATTCACAGATAAATGGACCCCCCCATTAACTTCTCAATTTGATGTTTGGGAAAAAAAAAATTCAATTGAAAGTTTGGTGGTTCAAAATGAATTTTGTGAAAACAATGTTTTCACACATACAGGGTGTTTCAGAACTTCTGGGCGTGGTCCAACTTTCTCAATACAAATTGCAACCCTATTTTTTTATTTGATTTTTGCATTCTCCGGAAAATTCCAAACATTTTTTATTATAAACGAGGTAATTGTTGATAGATGTCAACTTCTCAAAAAAGATTTGAACAACGTACAGGGTGACCAAATTTTATCCGACAATATTTGAAATTTAGATTCTACTAATTAAAATTAACAATCTTTATTCTATGGACATTTATTTTGAAAGACGACGGAATAGCCCCTCGAACCATGAGAAAATCCACTCAAACAATAGGAGTTATAAACATTTTTAAAAAAGCTTCCAAAATGAAACTAAATATTTTGAAGGTTGTCATAGAATGAAAATTGTTCATTTTGATCACTTGGTAGAATCCGATTCTTGATTTGAATTGTTGTAGGATAAAACTGGGTCATTCTCTTTATACATAAAAAGAGAATATTTCAACTTTGTCCTCTTTGCAATATAGCATGTTCAAATCTTTCTTCACAAGTTGACATCCATCAACAACTACTTCGTTTGCAAGGTTTCGAAATAATACCATACATTTTAAAACATGCTTGAAAAAATAGCAAATTTCTGACGTTAATATCTTCTTATTGGTTGAATTTAGGTATAGGGTATGCTATATGAAAAACGTTTAAAATTTTCCGGAGAATGCAAAAATCGAATAAAAAAACAGAGTTGCAATTTGAAAGAAGAAAGTTGGACCACGCCCAGAAGTTCTGAAACACCCTGTATATGTGAAAACCTTGTTTTCACAAAGTTTATTTTGAAGCAATAAACTTTCATTTGAAACATTTTTTTTTCCAAACATCAAATTAAAAAGTAAATTTATCTGTGACAACCCTGTACGTACCGTATTGTACAAACTTTCTAGGTCAGGTCTTCTTATCTGTACTTGATTATCACGTCTTCGCGAGGTATATTTTACGGTGAAAAGATAAATTTCAACGAAGTTTCGGGAATTTGGAGAAACGGAATTTCTAACAAACGCGCTGGTGTCACATGTTCGTCATTCACCAATCCGGCGATTCTCCGTTTGACCAAATCACATTTAGCTGCGTCGTCTCGCATGACCATGGTGCGCGTCTGACGCTTCCTGCTGCTTGCTCGAGGACCGAGGGCTACGAGAGAGCCGCGTTGCCGCGTTTCACTTCGAATATTCGAATCTCATTTGCTTTTGGATTTCCGATAGGAGCAGATCACCGGTGCCGGTGACGGTGATTTGTTGGATGATTTTTTGATTGTGTTGTGTTATTTTGGACTCACAGCGTTAACAATAATTATTAGGTACCTAGGTAGATTTTTTGTTTTGGATAAGGTGGGATTAGGATGTTTCACTTTGGTCCCCGATTTCATGTTTTTTTCTGATTGAGGTTGTTTACATTATCGTGCAACGTCAGAGCAGATGACAGTGGTTTGTTGGATGGTTTTTCCAATGTGTGTGTGCTAAAAGAAGGATGTTTTTCTTTGGTCAGGGATTCAGTATTTTTTCTTTTGATTGAGAATATCTACATTTTGTGCGCAAGGTGCACGTCGGTTCTGTTTTCCTCAAAAGTTGGATTCATATTGGAGATGGATTTGGATCAAAACTGGGATTTGCCTGGGCATAAGCTGATTCAAATTCCTGGAGACGACCCAAGCGTTTTCCATTCATTTGCCGACCACAGACCGGATTTCTTCTCAGACATTCTTCCCGTCATTCCTTTCTTTCAAAGAATCGAACGTCAGTTAGTGGAAAATGAGATGATAAATGCACATTTCATCTTTCCTATCACGTTGAATCGACGTTCCAATTTGACAAGATAAACCGGCGTTCTTTTTTGTGGAAATGCCAGTTAGTATGCAAGATAATGAATGCGCATTCAATCTTTTCTCTCACGATCTACCGACGTTCCGACCCGACAGGAAAAACCCGCGTTTTTTCCTGTGTATAACTAGGTAACACAATAAACACCAATGTAGATTTGACGATAAAAAATTTGAGAGGATAAAGCAACAGGAATACCATCATGACTGAGAAAGATGGAAAGATGGCAGGAAAACGTTACGTGTTAGTGGGTGATAAGATTTTTATAATCCACCTTTTTTTAAAGGAAGGAATGACGGTATTGAATGCTGGTCTGTGGGAACCTTCTATCGCTGCTCGAAGAGCTGGTGATTCAGCTAGATTATTATTAAAGACACAAATTTGAATCATATTATACAATGGAGAGCGATAAAATATTTTATTTTTAGAACTGTTGAGCTGATCGTGGGTACGGTGCATACGAACGTATTTTCCACGTTTCCACGTAAACAGGTTGAAAGTTCCTCTATTCACCTTTAACCTAGTGCGCAAGAGCCTATCGACCTATCTATTACTTCCAAATTACTTTAGCTCCTTTTCCCGCATACGAAAATATGTAGACAAATGTCAGTATATTTACCCTATTCATAATTGGACATCATTGTCCTTGGACATATTCAAAAGGTCGAAAAGTGCTAAATTTTACCTTCTCTGTTTGTTCGGAAACAAACTGTGGTAGACAATTACTTATTGTTTCTGCCTACCAGTTTCTGCCAAGCCAAATCATTAAAAGGAAGCTTACTTTCAAGTTGTAATAACATAATTTACATTGGGGGTATGATTGAACGTTCACGTTAACTTAACGTATTTTTTGTTAAGATTGTTCACTAAAAGTGATATCAGACGGTTCATTCCGGATGAATGTTCACTCAAACGGATGTTCTCATTCTTCTCAATCCACTTTCACACAACAGACACAGAGTGAAAAAAAAAATAAAGTTCTCCTCTCAGTTTCACGAATATGTCGTCGAACAAAGTTGTGTGGGTTGGAATTCGGATGATTTGCGATCATGTCTTCACTTACTTCTAAGCTTGATAACTTATCAGCACTTTCATAGCATTGCTCCGTATGGCTCTGTTTTTATACTCACCGAGCTTGTGGTTTCAAAGTCCAGCAAAATAATTTTTGAAACACTCCAAGAACCGCAACGTGTTTTGATCATTCCACTCGAATACCATTTTTTCAAATGATAATAATAATTACACAAAAGGAGATGGAGGTTGCTAAGTGCGGGCGAGTCTAGTAGAAGTGAAACTGTTTTTGTTCATACCTTTTATTTTTTGTTCATTCGGCCCCCGAGTGAAAGTTGCCGAATGAAAATATCCAACATCTTTGGATCGGTTCACTAATGAATTCTTACTTCACTTTTGATTCATTTCATGTCTGGACGTTTCAATTTGAGTAAAAGATGCTGAATGAAAGGCGTAAATGATTAAAGAGTGAATCATCGTGATATCAGACAATTCATTCCGGATGAATTTTCACTCGAATATCATTCCATGTTCACACAAGAGATACAGAATGAGAAAAAAATCAACGTTCTCTTTCCAGTTTACGAGTATGTCGTCAAACGAAGTTGTGCGCTTTGAAGTTCAAATAATTCGCGATCACTTCTCCACTTACTTCCAAGTTTGAGTCCCTAGTCATCGCTTTCATAGCTTTACCCATATTGTTTTGTCTCCAAATTCACCAAGCTTGTGGTTCTAAAGACAAGAATAATTTTTGAAACACTCCAAGAACCGCAACGTGTTTTGATCATAATTCCAATTGAATACCATTTTTTCAAATGATAATAATAATTCCACAGAAGGAGATGGAGGTTGCCGAGCGCGAGCGACTGAAGACTGGGTCGAGTGAACCTGTTTGTGTTCATACCTTTCATTTTTCGTTCATTCGGCCCCCGAATGAAAGATGCCGAATGAAAATATCCAACATCTCTGGATCGGTTTCCTGATCAATTCATTCTTCACTTTTGATTCATTTCATGCCTAGACGTTTCACTTTGAATGGAAGATGCTGAATGAAAGGCAGAAATGATTAAAAAGTGAACCGTCTGATATCACCTTAACGCAAATATTCTATTTGCCAACAGCGTGGTCATGGTGAAACGGACATGTTAAGTTAACGCAAACATTCACGTAAAGTTAACGTAAACTTTGAGATTGTTTACTGATACAAATGTTCCACTTGCTACCAGCGCGAAGCGTTACCATGGTGAAATGGACATGTTAAGTTAACGTTAACGTTCAATCATAGAACCCATTGTATCCATTGAGGTCAACATTTTATCCATTTATAAATTTTATTCGCTTCTGCCTGGGATGTTAGTTTGTTTTGCTTTATATCAGTTTTTTGTATTTTCGAGATGTATTAAATTGCTTCTTGGCAATACGCATAACTACCCGTAGAGTGATCAACAGCTTAATTTATTTTTTCTATCACTAAAACGATTCATAATAATAGTGAGCGGCAAGTTGTATCTCAAAAGAAACTGCAGGCCTCGATCCATTCCATATTCCAATTAACTAGAATAGATGAGTGCTCGATTTTTCATCCAGAAGTAGTTGACAGACACGTAAGATCGTCGAACTTACTACGCGACTCGACAGATATGGTTACTCTGATGTTTTTTGTGATTATTACTGATCATGCCACATTGAAATTGTGAGTTTTTGTTTGTGTTTGTAGAGGTTTCTGGATCTAGAGCTGCCGAAATTACAGGAAATGACACTTCACACACAGGCTTCACCTCTTTATTGGGGTATACGATCCATTTGCTTAATCCAGAACCGATAAACAACGATAAACCGACCTCAGAATCTCAGGATACGGTTGGTAGGTAGTTGATAACGAAGTTAGGAAGAAATTGGACGATAAAATTATTGCAGCATAAATAGCCCGTGGAGGTCACCGGTGGTTATAGTCCAATACTATCTGAGGCTAAAGGAAGCCGAAATATTTCTAGCAGTCACCTAGAAAGATAGCTACTAGCAGGTACCCTTTTCTGCAACAGAAACGAATCAGGGTCTTCAAAGTACCTGTATTGTTGGAGGATTCAATTTGGATTCTATCATGCCGTATCGATATCACCTATCCAAACATATCTGAGAAGTATGTTTTAACTTAAGTTAACTATTATTGCCTGAAAAAAAAAAGATAAAAAACTCACAAGGTCAGTGGTGATTTTTTGGCTCCTATTCTGATAACAGTGGTATCCAGAGGATTCCGAAGTACTTCAATTTATAGAATCATAATTGTTTTTCAATTAATCTTTCCACATATTTTCTCGAAAAGTGAGTAGTTCCTGGATAAAACGTTAATCAAGCAAATAATGTCAAAAATCCAAGATGACGGCACCATTCTGATAATATTCTGCTAGCTAGAGTAAGGTTTAAGTATGTTTGGTTTGTATGTGTGTGGACCATAAATTCTATCGATTCACACTAATCGCAGCTTTATGTTATTTTATTTTCAGTTCACAATTAGCGGATTTTTAACTGTTTTGGGTTAATGAGAATCCGGAGCTCCCTCCTATTTCAATGACGGATATGAATCTGTTTGGTTATGGAAAGATTATTTGTTTCTCTTTTTCAGACAAAGATTTGTGGTCAGTCAAATCAGGCAATCATGAAATATTCTATCACTTTCAAATTTATAATCTGAAGGTCTCTACCATCATTTCACAGAAGTCTAGCACATAAAAGTCTGATTAGTGTGCTCAAGCAATTTCCGCGTTTCTTTTCATTTCCATAGAGATTTCCACCACTTAGCTTTTCTGACTTCGCATTAAACCGAAATATCTCATCTCCCAAATCACACATTTCCTAAAAAGCAATTTCCAGTGGAGATAGCCAAACCACTGATAATTCCTCTCCATTATATTCTATTTTAAGCACAGAGATTCGATGTTTTACGGGTTTTTGCCCCACTCAACACCAATCATTTCACCACTTACAACAATGAAACCGTTCAATTTCTTTTTACGTGCCATTCACTCCGGAGAAGCATTTTGAATCTGTTCAATTAAAATTATTTAATCGCTTTCCATTAGCGCGAAGCCTGCGAAATGGCCTTTAAATCTATATTTAGTTGTTTAAGCAGACCAATTGAATATAAAATTTTCTTCTCTCAGAAAACATCTCCATTTTGCACATTTTTAATGAGTAATCAACAATATTTCTTTGTTAGGATTGCAATCCAATTCATATACATAGCAATTTTTTTGATTTAAAAAAGACTGATGTTTTTTTTCAGATGATGTTACAAAAAAGCACTTTGAAATAAATAGGTACCAGTTCAGAGGGATAGGTAGCCAGAACAGACATAAGTACCTTTTCTCTTGCAAAGGTTAATTGTTGCAATACGTAAACAGGTGAAATAATCACCATCATCAATAATAATGAAAAAGGAAAATAATCAGAAGAAAAAAGAGAACGGAGTGTATGGTGAGGTATGGTGAGGACTGTTGAACTTTGCAAGTTCGTGTGGAGAGTTTTCGTGGGAAGTAACACTCTCAAACGCACAGATTTTATGACTCCCATTTGCCACCACCCGAGTTTTGGTACCCAATTCTATACGTCCTTTTTCATTGGTGAGAATACGCTATGACGAAGTTAGAGTATCTATCTTACAAAATGATCGAAGAATATCAAATCACTTGAAACCAGGAAAAAATGGTCGCTGGTCTTTCTTAACGGGTGCGAAAATGTGAATAATCACTGATCAAAGGCTTCAGAATAAAATGAGTGAGAAGAAGATTGGCACATGATTGTCCTTTCATTTGTGAGTTTTTCGAACATTTAGGGCAATCTCTGGTGGCAAATTTTGCTTTGCCACACGTGAAGCAAAATCGTTGGCAAGGTTTACCACATTGCCCAAACTGGTGACAAGATTTCTTACATTTTAAGCAAAAAGGTGAGTTGAAAATCAGTGCTGACCCATTAATCGCCGTGTTGAGCTGTACTGAGAAAAAAAAATCTGAAATACATGAGACATGATGATTTGATGAACGATGGTGAGCGAGAGCTGGCTCCTACAGACTTCGATCATTTGTGGGTGGTGGTATAGATCTTTCAAACCTCTATTTGGTCTCCTCCATGGCTTTGCATAGTCTGGTCGTTCATATATTTCACGTTTTCTGTAGCTAGAGATCTCAATTTAGAAGAAGCTTGAGACAAATTATTTGCAATCTTGTTGCCTCTGGTGGAAAAAAACCCAATTTTCTGAAAAGTCCTTCCATTGTGCAGCAATAATCATTCAAAACGCGCGAATTTGGAACCTTGAGCAACGATTGAGAACAAGATTAGGAGACACTGTTAAAACTCCTGAAAAAGTAATGGAGCAAATGAAAAGACAACAGTGATCATGAAACAACAAGCAGTTACAGTTGAGAGACAAGGTGCGAGTGCTAAAATGAAGTCTGATGCCGTTCGAGTCCACATGAAAGCCCCTCAGTTTGATGGCAAGCTATCTTGGAAGAATCACCTTCGCCAGTTCAAGACATCATCAAATGGATGGACTGGAATCGAAATAGCCCTGGTATCAACTCTGGCACGTCGTGGGGAGGCTACGTGATCCTGCAGACGCTGAACACTCAAGAGCAAGAGGACTGTTTGGGATGACATTACATTTTATGAACAGTTCATGCTTGAAGAAATTGAATATTGTGGGTAAGTGTTATCATCGTTCAGTTCTAAATTTAGCTCACGGTTTTCTTATCAGTAACGAGTCTCAGCCTGCAGTTTTCTTATCACCAGTAGACAGCATGTGGGTTTCCTATCACACTCCTCTTATCAACAGTTCTAAATTTAGCTCAAATGCAGTGTTCTTATCAGTAACATGTGTCAGCCTCTGGTTTTTTCTCGACTATAAATTGATTAGATAGCCTCGTGTTCAGCATCAAATTGCAAATTTCGGAATCGTTGTGACAAGCTTTCTACAGCGGAAACCAGATTATGTAATCGTCTAGTCCCGATACCGGTGTAAGCTAACCACATCTTGAGTGCTAAATGCGGAATGTCGAACCTTCTTTATAGTGGAACCGAAGTCTGTGAACTGAGTGCTAAATGCAGAATGTCAAACCTTTTTTATAGTGGAACCGAATTCGGTGAACTGATAAGAAAACCACATGCTGTCTACTGGTGATAAGAAAAACGCAGACAGATGCCAATAATTGAATATGGTGAGCCGACCGACGTCACGTTGATTGTATAAATAGTCTTGCGGTTTCTAGGTGCCCCATCATTTACGATTGAGTTGTTGTTGGTAGATGTTGAGTACTGCTACTGTTACAAACAATAATTATCACAACAACATGAAATTATTTGAAGAAATTGCATCCTTGAGCAGTTGCATTGTTGCAAAGTACCAAGAGGCATTTCCCCTACTATGTACCGATGAAGATCAAAAGCGTTGGCTGAAGAATATAAATAAAAGCATCCGAGACTTCCAAAGGGCGATGGCTGCACCACTATCCATTGGATTGAGAAAAAGGTTGGTGGCCAATTTGGGCCTTTTGAAAAGATTCCGGATGCTTATCAAGTCGAAATTTGAGGCACATGTGGGTGGAGGACACAAGCGCAGTAGTCGAGTCAAGTGGGAGGACCTGAAAACATCGTTTGACTCCCGCATAAGGACTGGGGTAATTATCAACCAAACACATTTGAATCTAGGGTATTTTTTTAGTGATTCATTTTTCCTATTCAAAGTAAGAATCAACAAAATTTTGAAAGAGTTCAGTGCTATAAAAGTGAATGCAACTTTTTGCGGTGAATTCGTTGTTAGCAAAGATAACGTTGAACACCTCGAATATAAATATTTTCCCACAAAAAATCAAACTTTGGACATGGGGACCAATTTGATTGAGTGGTTGATAATTTTATCAGTAGGCCAATTTTGCAAAAAATGGAGGATTTTCAAGAACGTGACAGTGGGTGGGCATTAAGAAGAATTATCAGTTTAGAGATTTGTATTAATAAACATAGCTTTGGGGTGGGTGCTTCATCCTACATTCCTTTACCCAATCAAATTTTAAAGAAAAAAGCATGTGTTAACATTAAAAATGATGATAACGCATGCTTTTATTGGTGTATAGTCGCTGCTTTGTACCCCAGTAAAATCCATTCTGATAGAGTTGAATCATATCCACATTACACCCGCGTCCTTAATACAGAGGGTTTGGATTTTCCAATGACAGTCAACAAAATTCATAAATTCGAAAAATTAAATAATATAAGTGTAAATGTTTATATGTTGGAGATGACTCAAAATGAAAAGAATGAATTCTTTAGCGTTCTACCTTGTAGGTTAACAGGTGAAAAATTGGAATAACACGTCAACCTACTCATCATTCAAAATAAATATTTTCCAAAAATTAATGATTTTGAACCATTGCCAAACATTGAAAATGAGATTGAAATTTCATATCATTATTGCTTGATAAAAAATCTATCCAGGTTAGTGAGATCACAAATTAATAAAAATGAACATAAAATATTCATTTGCGATAGATGTTTGAACTATTTCCAGTCTCAGGAACGCTTGAGTGAACATTCAAGTGTGTGTGAAACAAAAAATGGCTCAAAAATTTCATTCCCCAAATATGATCATGTTTTCTTCAGAAATCATATTTATAAACAAAAAGCACCATTCATCATATATGGGGATTTCGAATCAATTTTGAAGAAAATTCCTGCTGAGTTAACACATTTAAAAACTGTCAATTTCCAAGAGCATATTCCATTCAGCATTGGATTTTTATTCAAGTGTTCCTATGACGACTCGCTAACCTTTTACAAAAGCTACCGCGGCGAAGATTGTTTAGGTTGGTTTGGAGATCAACTGAAAAATATAGCGAAATTTGTTGAAGATAAGATGTCTAAAATTGTACCCATGTCGGAAGTGTTGGACAAGAGTATGGCCAAAGAGTGTCACATTTGCGAGAAACCTTTTATTCACACAGATCAGATTGTTGTTGACCATGATCATTTCACGGGAGATATTAGAGGTTTTGCCCACTCAAATTGCAATTTAAATTTCAAAAAACAATTCATTGTCCCCATTGTATTCCACAATCTCTCAGGTTACGATTCCCATTTCATTCTAAAAGCCATAGGAAGGGTGGAAAAATTCAGTATTCTTCCACTCAATAAAGAAAAATACATTTCCTTCACTCAGTATGATGATGAAACCAGCATAAAATTTAGATATATCGATTCACTACGATTTTTAAATGCATCTTTGAGTTCATTAGCATCCACATTGAAATTGGAGGATTTGATAAATCTAAAGAGAGAATTTTCCTCATGTAATTCAAAACAATTTGAATTATTAACACGTAAGGGGGTTTTTTGTTATGATTATGTTGATAATATGACTAGATTGGAAAAAACAAGTTTACCACCCAAAGAAATGTTCTATTCAAAATTATATGATGAAAATATTAGTGATGAGGAATATTCACATGCCCAAAAAGTATGGGATGAATTCAATATTCAGAATTTGGGTCAATACAGCGATCTGTATTTAAAAACAGATGTTTTGTTGTTGAGTGATGTTTTTGAAAACTTTAGAATCAATGCACATAACATTTATGGTTTGGATCCAGCGTGGTATTTCACTCTACCAGGTTATACTTGGGATTGTATGCTGAAATATACAAAATGCGAGCTGAGGCTGTTGAAAGACATTGATCAAATTATGTTTATTGAAAAGGGCTTGAGAGGAGGAATTTCAATGTGCTCAAATAGGTATGCTGAAGCAAATAATAAATACATGACGGAATATGATGAATCCAAACCATCAAACTACCTACTCTACCTCGATGTGAATAATCTTTATGGGTGGGCAATGATTCAACATCTACCATACGATGGATTCGGGTGGGTTGATCCCATTGATTTACCAAATTTCGATGTTACTTTAATCGAGGATGATGCTCCAGAGGGTTATATTTTGGAGGTGGATTTGGAATACCCTTAAACACTTCACGACTTGCACAGCGATTTTCCATTCTGCCCCGAACATATGGCCCCTCCAAAGTCCAAATTTCCAAAACTATTAACAACTCTTCACAACAAAACAAAATATGTTATTCATTACCGCAATTTAAAGCAAGCTGTGAGTAATTGTGTCAAAATTACGCAAATACATAGAATTTTAAAATTCAAGCAAAGTTCTTGGTTAAAGGCATACATCGAACTAAACACTCAACTTCGATCAAAAGCCACTAACGATTTCAGCAAAAATCTCTTCAAGTTAATGAATAATGCTGTATTTGGTAAAACAATGGAAAACATTCGAAAACATCGTATTGTGAAATTGGTTAATAAATGGGAGGGTCGATATGGTGCCAACAATCTGATTTCCAATGCAGCATTTCATAATTTAACAATTTTCGCCGAAGATCTGGTAGCTATAGAAATGAAGAAAACAAATCTCATTTTCAACAAACCACTTTACATTGGTATGTGTATTTTAGACATTTCAAAGATTGTAATGTATGATTTTCATTATAATTTCATGCTAAAAAAATCTTTTTCTAAAAAACCCAAGCTTCTGTATACGGACACGGACAGTTTCATTTACGATATTGAGTGCAATGATGTGTATGATGAGCTCATCAAAAAAGATCTTTCCAAATTCGACACCAGCGATTATCCTCCAGATAACGTTTATCAGATTCCATTAGTAAATAAAAAAGTTTTGGGGTTAATGAAGGATGAAGCAAATGGTAAAATTATGACACATTTTGTGGGGTTGAGGTCGAAAATGTATTCATATAAAATTCAAGGTGTTCAAAAATGTATGAAAAAAGCAAAAGGTGTAAAGTCTTGTATTGTCAAGAACAAAATTACTTTTGATGATTATGTAAAATGTTTAAAAGAAAATGTTGAAAAAATTGTTAACCAATGCACAATCCGCTCAGTAAAGCATTCCGTTTATAGCACTGAACAAACTAAATTAGCCCTAAATGCCCTAGATGATAAACGCTGTTTGATTGATAATAGTCACGACACCCTCCCATGGGGCCACTATAGTTTACAAGATATTGTTGATAGTTGTGGAAATAAAACATTTTATGATAACATTTTTTTATTCATCATAAGGCGGCGACAGCGGTCACATACAATTAAGCCCTAAGTACTCGGTGGAATTGATTCATTACACTTCAATGAATTTGAACTATATGATGAGGAATTCGGCGGTTCAGAAGTATGAATGTCTATGGATTTTTTACAAAAACAAAATACGTGTTTGCAATCTGGGCAGCATACTGAGCCGCCGCCGCCATAAACTTGTCTATGGAGTCCTGAAATAAAACCAATTATTGTTTGATGGTGAAAACGATTCTGGTGCGGGGGCTGGTTCTACACACATACGATAGGTGGTTGAGCTCTGAATCCTACAAGGTGTTAAATCACTGATAATCTCAATTAAAAAAAATTAAATCACACTAACCATGTTTATTCATCCCAACTGTGATCTACCATGTTGGGGTTATCTGGGGGTTGGAGTGCCGGCCAGGGTTCCCCCTCGGGCTGATACCGCGGCTCACAAGTCCGCAAATGCGCAGCCATTTTCTTCTTTGTTGGAAAATAATGGTGTGGCCTATTCGGACATTGGAGCCATGATGGATGTTGTGCCCGGCATTTGAGAGTATGTGTGTAGAACCGATGTGGCCCCCGCACCAAATGATTAGGATCAAAGGGGCACACATGCAGATCTGAGATTGCCTCAGGATCCTACAAGTTAAATCACTGATAAGCTAAATTAAAAAAGAAATCACACACTTACCATCATTTTGAGCGGCTTTTTTTGTTGTGAGCTCGAGGGGGCGTATTGATTTTTAGATGATGAGGATGTTGAGGAATTCTAGAATATATTGTGTCAGCTCACTGCACAAAAAAAAAAATGTACTCACCATTTCTGCTTGTTGTAAGTGGGTAAGTCTGTGTGTGTGTTGAGTTGAGACAAGACTAATTCACAAATCAATCGGAATCGTCTATTTATATGGTTTTGTGTGCGGAAGCTTGCTGATATAGCAAAACCACATGTAGTCTACTGGTGATAAGAAATTAAACATTTTTTTTTTCATTTTATACGCTTTATTTTATCCAGATCAGTTAACAATCTATTTCGATCATGGTACATGATTTGTTTTAAACAATAGGTTTCTATACAAGGAGATTTTTTATAAAAATTTGAAATAACATCCTCAATGGAATTTTTCCGCAGAGTTGATTTTTGAACGACCAAACTTATCCAAGGTCATCTCGCAACTGATTTTATAACCCCAGCTTCCTCAAGTTCTTCAATCAAGGATGATATTTCATTATCATGAGAGGTGTTACCAGCTTGTTTTGATCCAATTAATAATCTCAGTCTATCGACTAACTCATTTACATCATTCCAGTATACATAATCAATTGGATTTGAATTGTAGAGCATTGTGGACAACCCACTTCCTTCTGGGTGAATAATTTGAATTATCGGGCGAATAATTTTCTTATGTTTATAACCCACATTGCCCTTGATTTTTCCCGATGGTTTGAACCCCATTCGATATATATTTGTTATCTCTAAAATTTTTTTATATGCGTCTAAATCAGTCTGAGTGTATTTTTTAGGTTCCTTAAGAAATATCAATTCATAGAGTCCCTCTGCACCATCAAATTGTTCTTTATTGATTACAATATCACCATTTTTCCGAAAATCAATTGGTGTGATACCAAGCACCCATTTTGATGATGATTCATCATATTTAGGTCCTGTACTAGTTTCATCAATATTTCCCGATAAATTATGATAAGCTGATATATACTTTTGTGTGATTTGCGAATAATTTTCATAATTTGAAACTAATTTTTCGGGGGAATGAAAAACATCTAGCATACTTGCATCACTATCATCATCAACCCAATTTTCATCACCATAATCAATAGGTGTTTGGGGGGTATTGAAGAAATTCTTTGGAGATGATTTCAGACGTTTTTTTAAAGGTTTTAGGTGTTTTCGTGAGGTTTTTTTGTGGTGTTTAGGTGTCTCCAGGTGTTTTCGTGAGGTTGTTTTGTGGTGTTTAGGTGTCTCTGAGGCCCTTTCGAGTTGCTCTTGAGGTGTCCTTGAGGTGCTTTCGAGTTGCTCTTGAGTTGTCTCTGAGTTGCTTTCGAGTTGCTCTTGAGGTGTCTCTGAGTTGCTTTCGAGTTGCTCTTGAGTTGTCTCTGAGTTGCTTTCGAGTTGCTCTTGAGGTGTCTCTGAGTTGCTTTCGAGTTGCTCTTGAGTTGTTTCTGAGATGGTTTGAAGGTTTTCTCTACCATCTTTTGCAATTTTCCTCAATGGTGTTGTAATGGGCTTGAAAATTCGCTCGAGCGACTCATCTGTTTCAGACCGACCCAATTTCAAAGCAAGATATTTTTTTCGAATATCTTTTGCTATGTGACATATTTTTTGCTTACGTTCTACATCTGACTGATTCAACAGCTTCATGATTAATGAGGTGTTACAAGTCATCAACCCTTATATACTCATCAAACCCCCTACGATATCTTCCATCGTTTAAATCAAATTCCTTTACCACTACAAGAGCTCCAAATTTATGTCCATTCCAACATTGTGAGCATATCATTTTGAAGTCATCATAAGATATATCAGGTGATACATGCTCATCATAGACATGTCGTAAATTAACATCATCCTGTTTAAACAATACAACCATATTACAATTATCACGTATCAATTGCTTTGGTATTTTTGAGTAGGTCTGACTAAGATATACAACATCAATCTCCTCATGTCGACACATGGAAAAATAGTTTCTGATTTTATTCTGCTTTTCACATGCCACATCATCAAATATGAATACTGAATTTTTTCTCGCCTGCATTGGATCCATAATCATGTCATTGTCACTATATGGAAAGTATGAAACCTCATTCACACCCCCCAAGACATCCTTCAATAATTTATATTTAGGTTGATATAATGATTTTGAATAGACATATACATTTTCAAAACGTAACCCATTCCTGTTAAATAATAATGCGAAAAGACAGTTTGTTTTCCCACATCCACTTGGGCCGCAAAAAATGGCACGAACATAATTTGGTAATAAATTACCATGTCTTGAATAATGTGCAACTTTTTCACTCAGATCAAAATTTTCTATTGGGAGCTTAAGTCCTTGTGGTACCACATGCATATTGAGAGTGTATGGAGTATGTGATGTGTTAGGGGTATATATAGGTGGGAGTAGTTTGGAAATGTTAGTGTTATGTTAACCTTTGAACATAAAGGTTGTGGATTAGTCAATTCAATCATCAATAAACTACCAGTTGAACTCCATCTACCGGGATATCAATTTTGTGGTCCTGGAACCAAATTAGCACAACGTTTACAGCGAGGAGATACAGGTGTAAATCCACTTGACGCCGCTTGTAAACAACACGATATTGCATATTCACAAAGTTCTTCATTGTCAGATCGACATAAAGCAGATTGGGAATTGGAAAATCGAGCGTGGGAGCGAGTAAAAGATAAAAATTCTAGTTTGGGTGAAAAAACATTTGCTTGGCTAGTGACTACGGGGATGAAGGCTAAAAGGAAACTTGGAATGGGTCATTCATTCAATAAAAAAGTGATTAGACCTGCTTCCATGTCTTTAAAAAATTGTGATGAATCAAATTTGAGGAAAAGTAGCATGATTGCATTACGCGCAGCTCGAAAAGCAGTGAAAAGAGTTGGAGGTCGACGAAAAATAAGAATTCCCCGAATCATCCCCATTGAATCAAAATCTGGTGGAATTTACCCATTAATTCCTCTGTTTGCTGGACTCAGTGCTCTTGGAAGTCTTGCGGGGGAAGCTGCAGCCATAGCTAAAACGGTGGTGGACACGAAAAATGCAAGAAAGCAAATGGCTGAGAATAAGCGACAAAATCTGTCAATGGAGCTTGGTCGAAAGGGGTCGGGCATTTATTTGAAAAAGAATCCACGTGGATTTGGATTGTTTTTGAAAAAACAAAAAAACTACCAATAAAGCTACCCAACAGAGCCCTATACGACTATGAAATTAAACTGTTTGTAAAAAAATTGAAAATTCCATATTTTCGAGGTGTATTCATGCGAGACACTTTGCCTCAAAAAGTACACATCAATGAGAGTGCTGTTTTGAATTTGGATACAAATGACCATAGTGGTACGCATTGGGTAGCTTACAAGAAGCGTGGATATTTAGTTAACTATTTTGATAGTTTTGGTAATTTGAAACCACCAGTCGAGCTTACAACTTATCTTGGTGATAAGGCGCACATCCTGTACAACCGGGATTGTTATCAAAAATTTAATACATCAAATTGTGGACATTTATGTCTTAAATTTCTCTATAAAAACAAATAAAGTGATGAAAATTTGCCAGTCATGTCTTTAATCTTCACAGTGAAAGGTCGTACATCAACACTATCCACAGACTTTACTCCACCCATTCAACTCGATCCTGATTATCAATACGGGTTGGCTGTCCTAGGATTTCATTCCTACAACACTATTCCCAACATTGATGAGAATACAATATTTACTTATCTGGATAAGGAGAAAAAGTCTCAATCTATTGTAATACCATCGGGTGCCTACGAAATCGGTGATATCAATACATATCTACAAAACTTTTTATCACAAAAATTTTCATTAAAACCAAATAATAACACTCTCAAGTGTGAAATTTTCCATCCTCATTTTGATATAGTATTTAAAAAGGAGGATTCTCTTGCCAAATTGTTGGGGTTCTCATCCAGAATTCTTCCAGCAGGTATAACACATCAATCAGATTTACCTGTGAATATTGTAAAAGTTCGTACAATTCACATTGATTCTAATATTACCAGTGGAGCATATTACAACGAAAAACCATCGCACACTCTTTACGAATTTTCCATCAGTGTTGACCCAGGGTTTGCAATCGACGAGATTCCCAAAAACTTGATTTATCTACCAATAACAAATCACGAGATAAATAATATCACTCTACAAGTTCAAGATCAGGATTTTAATCTGATAAACTTCCGTGGTGAGGAGATCATCATTAGATTGGAATTGAAAAAAAATGGTGCTAGTTATTGAAGCATATAAAAGGGGTGTTGTTGCATTACCTAGATCAGTCGTTGTGCGACCTCGTTCGAAGCAGGGAAAATTGGGTGGAAAATTATCTCTTGTAAACAAAAACTTTCTCAAATCAATTGGTTATGTTGTCAAAACAAGTATTTGATCTGTATTGAAAGCCAATACATGATGATACGATTAACCACATGGAATGTCGCACTTATCTCCCGTTTATCAAGTCATTCCGGAATAATGATAATATTGAAATTACTATTAATCGCAACGATGCATGGCTTTTGATGAACGAGGCGGCGCTAATAATTAAAGGTTCATTGAAGAAAAAAACTGGTACGGGGGATATTAATCTACTAAATAATGCTGGTGCGTTTTTCTTTGATTCAATCACTTATGAATTGAATGGTATTGAGGTGGAACAAGTGAAAAATCCGGGAATTGTTAGTTTATTTCGTGGATATTTATGTTATGCAAATGAGGATACCAGGCATTTACAAATTGCTGGTTGGACCTATCCAGACAAACCAAAATTATCTGATGGGCGATTTTATATGCGAATTCCGTTGAGTCATTTTTTTGGGCTTTTTAATGATTATAAAACCGCAATTTGCGGTAAACACACCATTCGTTTGGTAAGATCACGCAATGATTTCAATTGTATGCAGATTAGGGAAAAAGCTGATTCGAAAGAAACAACCACCGCAGAGCTTTCAATAGATGCTATTGAGTTGAAAGTTAAACATATAGTGGCCAATGATGCAATCAAACTCCAATTAATGAAATCCATTCGAAGTGATCAAGCTATTCATATACCGTTTAGAAAATGGGAGATACATGAGCTATCTGCTTTGCAGACAGATGCAACCAAAGAAGTTTGGAGTATTAAAACAACAACCAGTGTTGATTGTCCACGATATGCAATCATCGCTTTTCAAATAGATCGTGTTGATAAAGTAGCATCAGCCATAACGCAATTCGATCATCTGAATATATCAGACATTCGATTGTTTCTAAACGGAGATTATTATCCATATGAACGGATAAGCCTCAATTTTGAAAAGGATGATTATTCGGAAGCTCACTACAACTATACAGAATTTTACAAACACTTTGGGGGAGTGGATAACAAGCGACCACTTTTGGATTATACCGAATTCAAAACTCATGCATTATTTGTCATCGACTGTTCTCGACGTGATGAATCCCTAAAAGCATCAACCATAGATGTAAAAGTGGAGATTGAGTCACGTGAGGGATTTCCCACCAGAACAAAAGCCTACTGCATAATCATCCATGATTGTGTTATGGAGTACCTTCCTCTAAGTGAAATTGTGAGAAAATTGAATTAGTATGATGGAGACGCTTGAAGAGCTTGATCGCAAATGGCGAGAGGTGTTCCAGTCAAGGACCAGATTTGCAGTACACCATGAAACATTTAAAAAAATTGTAGCAATTATGATTAAATAAAAACTTTGTGTGGAATTGTTTGCATTATTATTGACAACACATTCATTTTGCGATAATGCCGATAGTGAGCGAGCAAAGTGGGTGTGCGGCATATCAAAAGCTCAAGTTCAAGGTTGTGGGCTGCTGATAGTGAGTGATCAAATTTTGGTGAGATTATGTGTGTGTTTGCGACTTTTATCAAAAGCTCAAGTTCAAGGTTGTGGGCTGTTGATAGCGGTGTGCAAAATTTGCAAAATTTTATTCGAATATGGATTGATATTGGTGAGCTTGGTCTGATTATGTGTCTGCGGTATATTTTTATCTACATCGCCTTACTATTTAAGCGGTGTTTGAGCGCGGAACAAGTAGTACATCAACATGAGCCAGTCTAGTCGCCACGATACTTCTTCTTCCCTACACCCGCTGATGCGGTAAGTATAAGTGAAATTGTTCGAATATGATTATTGTTTTTAGACCATCAAATGGATCGCTGCGACTTCAGCCCCATTATGAGCCTACCCCACAAGATTTTCATCAACATCCACCAGCTCCCCCATCACCTCAATATGTGCTGATGCGTCCACCCCACGATACTCCCGTACACCTCACGCCACCGCCGCCGCCGCTGATACAGTAAGAGATTGTTAATTTATTATCTTAATTTAAAAATTTGTTTTTCAAGATTAAAGAAAAAGCCACGGCTTCAAACACCGCCGCCACAGCCACCACCACCGCCTCCGCCGCCACAGCCACCAACACCCTTTCCACCAAACACATGGCCAATGGGTGCAACACAGGTGTCGGAGTCACTGCGAAGTTGGTGCGTGGCTTCACACAATCCATGGTGTTGTCGGGGGGCGGTGAACAGATGAATGCTGCTCATGCTATCCGTGTTGAGGGGGTGTATGGAAATACCATATTTTATATGAATTTTTGAATAGACCAAATTAAAACAAACAATGTTTTATTTCACAAGAATTTTATTCACAATAGCACATCGGACGCGTGTCTCTTTATCAGTCAACCACAACCTTGGAATTCACAATAGTACATCGACCGCGTGTCTCTTTATCAGTCAACCACAACCTTGAACTTGGCGCTATAGTTGCTGTACTTTATTAATAAATTAAAACTATGAATTCATAGGAATTTTACTTACAATTTGCCTAAGTAACAGTCTAAGTTGTTCATATAAAGATATCATGGGACACTCTATACCAAATGTATTGAACTCCAATTTACCGGAATTTTGTAGGGAATTTTCAAATTCATTATATTCAAAAAAGCGACCATCTTGAATGAAGTATAACAATCCATTCACATATCGAAAAACTTTGGTGAATAGGGGTGGTATACCATTAAAATGTATTGATGTGTAGCCAAAGGACTCTGGCTGTAGAGTACACTCATCCAAATTTACAAAGGCATTATCGTCATAAAAGAAGATGGTTTTTCCAGAATAGGTATTGACTGCTCCAAGTAACTTTCTACCATCCACAAATGGTTCAAATCTTTTTGTTATATTGATTCGGTCAATTAATCTAAATCTATCCTCGCTTAGTATATATAAATAATCATTTATAACTACAGCTATCTGCCCCGATGGTCTTTTATACACAGCTGTTAGTTTTTCAAACGGTGGCAGGAATTTAAGTAGTAGACGAATCGGTAGAGCTTTTGAGGTGAACATTTTTGATTTCAAACTCATTATCCACAATTTTTCCCTATAGAAAATATATAAATGTTGATTGTGTATAAGATATAACAATTGACTTGGATCGGCATCACAAATATCATAGATTTGAGAATTTTTTAGATTTGAAGCATTAATTTGAGTTGTTACAGGTAGTTGGTTTATCGGTGGTTGTGGTGGTGGTGTTGGTGGACTTGCTAGAACTTGCTTTCTTACACCATATAAGTTTTGTATGCCTTTGATATCATCTTGATTCAGAGCGGTTTTTCCATACAATGGAAACATAAGTGAACTATTATCCAATGAATGACCTAAACCTAGGACGTGACCAATTTCATGTGCCAAACTTGATAAAAAGTTCAGCTGATTGTCGGGTATTTTTCCATCAAGTCCATAGTACCAATTTTCACTGGAGTCCATATGAATTTCACGACAATGATTGTCTTGTGGTGGGAAAGCGTGTGCCAAAACTTTACCGGAACCATCAAATGGGAAGTCGCAATGACCACTCATACATCTTCGATTATTACTATGATTGAATGATGCAAATGAAACAATTATATCTGGATTTATGACATTCCTCTCAAATGTCAAATTTGCATGTTCAGACCACATTGCAAATGCTCTCTCAATCACAGGATTTATATCTTGTGCGAGTGTTGTTCGACTGTAGTACCATTTCAAAACGTGTTTATTCCAAGCGTTTTTCAGTATAAATGACTCTGGATAATCACTCATACCACATCTCGGTCTGCTCATAAACTCTAATGTTTCATTATTTTCAGCACCATCAACCGGTAATAAGTAGTTCTCCTGAAATTGCACCAATGCATCTGTTTGTAATGCATTCTCCACAGGTGTATAATATCCATATCTTATCAGATACTCTGTAACATTCACTTCAGCTGTGGTGAAGTAGTGAAAGCACATCAAAATCATTAGATGTTTCATTGTCACCCGCTATCGCTAAACTGATTAAAATTCACAATTCAAACCCCTTTTATACAGTTTTTCTTTATTCAAATAATGTTTTGATACAAATATGACAGGCGAGTTTATATGTACAATATGGATCCTTATCATCGATTCCGGAATCATCTTCATCCGATGTACTATGACCCCAACATGGTTTGAGAAATTCCTCCAAAAGTTCCTCGGGAAGATTCTTCAAGTATTGTATGTATGATGGATTGAGTTGGTGAAGGGTTGCACGTATTTTTTCAACTTCTTGAGGCAACATACTGATAAAGTTCCCAAGTTGTTTTGAGGGTGAGAAGTGTGATACTGGTTGTGATATAATACAACAGATATGGCACTGTGGTGGGGATGTCAATGGAGGTGGTTACATTTTTCCAATCACTATCACCATGCGTTTGACCTTGGAAAAACATCCGTACTTTGTAGTCCATCACATCTGTGGGTAATGGAATGCTGAACATTTTCGCATCATAATTCACTTGTGGCTGCATCTTCAACCAATTAGTTGGCCAAGTGTCATTCGTTTTATTAAAACAAATAAACATTTCAATCACATTAGCAGGTTGATGCACATAAAATATATTATTGAAAAGCGCAGTGAGCAGAATATAATTTGATGCTAATAGGACCATGGTTGATGTTGAACTAATACAAAAATACATTTTTCAAGCATTTATTACAATTTTTGTCGAATCCAATCATGAAGAATCTTGCAGTTGCGCAGACTACACATATAAAAATTATCACTCAAATGGTTGAAGCAGACTGGAACATCCTTTTGATATGTGGGGAGAAACTGTAGTCCAAGGTCTTCATCTGCATCAATAATTTCAGGGTGGTGTGCTGATGTGCAATCCCAAAGGATGTTTGTGAGAAGAGTCTTTTGTAGGGGGCCTCGAACATATACTCGGTCAACAAAGCATAAGTGTGTCCAGATGATCTTGGGTAGATCTTCATAATTCACATATCCAGATGTATAGACAATACCATGATTGTTGGTTGCCTTATCCACTCTTCTTC
The DNA here is from genome assembly GCA_958502075.1 of Orchestes rusci. NCBI lineage: Eukaryota > Metazoa > Arthropoda > Insecta > Coleoptera > Curculionidae > Orchestes > Orchestes rusci. The sequence goes on from OY293304.1 coordinate 21,830,088, forward strand.
TATCCCCATATGATAATGAATGGAATGGGACATCTGGTTTGAAGAGAAAATGACTAGATTGAAGACCATTTGTGATTGACAGCTCCTTGATTTTGAAATCTTGTACCAAATTGAAGCCCTGCATGTCTATTGCGATGATTTTCATGGTGGATTGGTTCTGGAAAGAAAATAAAAAAAATGAAATGAGATAATTTTGTGAAAAATGATGATACTAACCTACAACTATTGTAGTCCCTGCAACGTCGACTCATTATCAACTATTTCAAAATCAGATGTCGTTTTATTATTAGATAGCTGCACCACCGACTTAAAAAGTATCGCATATTTATATGGTTCAAAGTGTTCTAGGTTGGCTAGAATTGGTTGAGTGTATCGTTGTGGAAGAAAAACCATATTTTCCTTTAGTTCCATCAAAGGTACATCACCATATTTGGATGGAACTATACGCATCTCCATAATGGGATATTTTACATTTGGTGTTAGTTCCGATATTTTGATTGTTTTTTTAAGAAGAGCTTTGCATGAAAAATTTATTTGTGCAAGATCCATTTTCTAAAAAAAAAAAAAAATTATAATGGTCACAGCACTAGTTGAATGAGTAATGAAGAGTCGACTTACCGATGCAGCAGCTACTAACAAGTGAACTAATTTCAACTAGGTGAATCAATTTATAGTCGAGAAAAAACCAGAGGCTGACACATGTTACTGATAAGAACACTGCATTTGAGCTAAATTTAGAACTGTTGATAAGAGGAGTGTGATAGGAAACCCACATGCTGTCTACTGGTGATAAGAAAACTGCAGGCTGAGACTCGTTACTGATAAGAAAACCGTGCATTCGAGCTAAATTTAGAACTGAATGATGATAACACTTACCCACAATATTCAATTTCTTCAAGGCTTGAATCATGAACTTTTTTTGTTCATAAAATGTAATGTCATTCTTTAGCTGTTCCAATCGTCTACAGAATTCTGCAATTTTTTCTGCATCCGTTTTGTCCATCGCCTCGAACACAACTGATCCACCTGCCCCACTTTGGTGGTGGTGCTCAACATCTCTGGATGAATCATTGGATTTTTTTCGCAGATAAATTCACCCATGTCTGATTTTGTAGAGTGGCAGTAACGTTTTACAATCCATCGCAAATTACCATTGATACGAACTGCATTGATGGTTATTTCAATGTGACTTTTAGATGGTATGTGTGAAACACATTCACAGCAACAATAACTATATGACTCACATTCGGAGCAGGCTAAGCCATCAACTTGTAAACTTGGAGCGATAAAACATTTTTTCTCACAACAGAACATCTTGGATGACGAACTATAGTCAACTCCTCCACCGCAACCTACTGAGAACTCACACAACCCACCATCACTAGTTTTGAACATCCAATACTGGTTGCTGAAATAAAAAAAAAAGTTATTTTCGAAATTGACATCATCAATTCCCGGGCTTCCACTCAGCCTTTGGAAATGGAACACCGAAAGTCAACAACAGAGAGGTCATATTGCATGGCAGAGATTGGGAGACAGCTCATGTGTTGCTGGCTGGAGATGCTTCGATTCCAGAATTAAGCGAGACGATTTTGTGTGCTCACCTGTAAGGCAAAGTGAACGAGCGAAGCACCGATATGTTTGAGTCAAAATTACACGATTACGAAATAGGACGAGGTATTGCTTGTTGGAAGAACCTTGTGTAAGTGAAAAGGACTGTGCCCGTCAGAGTGATGAACGCGAACTATCACTTCGAAAACCTTGCGAAAGGAACAGACAAGTGCGCGAGACTGAGGCGACCAATCCTGAATTCACGTTTGAAATGGAGAAGTAACTTATCACATCATCAAGAGGTCTGGATAAAAGATAAAAACAGCGATTGAGAGGCCTTTTATATCAATTGTTTAGAGACATCTTTGACAGTGGAAGAGGGAAAAAGGGCCAGACAAGCGTAGCGCAACAAAAACTGAACACCAAAGAAGCACCAAGCACCAAGCTGATTCGTCTAACTGCTAGAAGACTAACTTTTGCAAAGAAGGAGGAGGACGGACAAGATAATTCAGGACATGGAGAAAGGCTGTATCATCAAGCGTGGCAGAAAGTGATGGGTTTATGACTTTGGGATTCGTGGGTGATTGAAGTTTGGATGGCTGGTAGTTATAGGAATTTTGAATCAGTTCGATACCTAATTTCATCACATTGGGACAACAAACATACAAATTCACAACTTTCAAACGCCTTATTTGTAAAAATTATAGTTTTGGAGAAGGTTTCTCAAACTATTGTGGACCTAAATCGTTGGAAAACATATTTTGGTGATATATACAGGGTGTCTGGAAAGTCAACGGTCATACTCAAATGACCTTAGTAAAAACTCTATGGTTTTCGAGATATTGCCACTAAAAGTTCAAAATATTCAATAAAAAATCTTATTTTACAGAGAAATAATTAATTTTATTTTCTTTTTTACTAAGTACGTGGAAATCTTCGTAACTGGCTCGTAATTGCGAAGGAAAAGGTTGGGTGGAGCAGTAAAAAACAATACAAAAAAATATATTATGTTTTTCTGGAAGCTTATGAGTTGGTCTATCACCCCTTTCAGTATTATCGTTGACTTTCCGGACACCCTGTAACCTTCTCATCTACAGCTATTTTTATTATGGATGAACCATTATCTTAACGATTTTTGAGTTATTGACAAAAGTATGGTTGTAATTGGTTGTCGGAGGCTATAGGCTTCTTTTGGTCATTGAAAAGGGTTTTCTCCAAAGGTTTGTGATGGGTGCAACATATACAAAATACCCGTGGGTCAAGCTAAGCCAAGATAACGAGGCTTGAAAACAGGTCCAGCCTTTGGCAACTATCTCCAATGGCGTGGAGTAAAAGCCATCGTGGACCAGCTTGTATACCGTAAACCGCTCATGGTACAACAACCTCCGCAAGATCGTCCTTGGAACATCACGGGGTAAGCTACCATGAGAGGCATGCATAGGGGCTTGACTTATCCACCCGGTTAAAGTGGTTTCAGGTCGTCGATTTGAAGAAACTGCCTACAGTGGAGGAGTGCTATATCTCACATGTGCCAACGAGTGGACCAAATATTGGTTTGAAAACACGGTGAGGAAAGTAACTTCATGGAAAGGAGCTCAACTCCAAATTGTGGAAGCGAGCTAACTTCCCAAACTAATAAAGGTCCTCGTCAATGAGTGTCTCCCCTCCACTCTCCACTCATAATGGAAACCGGTTAGTTCAAGTCACGTTCTTAGTATATCTGTGACTTATTACCGATTTGCATACAATCGTGTAAGTGCTCCTATGCGTCAGTTTTATGAGCTTCTGAACTACTGTGCGGCGTTCAGTCATTCTTCACTGCGGTGCAACAACACGTATGCGTTGCACTTTAGTAAGAAATGCCAATGGCGAACCCTGTCCTGGTGAAACCTTAGTAAAACTTTTCGGTGGGAGAATTCCGCGATTGAAGGTCCTTTTTATCTGGCTCAATTCAAGTTGTGACAGTTTGTTGGAAAATTTGCTGATGTTGGTGGTCAGTCTTGTTAAATTTAGCGTAAGTTGATTGTCGAGCAATGGACGTCACGTGTCTGGCGTATGTTACGCTCCAACTGGAAAAGCAATAAGCCAATACCAGCCAACGACAAAAAGGAGCTTTTCTCCACGCTCAAAATTTTTTGAAATTGCATAGGATAAGGATGTAATCCCACGATAATTCAATAATCCTCATATCAACGTGAACTTGATATGCACATTTCGTGAGAAATTAAATATATTAAATCTATGATTTTTCAACCTTTCAAGCTTTTCAACTAACGCATTCTGAGAAACAATGAAGGAAGTAAGTTTTCATGAATAGATTTATAATCGACAAGTCAGTAGTGTGTTCTCGTTATATTATACATCCTAGATTTCAAATAAAGGGCGGTTTTAAAAATTCAACTCATTTTTATCATTTGTATGCCTTTGGTTTTCATAACAACGTTGACGGGGTTGAAAAATTATATTTTCCGTGACCCGGGTGACACTTCCTGAACTATTGTTAAAGTGAGCCCACAGTGCCTTTCAAGGTAGCCTTATGACTGTTGAGAAATCATCACATGCGTCTGCTGATGTAAAGGTTGCGCTCTGCAAATGAGGACTGAACCTTGACCAATAGCTACCCACAGACCTGCGTTATCTGGAAAGAACTACAGTTATGGAGAATGAGATGATAAATGCTCATCCCATATTTCTTGTCACGATGTATCGACGTTCAATGCTGAAATAACTCTCACCCACACACCAGCGTTTATTCGAGAGGGAATGTCGAATACCACAGCAAAATATGAGATGACAGTCAATAGGAAATATTGAGAGGAAACACGAGACGAGAACATTTTTTGTTGCTCGATCATGAAATGTTCCCTTCAATATTTTGAAAAGAGAAAATGGAGGAAATGAATGTCATTAATGAACAATGAAGGCCAATTGAATACTGGTATCGAATAAATTAATTTCAAATAACTCGAAATTCATATTTGCGCCAAATTTGCGGTGTAGGAACCAGAAAGGTTAAAAAAAAACTAGATACCTTCAAAAGACGGTTGCGGAATATTATCCCCAAATAAATGTATACAAATAACTAACGATGGAAAGGAAGTGTGTGAGTGAAATCACAAATTTGAAAATCAGTCAAATGTCTACCAGCTTAGTTCAAATATGCATTGATCGATAGCAGTGCGAGAAGCGGTTAGTGTGGAAAAACTATGTCATCAGTTTGATATGAGAACATGACGAGAAAACGAAACTAGAATGGAAAGAAAGAATAGCGGTCAGAGCTATGTGGTGTTCTGATGGAAAATTCGGTCGAACTCCAGAAGACTGATTTGCATAAAATGTTTTTGGACCTTTTTCAGGTACCAAAATGTATCGATGACGCGGCTTCAAAAATCACTTGAATTATCCCTCGATAAAAAAATTTGGTTCGTTTCATTTCACAATGTTGAAAATAAAACTCCGGATACCGGAATCAGCGAACATTTTCGGAGAGACAGGCGGGGGCTTGTTTTACCATACTACCCTAACGGCATTTGACACTGAAAAAGCAGAACAGGTATCGGGGAATATGGTCAAATCTGAGTGGGTTCAGGCAAAAATCTCCCAAGAAAGCTTAAGCTTATGACGACATCCACCACCGACAAAACGTAACAAATCCTCAGAAAACTCACAGAGTTTTGGTGAAAATAGCACAGCCCATTTCTCCCAACGACATCCGCCACTTAAAAACTTACTGGGTTGAGGTAAAATAGGCAATTGGTGGGTTCTAATCAAAAGCCGTTGACATAAGACAATTTTGGAGACTAGATCGACAAAGAGTCCTACTTCCGCGATACGGATCGGTGGCACATCTGGTATGTGCAGTAACTGACGATTAAGTGCTTCCGACGGACCGATCCAAACTCGTGTTGGTCCGCAGTTGACAACTTACATCTACTTCAGTACAAATGCACCGATTTTTCGAGTCCTTTGTTTGAGTTCTTTGGCAGTCATTTTTTGTTGTTGTTGTTGTTATTGTATGTAATCATGTTTATACAGTGAGGACGTGAATAGTCCCCCCCCCTCTAACTTTTGAACGCATCAATATTTTTGGCTCAAATTTGGAAGTGTTGTTCAGGGTAGGCTTTACTAAGTTTTGACCTCCAAAAAAAAAATTCAACTGTCAAACTGACAGCTGGGCACCATTTTGAAACAAATTATTAAATGGAAAAGGGGGTCATGTGATACCTTATTTGAAAGGTCCTTCCATTCTCTTTCTACTCCCAAAGTTTGAAGTCCTTAGCATTTTTCTTAAGGAAATGGCGCCATATCGAAAATAAATTATTTGGGTCAAAATACTATCTCTAATTCTCAAAAGAACTTTATTAACAATGAAAAAACTAACCTATAACATAAGTGATTGTTTCTACAACAGTATTTAATAAAAAAATTCAAAAAAACCTAATACTAAAGATAATATTAAGAACTAAATCATGCAAAATTATCTCAATAAATTTTCAAAATGCTGTCCCTGAACCTCTTGACAATAATATAGGCGATTTTGAAATTCATTTCTTACATTTTGAAATGTGTCTTGCGTTACTTCAGGCACAAGCATCTCTAATTCTATTTTTAAGTTCTTGAATTGTCTCTGGCTGCGTAACATAAACTTTAGATTTTAAATATCTGGATATCTTTCGTTGAAGATTCTTTCCGCCTCATGTAAGTTACGACCAGCCTCAGCGTAGAGAAATATTGCTTCCGTTTTTTCTTCTAAAGGCCTTTGGCGAACCATTTTTAAAAATAAAAGAGAATATTCGGAAACGTCGCTGTCAAAAAAAAAATTTTAAACGTTGTCAATTTGACACCCGATAATAAATCTAATATGCAGCTAGGTGTTCTGTATCAATCTGTGCTACCATAGTTTCTTAAACAAAATAAAAGATAGTATCTACTTAGACACAAATAATTTATTTTCGACATGGCGCCATTTCCTTATGAAAAATAATAAGGACTTCAAACTTTGGGAGTGAAAAGAAAATGGAAGGACCTTTCAAATAAAGTATCACATGACACCCTTTTCCGTTTAATTTTTTGTTTCAAAATGGTGCCCAGCTGTCAGTTTGACAGATGAAAATTTTTTTTGGAGGTCAAAACTTAGTAAAGCCTACCCTGAAACACACTTCCAAATTTGAGCCAAAAATATTAATGCGTTCAAAAGTTAGAGGGGCTATTTACGTCCTCACTGTATACTCAAGAGCATTCTTGATACAGTTTTTCAAATTGTATAAAGTCTAAACAAACATGCTTATGGAAAGTGATGTCTTTGAAATATCACGATCGTCCTTCAAGAAAGCGAGCAATGTTGGCAGTTGTTGCAGAATTCCGAAAAATTGAGCTATATGCAACAATAAATGATATTTAACATCCTCGACCATCATTCCTGCATGACTGAAAGATTTGAATTTGCGAAATCTTGAGTGGGCGTCTTCAATTATTCAATCGATTCAACAGAGATGTAGAGTTTTGCAGAACGATTCTGATGTACTGCGCTGCAGGACAGTGAGGGCTCGGCATTAAGGGTGAAGCCCGGTGATGAGGATTCAGTGTGAAAACATGAGTTGGTTGTTCTGGTCGGAAGTAGTAATTCCTGATTAAGATGCTGGTTGGTATTTAGAGTTATGTAGTTAGGCTTCACATTTGATTGATCATTTTGCACTTTCATTATCTTTAAGATCCACTACTCTTTTTGTTAGAATTTCAGCTTCTTCAAAATATACTTGATTTCCTTACTTAGCCAGATAACGTTTCTTTTCGAGTATTCAACATGACTCTTGACTCATGTTAAAAGGGTTAAAAGGAAAACCCCATCTTAAGAAACACACTGTATAGTTTACCAAATACAGATCGAACTGGTTTCCGTTGGGACTCAACATTCTACTTGATTGTTATTTGATAAGGTGTGGCGAAATACTCAAAAAAAACTGATGAAGCTATTTCTTGTTATACAGGTACTCTTTAGGTTCAAAGATATTCTTCAACAGAGGTCATTATCTCGTACAGAGCCTCACGGTCAAGCAAGTGACAATTATCTTTATGGTTTACAGAAAATTGTGTGTGAAAACTAGAAAATTGAGTTGATCACGAATACTTCTGAGTGTCATTGTGATAACATTCCCGACAACCGTAAAGTATAAGTTTGACACCAGTGGACCTTCCATGTTTGATTTTGAGTCAATGTATACGCTAGGCGCAACAGTTATCAATTATTCAAAATCACGAACAATAGACAATAGCTAATGATAATCACTTCCCAGTCTTGATGCATTACATCAAGTCACACTTCAGATTCTATAAACGGTCCCTGTACACAGTAATTAACTATGTTATTAGCCTCGCATTGGCAGCAACCTCGTTAAAGTCATGATAATTCAGTAATGACCATATCGAGTTCATTCCTGAATAGACAAGTACACAATATTCAGCTAGTAAGTGAAGTACTGCATTGTGGATTTGATGATGAAAAACATTTTCATGTTAGGAACAAGCTAACATTCAATAAATATTTTTGAACTTGGTGCCTGAGAAGAGCATCATTCCAGGTGTTTTGTATAATAAATCAAGCTTTGATACATGTCCGATCTTCTGACGAGTTGATACAAAATCGATAAAAACTTCAATCACTAACATAAAATGATCGAAATATAAAAATTCAAGCCTTTTTCCTGAAAAACACGAAAATGTGAGAGCTTTCAAGAATAATTCAAAGTATGTGATGCATAGAACAAAGTTTATAGGTGATGAATTGAATAGAGTGAAATGGCTCACGGACTTGCATCAGTGTCAAACATTGACAACTATAGTTCAGTATGTTCAGTCAGTATCTATTATCGTTCAACATGGCATCAATTTCGTGAAAAAAAAAGCATTAGCAGCTGATGTAGTCGGGTTGTTTTCGGATGATTTGAGAGATAGTTTATAATATTTTGTCAAAAATTGTTCCCACGGAAATTTGCTGCAGAAAACCTGTGGTTTTCCTGTAGTGTGTTTGTGAAAAACCCTATTTTATTGAAAATATGGTGAAAAAGTGCCGTACTCAGCCTGGAATGCATGCGGGGAAAGAGCACGGCAGAGAAACTCACAATCGCAATTCCAAAAACCGAACCATGCTGTACAACTGTTTTGTATTTTTTAATCAATCAATAAAATAATCGTTTTCCTTATCGAAACTTGAAGTTCCTCGCTCAAGCAATCATGGGGTCAAAGAGCAATCATGAGGTCCCGTACAGAAGGCTACTCAGCTAAATTGAGTCAATATCTCTAGATTGTTTGTTGAGGATACTGAGGTTCCATACGTGAGACTACTAAACTTAGTTCTAGTTGTTGAATTGAATCAATATTTCTAGATCGCGGCAAGATGATTTGTTGTTTCACTAGTATATTCACCTGTCAGGGTGGTAGAATGTTAATCAGTTGAATCTAGAGCCTAGACATGAGGTCCCATAATACGGGAGGCTACTCAACTCAAGTCAATGATTTCAGTCAATATAAAGCATGCAAAAAGCATAAAGCATCAATAATTGTTGTACCAAAAATTCTAGTACGGAAAGAGCAATTTCTTTTTCTTAATGTTTATTTAAATCAAAGTTGTTCACGCAGCATTGAATGGTTTGATTAAATACAGTAAATACAATTACAGAACAATAAATCAAAAACATCAGTACAAATTGTAGAATCAACATTATTATAAATTTCATTCTACTGACCTGCAAATATCTTAATATCCACCACAATTCACAATTATTCCCCTTCAATCAATCAAAAATCTCCCATTCTCTTTTTTGTTATCTAACGTTACCTAGCAATCATCCATTATCCTTTCTTTTTTCCGGTCACTATTCTACTTTCACGAAATTACGGAACTCTTCTAAAGTCACAGAAAATCAATGTCATAATAAGTGGAATGATCCGTTTTTCTATACAAGTTGTATGGGACATTCAGAAAACAAAATTAACATGGATCAAAGATTATATTTTGAATAGGTGGGTCTCCTCAGATCGCCCCTTTGGAAGATTTCCGAAAACTAAACATATGAGGTGGCGACAACCTTCCAACACCTAAACTGTTTTGAAAAATATACTGACAACATTGCCATCTTCTTCCATCTTTTAAACAACATGTAAGACCCAACAAGAACTTACAGCTAAAATTATACAATATTATTAGGATGAATAGAAAAACAATTGATCATTATACAAACAATCGAAGCAACAACCAAAATTAAAACCCAGATCGATGATAGAAGTTCAACTGACTGAAGTTATATCTGATTACACTTTTTTGATCAGGTTAGTTTGGGTTAGTCTTAGTATTTTATAGCGTTTAAACATTTGAGAAAAGACTTATCAATCACTCTATATGGATCAAAGAATAACGGACAAAACTTACAAATGATTTTATCAGTTGCATTGAAAATAGGATTTTCTCGCAATAAAACTGATGAGTCACTTAAAAAAAAGATAATTAATGGATTCTGGCAAGTATTGTTGAGCACGTAACTGCTTTACAGTCTTAGACATACGAAGATTTCGAATGGCGAACGTTTTGTTCAGGTTAGCTAAGAACGCTCCTAGTTGTCAATAATATGTCACAGGAACATGACTTTCTGCTTGAAAACCTTGGATAACTGTGAGATTGGCTCCAGCCAATTACATGGATAGTTAAATGAGTTTCAAATGAATCGGACACAACGAGTAGATCATCAATGTACTTGAAAGTGAACTCAAAGAACTCTGGACCAGACTTTCTTTGGGTACATCACTTTCTGAATCAACAAGTGTAAGTAATTCAGTTTAACAACATTGAATGATGACATGTGGAAAGGAACGCAAAATGACATTCAGGTAGAGCTTTGGATTGAGTCATGAGAGGAGAACCATCAGTTTCGTCTTCGTCCTGAATTGGAATAAAGAAAGACGTTGCAATGTCATCAACATACTGCCTAACAAAATTGCAAAGGTTCATTTTAACCACGATTGGTGAGGCCCAGACGGCTATCCACAGTCCATTCCCAGCATGTACAGTCCGTAAGCATAGAGCGTCTGGTATTTCTTCAAAGACAGAGGGTTACAAAGTGTAATCTTTAGTGAGCTGATATTGAAGCTGTTACCTTGACAATAAGAAGCAGTTGAAGAAGAACCTTCCGGAATGATATTTATCAAAGAAAAAGGGTCGTGAAATAACAAGTCTTCATCAGAGAGAAAGTCTCCACATACTTCACTCTGTCTTAGTTTTCCGGAAGTTTGGGTTTGAGACCTATGCAACGACAGAAAACACACAATGTGGGTGGTTGTGATGGCGCGATAGTCTTGACACTAGAGTAGTGGGATCCATCAGATCTGTCATCACGAGAAGGTAGAAGGATGACGAGCTGCTTTGAAACAATAGCCCATAACTATGTGTACCTCAGGTATTGGGAGAATGAAGGTCAAACTATTTTAGCGCACACGCTCAAAATACTGCCGATCCTTTGACCAAACAGATACAAGAAAAATTCGTTTTAAGTAATGTCTCCGTACAATACGATTGCACAGTTGATGCTGATGCTAGACTTTTCCTCTCCGCCCCTGAACTATCAATTTCCGGCAAATTGTCATTTACATTGTAACAATTATTATGAGTGAGGGCGATTATATTTACATCACCCACAGAGTACATCACGCGTCGTTTTAGTCACATTCTCGGTCTTCGTTGTCGTCAACTACAGCATCATAGATTGGCGAAGGTCTGAAGCAAAGTTGCCGGGTGGAATCCGCTCGAAGGCACAAGTCTGTGTGATCCTAAAAAATACTATGATTCAGTCGTGCTTACTGCTTCATAAAAGTGACCAGCAAGCTCGTTTGTTGACGGAACATCACCTGCAATTGTTGTATCCCCTTATTGTCAGTCAGTGATATTGTGGAAGCCATTGTCAGTTTTTCATTTTCGTTATTGACCTCTACTACGGATGGTCCTGACGGTGCGTCGGTTATTTTCTCATCATCATTCACATCATCATGAAAATCAAAGCTTGACATCTCGGTGACTCTGAAAATAGTTCTCGCCCGCAATAAATAGTTCCAGACTTGTGTATGAATGCCATGACAACTCAAAATCATGATCGCAGATGAAAACATCTCCACTACTCAAATTTCCACACTGTTTGTTAAAAAAGCGCATCCTGGTCACGGCACCAAAATCTGTAGTATAACAACCCCGGGACCGTTCAACAAAGTTGAATGGGGTAAGTTTGATCTAAAGGAAAGACACCTACGTTGTGATTTGCATAACGCCACTTACCTCGAATGCGCCCGAAGAAACAATAATTTGGAAAGTTTGAGTTAGAAGGTGGGACTATCAAATGAAACACACATTTGTTAGAAACCCTACTTTATTGAAAATATGGTGAAAAAGTGACGTACTCAGCCTGGAATTCATGCGGGGAAAGGCCACGGCAGAGAAACCCACAATCTCAATTGCAAAAACCAAACGATTCTGTACAACTGTTTTGTATTTTTTATGCAATCGATAAAATACTCGTTTTCCGTATCGAAACTTGAAGTTCCACGCTCAAGCAAATATACATGGGGTCAAAATCAGGGAATACTGAGGTCCCGTACGGGAGGCTACCCAGCTAAATTGAGTCAATATCTCTAGATTGTTTGTTGAGGATACTAGGTTCCATACGGAAGACTACTTAGTTCTAGTTAGTAAATTGAATCAATATTTCTAGATCGTGGCTAGATGGTTTGTTGTTTCACTAGAATATTCACTCTTCAGGGTGATAAAATTTTAATCAGTTGAATCCAGAGCCTATACATGAGGTCTCATAATACGGGAGGCAACCCAACTCTAGTCAATGATTTCAGTCAATATAAAGCATGCATAAAGCATAAAGCATCAATAATTAAAGTTCCAAAAATTCCAGTACGGAAAAAGCAATCTCTTTTGCTTAATGTCAATTTAAATCAAAGTTGTTCACGCAGCAATAAAAGGTTTGATTGAATACAGTGAATACAATTACAGAACAATAAATCAAAAACATCTGTACAAATTGGATAATTAACATTACTATAAATTTCATTTTACTGTCCTGCAAATATCTGATTATCCACCACAATTCACAATTATTCAATCAAAAATCTCCCATTCTTTTTTTGTTATCTATCGGTACCTAGCAACCATCCATTATCCCTTCTTTTCTTCGGTCACTATACGCGACGTTTTTGAAAACGTCACAGTCACCATATGATTGGTCGTGGCCCAATTTGGTATCCAAACAAGCTTTTGTGACATTTGGTTTTGTATTGTGTGAGTTTGATATCAGTGTTTATGTTTAATTTGGACTTCTTTGGACTATATTTTTGGGTGTATTATATATATCGTGTGTCCCGTTGGTGCGTATTTGATCAGCCGAGTGGAATAAGTCAGCTATTGAGGTAATAAAAAATAGTTTGTTTGGGTATTTCCGTCTGACAGCTGACGTCATGACGTCACAGAAACCTAGCGTATTCTACTTTCACGAGATTACTCTTCTGATGTCACAAAAAATCAATGTCATTATAAGTGGAATGATCCGTTATTTTATACAAGTTGTATGGGACATTCAGAAACAAAATTAACATGAATCAAAAATTATATTTTGAATAGGTGGTTCTCCCCAACATCTTATGCACTTTTTATCATTCGATTCTCAAAATCATTATCCCACTGTCATTAAAATTTAATAGTCGCGTACATAAGAAAATGTAACATCTAGCAAATATCGGCATGTAATTGACAGGAGATAAATTGCTTAAATACATTTCCGGAACATTCAAGACAGTCTCCAGAACATCAAGAACATGAAAATAGCATTAATCATTTCATCAACTTATTCACACACCATTTTCCTTGTTCGTAAGCGTAAGCAGATCTTATCGGCTCCGTCTTTCCTGAAATCAGGCTGCTCAAGTTTTTCTTTCGAGAGATTTATTTTGGATCTATTTAAATTTTCAAGGCTTATCTTGACGCTTCAGTTTTCTTGATAATGCATACGTATCTGTTTTTCGAATTATGCATAACCAAATCACAACAGATCTTTGAAATCATCGACATATCACCGTAGAGTATAAAATTTGAACCTTTGTTTATGGTACAAAAAAACTATTGCTAGTATGAACAGGTGAAAATTGTTTTTTAAAAAACAAATTTTCAACCATTTGAATTAAATTATAAATTATTATGATGGAGGTTCGACTAACAATATTGATGTCCATCGCTCGTTTTCCCGAGATTTTATGAAATGACAAGATCGAGAAATCTGCAAGAATTGGCCTGTATTGAAGACTGAAGTAAGCTAAAAACAGATTTGAATAATGAACGTCGAATGAATTTGAGCTTCATCTCTGATGATCACAATGTCGTCACAATTCAAAATGAAACGATTTTTATTCAACATAGACAACTGAAATTTAACTTTCTGTATTCCGTCATTGAGCATAGTCGAGAACATAGTAGGGTACATTAGACTTGTTTGTCATATGAAATAATTCTGCTGTTGATTAGTTATTCGCCTAATCTCACTTCTGGATTTATCCCGTATGGAGCCAGTTTTTTCTTTTTGCAACAAACATACGTATCATTTGAGTAGAAAGATAATAAAGTAATCTATAGTAGTAGAATTGCATCAACTATCAATCCATCTGCATTTATCAATTTCCAGAAAACTTACCACACTTAGAAGTTTCAAATAATACTATCGTTGACTTGGTGAATGTAAAGTGCCCTGGTAATCATGTGATTTATTCCAAGTTGGAAGCACGGATTTGGTGAGGCATTGACTCTTAATACTTGAAAATTATGTTAAATGGCCTTATGGAATTAACTAAATTTCGTTATTTTGCCATTCGGGCCTAGGCAGATTAGCATAATTATTTGCTGTTATACGCTGTCGGTGTAGAGCTGATAGCAAAATTAAATCAGCTTTGAACTTATAATCAGATTCAATAAGGGGTAGTATGTTATTCAACTGAATGAACTTTAGAAAGTGAAGAATTAAGAGAGTGAATACTTGTTCTTCGTAAATAATCACCCAATACAACTCTTGGAAATACCTCTTTTGATGAAATGACAACAAATCCATGGATGCGAACGACGACAAATGTTAAGGTGGTTCGTATAAACAGAAATATATCATGAAGGCAGAAGCCAATACGAATCACTCAAATACTATTCATCAGTGACATTGATTCTGCATATATGCTAATTTATCACAGCAACTAAAAATTCAAGGAGGTTGAAAACCTTTATTCAAAATCAAGTTTGATATCTACCAAAGCAATCGAAATGAGACTATAATAATCGACAAAACGAATCATGGAACAAACTTCAACGCATATTGTTATCATTGTTCAAGGTTAATTGATACTACACCTTTTCCACAAGTTATTGCGAATTTATCACTTGATTTTGCGAAAAGTAAAATCACATTGGGAATAAATCAAATGTATTTGAGAAAAGCAAATTGATATTGCGAATATATCGAATGTAATTGAGAATAGTCAAATGAAATTGGGAATATATCAAATTTAATTGAGAAAAGATAAATGTAATTGCGAATAAATCACATGTAATTGAGAATAGTCAAATGTAATTGCGATCATATCAAATATAATTATTGAGCATTCAAAAATTTTATTATTATTTTTTTCGAGTTACCTAAGATAGGGTCTGACCAAACTTACGACTCAAACAACGCAGGCGTAGTTTTTTTGAAACCGATCAAAGATTTGTCTATACTCAGTTCGGTTGGATGGTTTGTGACGGGCCAAGTTGATGTTGAGCAAGGAACCGTGAGGGAGAAAGCTTGATTATCACAATAAATTGAGCATAACTTTGCCCACTTCAATCACTGACTGCTCCCTCACTATTCCTTGCTCAACTACATATACTCATTTCCACAAATAATTGCGAATATGTCAATTTATATTGTGAATATATCAATTGATTTTGGGAATAATCAGATCATATTGCGAATTTATCAAATGTAATTCAAAAAAGTCAATTGATTTTGCGATTTTATAAAATGTTTTGAGAATATACAATTGATATCGCGAATATATCATATGTAATCGAGAATAGTCAAATGAAGTTGGGAATATACCAAATGAAGTTGCGAAAAAATCAGAGGAGGATTTCGATTTCCGTTCACCTATTGGCATGTTTTTTACTGCCACTGCGGCAACCTGGTGGACTGTTGAATGTTGCGATGCACTCACGCATCTACACAATGAAGATACTTGAATAATAAAGCTGTCATTGGAAATGTGATTGAAATGACCCGAGCAGCACAAATTCTCCCTATCTAAACAGTTTACCTCGTTTGTGCACCATAAATCCAGGATTGTCAAGTTTGTGACACCCCTTTCATAGAAAAAACCTTTTGGGGGTCATATATAATTAGTGCAGACTTTGTTAAAATAAACTTCTTCAGGAGTTCAACTGATGACTGTACAGTAATAAATTCATACAATAATATCGTAACTTATTTGACCAATGAAATTTTGAAACGCTCAATTACATTTGAAGTCGCTCAATTACATTGAAAGTCGCAATAACATTTCACTACGTATTCTCAATTATTTCATTCAAATTCTCTTTATTACATTTTGATATTATTTCCAAAATTCATTGCAATACGCATTTCTGATCTCAAGCAGATGTCAAGACTGACTTTGACTTAAGTCTCGACTACAGGTGACCATGTCAATATCTACATTTTTCAACCAAAAAAATGGAGTTTCGCGATAATTGTGCTGTGTGCAGATCATCCCTGGCACGAAACCAAGTGATACGACTTTTGCCATGCAGGCATCTTCTCCATGGCCCTTGCGCTGATCCGCTTTTCGATGCAGATGACAATGTAAGATGTCCAATTTGCAGACAAGATTGCAACGATAAGGAGGTAATCGAAAGAAAGATATATAAAAGGCACTCCAACCGAGACCGGGAAAGAATAGTGACCAGTGCGAATAAGGGGAACGATTGGGGGGTTCTGGCAAAAGACTTGGGAATAAATTACAAGACTGCGTCAAATTGGATACGCTCTGGGCGTCCACAAATGAATAAAAGAGGCGGTAACAAACCAAAATGTTTAACTGAACTCGAAGTCGACCTCATAATCTCATGGATAGAGGAAAATAGCACAATTACATTGAAAGAAATCCGAGAAAAAATTCAACAGCATCTTAACCGTGAGGTGTCAGTTTCGACAATCGGAAACTACTTACAAGGAAGGCAGTATACAATGAAAAACAGCCATTTTGAGCCAGCCACGATGAATTCTGGAGAAAATCGAGCTAAGCGCTCTGAATATCTCCAATGTTTGAATAATTTCATTCAAGAAGGAAAACAAATAGTTTGGATTGATAAAACTAATTTCAACTTTTTTTGTCGGCGGAGCAGAGGACGGGCAATGAGAGGAAATAGATCTGTCCAACAGTTGCCGGCATCTAAAGGCCCCAATGTGCATCTCATTGGCGCTATTTCCGCAGGGGGTGTGATCACTATGGACCAGCAACGTGGCTCGTTCACGTCAGAGACGGCGAACATTTGGATGCAACGAGTACTTGACATCTGGTCAAACCAAGGGAACCAATCAGGAGATCTGGTCATAGTGTGTGACAATGCTCCATGTCATACCCATCTGGAAGATGTGGTAAATCCGACAGGTGCCACACTCCTCAGACTCGCACCGTATTCACCAATGCTGAACCCAATTGAGAACATTTGGTCGAAAATTAAATCATTTGTGAAAGCAAATTTACGGGTGCCAGTCGTCAACCGTCCGTGTGTAATTGAACAACGTTTGCAATATTTGGAGCAAATCATATACGAAGCAAAGCAAACCATCGTAGGGGGAGACTGTGCCCGTGCAGCGCAACATTCAACAGTACACCACGCTGCCGCTTTAGCTGAAGAAAATATGCCAGTTGGTCGTTAATTTTAACGCTTTGATTAATTTTTTTCAATTTAATAGGCCGTTGTTGTTGAGAAAAGTGTATGTTGTATATCAATCTTATGAAATAATATGTTCGTTTATCACTTGCGATTTTCATTAAAAAAATATATGGAAATTTACATAGTGGAAGAAATAGGTAAATGTCTATCATCAAGACTGTTCTCATGAAATGTAGTTAAGGATAGCGAGCGGCCATATCCCGAAAACTATTCACCAATTCACCATAGAGGCTTGAGGCAAAACAATTTATCACTTACTAAAACGACCATGAGAAATACCTGGAAAATATTTTCAAGTTTCTGAATTGATCGCTAGGGGGCGTAACAACCAACACCAAGTAGAAAGATAGAATAGAATTTGGCCCAATGAGAATATATCGATGTTATCATTTTCATAGATTCCGACTTTTCACCTACACTTTTTGTCTAAAACGTTTTTTTCAATCTATCAACAAAAAAAAAGCGGTGAGGAAAGCTCGATTGTTTTTTCAAACAAACGGAGATTTTTCTCGTTCCGCTTGACCGATTTGAACAAACTTGAGCTCATATGAAAAAGCATAATCTGGACTACAAAATACTTATTTGCTTTTGAATTTGTGACCTTTGCAGTTGCCGCTAGACGGCGTTATCTAGAGCAGTATCATATTTTTGAGTTTTTTTTTTTTTTTTAAATGAAATGTATTGCTGTATCAATTGTTCATTCATTTCAAAAGAAGATACATTTTTCTATTAAAAAATTGGAAAAAAATTAAATAAAAAAAGATCAATTGATTTTTTGCTAGATGTTTTGTTTTGTTTTCAATTTTTCAATAAAAAAATGTATCCCTTTTCAAAATACAGTGTGTCCAAGATAAGAATGTCTATCATGGGGATCTTGATAACCGTAAAAGATACAAGGTCGGTTAAATAAAGGCAAAGTTGCCTATTTTGATGCACAAAATCCCGTTATAAAAGCCAAGAAATTCCGACTACGTCCGAAATTATCAAAAAAAAAAGAAATTTTTCAAAATTGTTTTCATTTTTTTCTGACCACATTTGAAGAGATATTTTGAAATGAATGGATCAACTTCATTGCCACTTTTTGTCCTTTACAAGATAGCGTTATCAAATTGAAGAACCGACGTTTCGTCTATGAGCAGCCATCATCAACTTTGTTTTTTTAAATACGATCTTGGATTTTTTATTACGGATTTTAAGAGCCTCCTTGACCAAAAAAAGAGGTGTTTGTTTTTAATCCTATTGAAAATGTATTTTTTGTCTCTCGCTAACACATGAGCTCTTATGGAAAAATCCATCGATATAATTTTTTTGAATAATTGCGATACATTGTTGGTTTAGGAACATGAAAGGCTCTTGAAATCCGTCATAAAAAATACAGGACTGTATTTAAAAAAACCAAGTTGATGATGGTTTTTTCAAAACGAAACGTCGTACGGAAAATCTCTCAACGCTGTTTTATAGAGCTTGAAAAGTGGCCATGAGAAAGTGTTTTTTGTTTTTCCATATCTCTCTAAATAACGAATTTTAAAACTTTCTGAACGGCATATTGTCAGGCTTGGAAATGCGCAACTTCTTTTTGATTTAATCATCTTCGTATCTCTTACGGTTTCCAAGATCCCCATGATAGACATCCTTATCTTGGACCCACTGGATATAAAAATGAATCAACCATTACATTAGATTTATTTGAAAAAAACTTAAAAATATGCTACCGTTTCAGTTGATGCCACCAAAGGTCACAAATTCAAAAGCAAATAAGCACTTTGTAGTGCAGATTATGATCTTCCACATATGAGCCCAAGTTCGTCAAAATCGGTCAAGCGAAACTGGAGAAATATCTGTTTGTTTGAAATAACAGTTGAACTCCCCCCACCTCTTTATTGATAGATAGGAAAAATAGGCTATAATTATAATTGATAGAAAGGAAAAAACCTTTTGAGACAAAAATTATAGGTAAATAGTCAGTACATATAAAAATGATAACATCGATATATTTTTCTTTGTAATAAACAGCTGTAACTCCTAAACGACGGAACGGAAGTTCGATCTCGTTGGAGAGAGCATATTGTTCCATCAAAACCATCGTACTATTTTACCCGAGATATGTCTATGTAGTTCTTATTGATTCGGCTAGAGCAAGTTTTTTGATGTAACAACAGAAAATCGCAAAATTCTCAAAAAAATCAAATGCAAAACGTAGTATGAATTTTTTATATAAAAATATCTAGTTTTGGTGGTAGAAGGAACCAAAAAGTGAGGTTATAGATTTAATAATTATTCAATGAGAATAGTACTCGTCCAATCCGCACATCTAAGCGCCCCTGCATGCGTATATCTAACAAAGCATCTGTCCATGTTTTTTTTAGACATCAGATCTCTACGATTTTCTATGTAGACTTCCAGTGAATGATGATGTGATTTCCTCTGCCATCATTGTTTTACTGTGTCGCTCAGTCAAGAGAACTAAGAAGCATTTAACGGAATAGTAGTGATGATTTTCAGTTGAAAAAAAGCGAGTTTTTTTGGGAAGCTACTAATCCACCAGTTCCATGCATGCACTGCTAAATTCCACGGCTTTCCGCCGTGTATTAACTTTTCACTCGATATCTAAAAGCCCAATTTCTTCCATTATGAAACTAATAAATATTACACTACATATTTGACTTAGGTACCTTTCTCCATTATTCCGCATTTTTTGCGGTCTATTGGTCTCATGAATTTTTGAATTTTCAAAAATGTTTTCCATGAAATACCTATTGGAGTTTTGTTTTGTCGCCTTCAACGGCTTCGTTTTTCCGTTAAGAGTAACTTTGTTCTCTTCACCGAACTTCAAAAGATCCTCGTATTGTTTTCCTTTTACATTTTTTCAATCTCAACATTTTGGCACGCAGAGCTGTGATCAAGACAAACAGTAAATTCAAACTCAACCTTTGAAACCGGACGCATGCGATCGATGGGCTGCTAAATTATTCCATCCTTTTCTAACCTGTTCCCTTTGAGCTTCGCGCTATCTCTCTTACTGGTGGAAAAACGAAAAAAAAAACGATATATAACGTACAAGATACCGTAGATGTGTAATCCGTGATACAGCATAGCATTGCCGGCATCTTACGTTATGACACACGTTATCCTCAGCTGTTATATTCGGGTAACGTATGTATGTTAAATATAACGTAAATGATACAGCATAAGGCTGATTATCTATGTAGATATTGGGTTGAATATAAACAATCACCCTGTAAAGTGGAAAACATTACATACAAAAACATTGAAACTCTTATTTGATTTCAAAATCAAGTATCCTCTCGATAGAATAAGATATCTAAATGTTTCAACCACATCTACTTAATTCGCAAGTCTATTTGGTATATTCCCAATTTTATTTGATTATTCTCAAATAAATATGATTTATTCGCAATTTCAATTGTCTATTCTCAATAACATTTAATATATTCGTGAAATCAATTGACAATTCTCAATTTCAACTGATAAATTCGAAATATCATTTGATTATTCCCAAAATCAATTGATATATTCGCAATATAACTTGGTATATTCGCAAATGAATGTGGAAAAGGTGTAGTATAATTGTTAGTAGTAAGGTTGCGTCGTTATACGTTCGGGTTTCGGACGAATCAGAATTCAGACAAAAATGACGTCAGTCGGCTCCGATCCGGTTCTGAAATTCAAATACACATTTAAAAAAAAGATAGAATATGGTTCACACTTGATAATGAGAATATATTTCACTGTATACCAAAAGCTGTGTGATAACTTACCCTCAAACACGTTTAAAAACGGCCGACACTTGGTAAAAAAAGTTTTAAGACCCTGAAATATGGACATGTGCTGACATCAGGATGACATACCGATGACAGAAATGTCAATAATGGAGCTTGGTGACGAGATCGATTCGGTTTATCGTTCGTGGATTTCCGACATATCAATTAACCTTGATCATTGTTTATATTCTAACATGGTCCACTTTTCCCATTTTTCATATCGTCCTGAGATGTAGCAGGAACTAGGTAAACTTGGTCTTTGATTTGGCCTCACAAAAAAAAAATCGGCATTAGTATTATCGACCAAGTAGGACAGTTGACAGATCTACCTGATACAAGGGTTTTGTCACATGGGCTGTACGTAAACCCCTATCACAACTAAAAGGTACTATTTTGACACATTCGAAGATTGTGAAATAACGTATTTTTTTTAACGCCAGAGTTGCAGTGTTTTGAGAGCTTAACAAAACTAGGCCTTAGCATACAGGGTGTTCCATTGAAAAAAATTAGGTTTTTTCATGACTAAATTTGCCAATTTGGGTGTGCTGTGGAAAACACCCTGTATACATCATCTCAAATATGATTTCAAAAATCAATCACCCTGCCGTCTAATATTAGAAGATGAGTATATTTTCAAGATTAAGTTCAGAGTCGAATTCTACGCTGGATCCATTAATTCTCTAATTAGAAGTTAGGGTTGTCATTAAAAAATATTATGGTTTTTGACGACACGGATTTCTAGAACAGTCTGTATACACCATAATGTATTTAAATTGTAGGCTCTATAGACAAGGGAGAGTATCAATTTTCTCGCACTAACGATCGAACCTGTTTTTATACAGGGTGTCCCAATATTCAACGCTTGAGTGATGATGGACCTCGCATTTTTATGAACGTTTAGATGTAAACATACAGCCTCAAAGTGCTTAGTTTTCACAGGGAGATACAGGGAGTCAAACTTTCATTTTTCAATTCGATTTTTGTCAATTATTCCTCATCATGACGACGCAGTGACAAAAAACTACGTATAGAGGGGTTTTTTATGACGACAAATCCAAGTTAACTCACGGTTTTGATATCACTAGTCGGGGGCGTCACCCACGGTACATCGAGCTAATCTAGATTACCATTTTTTTTTCGAGTTTGGTGCATCGACGTGAATATTAAAAAATCGATTCACCCACCTTTTTTCGCAAAAAAAAAGTTCCTTGTCTAAGTCTTTAGAGGTAACCGCTTTCAAAATATCCTCCATTGAAATCTCCAATGCACCGGAAATTGGAAAAAAAATAAAAGAATAACCGGTATTCTCGTGAGAGTTATTAGATTAGGAGCACTTAATAATCTTTGACACTCCCAATTTTCAAAATATTAGGCATGAGAGTTCAAAATCGCCTTCAAGTCTTTAGGAATAAAGTAATTTGCTTATCAGTTTGTGAACAATTTTTCTGGTTATCTCAGAATTATGTAATTGTAGACTTCCACGACCAATATTTTGAAAATTGTTAAAGATATATTTTTTAAAAAAGGTTGAAGAATAGATTTTTTCAAAATTCAGATCGATGCACCAAACTGGAAAAAAAATGATAATTTAGATCAGCTCAATGTACTGTGAGTGGCGCACCCTAATAATGATATCAATACCGTGAATGAATTTGGATTTCTTGTCATGAAAAAGACCCCAATGCAACAATCAAAATGAAAAATAAAAGTTTGACGCCGTGTAACTTGAAAACTAATCACCTTGGGGCGGTATGTTCCAATCTCAAGTTTCATAGCAGTGTGACCCATTTAGATTGGAAACACCCAAAATTTCAGGTTATCAACCGAATTCAACCTTTTTTTTTCAACTGTCAAGTTATGAAGGGTCTACTAAGGGACAAATTTTAAAATGTTTATTTTTATTTTTAGAGCATATTACGGTACGTTTTCATGATAGAAAATGCAGAATTTTTTTTTGCGTTTTTTTTTTATTACATGAATGAATACTTCTTTGGATTTGAAGGTCTTCCAAATAGCTGTGACGGAAATTTCATAAATATTCATCAATAATAAAGTTACGACAACTTAAAATTCATACATTTTCCAAGCCAACGGTAGTAGCTATAGCTAAGAAGGTTCTGGATCATTTCCCAAAATTGCCGAGAGGTGGCGCAGCGATCACAAAATTTTCATTGTACGGCGGTTTGGCTAAGCACGAGGCATCGTGATCTCATCATGTTGACATTTGGGGTCAGATATTTGCTATTTTTGTTTTCTATACGGGGCAAAAAAAATGTGTGGAATTTTACATGGGGCATTTTTGAATGTGTAATTGCTTGAATTTGGTTGGAAAAGTGTGACGGAGAAGAATTGGGTACCCTTGTATATTGCGAGCTGATGAGATATCAAGTATTTAATAAGATTGATGGAAATATAAATTTGCTAGTATAAGCATGAATAAATGTCTCGTATTAGAAATGATGCAATCATCACATTAACTTTGCTCTTGCTCATAGCGAACAATAGTAGGCTTTATTAAATGGTTACTTATGCTATCGCCGTTGGTATTATATTTTTGATGAAATCACGTTCCAGCTGATTAAATGTGAATGCACTGTCTTTGTCACTGTCCATAATTGGATTGATGGAAATATAGATTACAAATAACTTTTGGTGTTCACATTTATTGAGAACGAGAATGAGTGAACTTGCAGAACGAATCAATAAATTCTATATACGTTTGGCGCAGATCGAGAGTGATATTGAATGGTATGAGCGAAAGAAGTCTATGATTCAAACCTTTGAGAAACTGAATCTTACAGGTAAGCTGATGAAAATACTTTATCTACGGGAGAAAAATCTTTTAACATTTTATTGACCTTATATTGGACATTATCGAAATTGAATATAGACTTCAAATTAATAAAATATCTTACATCCGTTCGCGTATTATGGAGAAAAAGTGATTCATGCCGACTTTCAGCATCGTAGGCAATTTGATGTTCAACTTGTGGCGACTCGTTTTTGACGAGTCATCGGTTTGAGTTCAAATTTACCGCTGATTAAGCACATTCGTTGAGAAAGGTGGGGGGGGGTTTATGAATTCACCACTGACGACGCGTTAAAAAAGAATTTTAGTTCGCACTCATCAGCTGCATCCGCAACAACAGGTGAGCGCTCGTCATATTCAAGAGAATATATCTATTTTTTTTTCTAGAAATGGATCTTACAGAAATTAACGCAACCGCTTCTCCTTTGAATAAGACGTACATGAAATTGATTGAATTAACTTGTGACATCAAGAATCCAATTGTGGGATTAAATATTGTTCTTTCTGAATACGGGGAAGTGCCGCATGTGGAGTTGGAGGATCACATTGTTTTTCTACCACAGCGTACTACTGCATCTATCAAAAAAAATATACGACAATTTCAACCTCATAAATATGCGAGAATTTTGAAGATCGGTTACGCAGATTCGTGATATGCAGAAAACCCCAATTTTTGAGATTGTTGCTATGTGAAACAAAGTTAGTATTTTCAACTAGGATCATATTATGCACTCTTAATGTTTTTTTTGTAGTTTTTTAAAGAATCAGTCCATCGTGAAGATAATTGCAGTGGATTTTCAAGAATTCAATCACCCTCACGAATTTATCGTCAAGGAGTTGGCAGTCACGAACGGACACAAACTAGTCATTACATATTCAAACCAAATGGATCGTTACGTTTATGGGACAAACAAAGGGCGTCCAGAGCAACCATGAAACAACATAGAATCCCATTTTCATTTGGATATTATATCAACTACGGGGACCTCCATTCAAAAATCAAATCACATATCTGTTTTGTGGATAAAGTCTACGTTCGAGGACAGCAACAGAAGAATTTTCTGGAAAACATTCAGCAGGATTCTACAACAGCGCATACCCCAAAAATCATGAACGTTGAGAACTTTGATGACCATTGGCAACATCCACCTGTGTTTTAAAAAGACGTTCCAACCTGTTTTGGACATCTATCGAATACTTTTCATATATGTGACTTACGCAATCGTGTACTTCTTCATGAATGGATTGAAACTCGTTGTTCAATAAACAGTTGAAAATACTACTTGTGTTTTATTCCGACATTAAGTGCACAATGCAAAAAGGATGTCATTTTTTCATTTTGAGTGGGAAGTGGCTCGTTAGATGAAAGGCTGCTGATGAGAAAGTCGTTTAGTTTTGAAACAGCTCTCAAACATGGAGGTTTTTGTCGTCGACATTCAGGTTTTTTACATCACTAGTGTCTCAGGTGATCAAAACCGACAATTTATTGTGAAGGAGATGTCAATAACGAATGGAAAATAGCCCATTTTGTTTTTGAAGCACAGGGCCGGTTAACCAAGTACTATACACTAACAGACTACATAGTTTTGTAGTAAAACAAAAAAAAATCCTATTGGTCTCGAATAAATAAAACGAAAAACAGTTGTGTTATGCATATTCTTAGTACCTTTTCTAATGGTGATACTTTTATACAAACAATAAAAAAAAAGTTAAAACAACTTTCTTCGAGCTTTTTGTTTTGAAAACAAATCAATGATCTCCTCGTAATCTAGATTATTAATATGCAAAAAAAAAGAAACCATCAGACATATCATACCAAACTGTAATAATCATAGGCGTATAGGCAAAGAGTACTTAGAACGTGTATAAATAAATGAATAATTTGACAGCGGCCATTCATTTTCCAAGTGTTAAATTGAAAAATATCGCGATGTTCGCGGGTATGCCAATATGCCATTCGCTAACGAACGTTATACCTACTACAATATTTTTGTTTGAAAATAATTAGCCTATGTACTGGACTGTACTGGTACTACCAGTACTACACTAGATAGTGTGTGTATTATAAGTTTTCTTATACAATGGTATTAAAAATCAATAGTAAGTCTTTCTACTAAACTTCGCGCCTTGGCCAGAAGAAAATAGAAATGGAATAAACTAACCTATTATAATATCTGCTGATTCACACTTTACCAGACGAATATAAACTACAAACTTTTTTCCCCGTTCTCATGAGCACTCGCACCAAAAAGTTATCAAAGTTTCAGAAATGTCAAAAAACTTTCTTGTGTAGCTTCGTTCTTTAGACAATTATGGCAGATGTCACCGCCTCAACCTGCTTAACGTTGCCAAGCTTCGCACAAATATTGATATCGCATGAGGTCGTAGTGTGCAGAAAAGACGGCCGCATTCAGTTGCGTCATTAGGCAGATTACGTCGATTCAGCTTTTCTTGGCCTATTATTCATTTATTAGAAGAAAAATATCTTATCTTTTGACTCTGTGTGAGGCCCACTTCAATATGAGGCCCTAGGCCTAGTGGTAAAACCGGCACTGTTGAAGCACCAATACCGTATCATTCGTTATCAGCACAGGAAAAACAGAGTGTTAGTTATCTAACTTATAATTTTCATGGACTACTCTATTCATCAGCGGAGTTTGTTGATTATGAAAAGAGAGGTACTTCCTGAAACAGCACTAATGGAATTCTAATGTGGTTTATGTGCGAAGCCATCAAAAGAAGAGCTTTCTGGAAAAAATACTATTGGAGTGGAACGATCGATCTCAGATTATCAACAAAAAAGAATTTGATAACAATCAGATTTCACCACCACCGAAACTTCAAAAAGACTTGCCAACATGTATGAGTCATTGAGATAGTGATGTTTTTACGTGCAGCTTGAAAAATTGTGCAATAGTTTGTGAATAGGTTTGTGAAAGTGTCTACCTCAGTGATAAGTACGCTCAGTATTCAGATGACCATGGGTGAGTTGGGTATATTTTTCATTTAATCGACGACGCTCGTGAACAATGTGTTTTATGTGCAACAAACGCGCAATATCAAAGAAATATTCATTTGCTTCAATAGAACAAATAAAACGTGGCCGGATTCTCGGAGGAAAATGTCACCACCAATAACTGTACTGGATGATATAAAACTAGTCCAGATGCCTCTACCACACAATGGTAGCAGTAATATAATCCCCTATAAATTACAAATTGTTTTTTGGAACCACACCTATGAAGATACTTCCTGGAAAAGTATTTTGATAGATGACAACATCTCATGCCCCCTAGCATTGAGTGTATGCAGAAAGGGTGTGGCGACTACATTTGTGCAACAACACCCATTGTACCATTGCTTTGTTACCTCTCTGTCATCATAATCTCACATGCTTTGTGAGTACTTTACAAAACTACGAGCGCTAACAGTCGACATGTCTTCGCCACCGATGAGCATCACCAAGATGGATGTTGAAGCCCTGCGAAATTTGGTTGAGCATATTGGCCCAACAGTAGTTCGTGCCGGTCTTTTCAAAAGACTCCTCACCCTCTCGACTCCTGAGAACGTATTGACTGATATTCTTCAGCCATGTTGGGATTCGCACAATGGTGTCAGTGATGACGACGTGCTCGATGGACCTCACCATTCATTCAAATCTCAAATTAAATTGTAATGATTGTATGCACTCATATATCAATAAAATATAAAAAAAACCGTTGTTTTGATTTTATGAGCATACAGGTAACGAGATGTAGAATTAAAAAGTGGTTGTAAGGTGTTTATTTTTTATTTTTATTATATAAAATCAAATTATAAATAATCCAGTATAATCTTCTGATGGTTTTGCTAAGAGGGCGGTACTTCATGACGCAATTGTGAATTATTAGACAATATGCTTTGGTTTTAGCAGGAAATCCTGTGCGTCCCTCAATTTCCACCTTCACATCGATTGCTGTCGATTTCAAGGACTCCACGCCGTGAGCAGTCAATGACAAATAGTGCATGAGTTTTGAATTCACTATATGCCACGAGAGGATGTTTTTCATCAACGCCACTAAAACTGGGAAAGAATTCGGTGTAGTTGTGGAACACTTCCATATAGTCGTTTTTTTCAAAATCAAGACTCATCCGCTCGAATGGGTAATATTCGCCGTTCAGGAAAATTTTGATGTCAGAAAAATTCAGGTGATCGAATTTCGTAGCGTGTGCTCCGGAAACATCAGCTCGATTAGTTTGAAAAGCTACAACTGCATATCTTGGGCAATCCATGGTTGGAGTGGTTTTCACACTCCAAATCTCCATTGTTGAATTCTTGGTGAGAGCAGAAAGCTCATGTATTTCCCATTTTCTAAAGGGAATATGAATAGCGCGATCACCGCGAATCGCTTTCAGCAAAACAATCTTGATGACATCATTGAAAGTGATGTGTTTCACCTTCAACTCGATACTTTCAATGGAGATTTTAGCAGTTGTGTCATCTTGAGCTGTTTGTAGGCAATTGTTATCATTTCGCGATCTTACCAATCCAATTGTATGTTTTCCACAAATAGCCATCTTGTAGTCATTAAAAAGTCCAAAGAAATGACGTAGTGGGTTAGTCATATGAAAACTGTTGTCGTCGTTTATTTTCAAATTTTTGGGGTAACTCCAACCTACTATATGGAGATATTTGGTGACATCAGTATCATAACAAAGATATTGCTGACGATGCCAGAATTCTTAACATGCTCCATCTCAAATCCATTCAATTCGTGGGTGATTGAGTCAAACAGGAATCCACTCGCATTATTAACCAATTGAACTGTCCCTGTTCCTTCAGCATTGTTCAGCACTTTTCTTTCAATGATTAGAGCAGCATCGGACATGTGTAGCCAAACGTCATTTCTGTTGATTGTTATCTCAAAATTATCGTTATTTAAAAGTGATTTCACAAACGGTAGATATGTTCGCCTTTCTGTGTGGTCAATTGAATCGTCATTCTGGGATTCCTATAGACGTCGAGAAGAAAAAAAAAATAGCCAAGTGTTTGTGGAAAGTGCTTATTTGCGCTGGTTAAATGTCTACCCAATTTTCTGCGCGTGAGCTTCTTACTTGTTGAGAATGATCTTAACACTGACTCCGTTTGTATGGAGGCGTTTGTTTTATAGACATCAATCACTAGGACTATTTTTTCAGCCCCAATCTGATAATAATCTCCTCGCCTCGAAAATCCACAAGTTCAAAATTCTGATCCAAAATTTTCAGCGTAATGTTATTTATTTCATCTTTGGTAACTGGCAGATAAATTAAATTTCTCGGTATCACGTGAATAGCAAATCCAGGATCAACACTTATGTGGAACACATACAGTGTGTGTGATGGTCTGTCGTTGTTATACGCTCCACAGGTTATATTAGTATCAATATGGATAGTTCGGTCTTTCACGATATTCACAGGTAGATCTTATTCGTGCACGATATTGGCCTCCAAAGTACGACTTGAAAACCCCAATAGTTTGAAAGCGAGTTTTCTTCAGGAAAATGGTTGGGAAAATCTCGATGAAAAATTTCGCACTTAAATGTATTATTGTTGGGTCGTATGAAAAAGCACGTCTTCTGTACTGGTATTCTTGTTCAAAGATATTTTCAATTTACTTTTCAAATAGTTATCTATATCTGTGATTTCGTAAGCACCTGGGGGTATTCTGATAGATTTTAAACCGTTTAATCTGTTGCGACTATCATAAAAGTAGAATCGACCACTGTTATCAATGTTCGGAATCAAGTTGTATGAGTGAAATCCAATCAAAGCTAATCCGTATTGGTAATTTGGATCCAGTCGAATGGGATTACTAAAATCAGTAGAAAGAATAGACTCGCGACTCGCGACCCTTCAACGTGAAATTCACTGACATGACTGATGCCGATTTCACTGCCTCACGCGGTTTTCATAGAGAAAGTCAATGCATAAATGTCCATAGTTGTTTGAATTGAGTTTTTGGTATCGTTCCCGATTATAGGTGATTTTAACATTTTCAACAAAATAGTTCACAAGTTCTTAAGGTGGTTCAAATCACCAAAGTATAACACGTTAGCAGCACGCTTGATGTAGGCTACCCAATGAGTTCCAGTATTTTCGATTGTATCCAAATTGACCGCAGCGCTCTCCATAGATCTGGATCTGTTTGGGTTAGTTGACATCCACTTTCTAACCATCACAGATGCCATGATGCCAAACCATACAAACTAGCCACGACCTACGTTCATGACAGAAAAAGAAATCCATAGGTGACTTGATCACATTTTTTATTGAACACTCTTCACTTTTGTCTTAGCTATAGCTAATGGACCTCCAGCCAGCGATCCTAGAGCTTCCAATGCAGAGAAAATCGGTATCAGGGGTGAAATTACACCCGATCTAGCTTTGATGGGTATAATTCTGGGAATTTTGATCTTTGGACGTCCACCAGCTTTTTTTACTGCTTACCGTGCAACGCCAACAATCCTCTCTTTCGCACATTATTTTCATCACCAAATTTCTTCAGAGATCTGATAACAGGTTGCTGCACCCCCATACCCATTTTCTTTTTTGATTTCATTCCGCTAGTAACGAACCGGTTTTCTCACCAAAACTGGAATCTCTGACTTTGACTCGATCCCAAGCTCAATTTTCCAACTTTAAATCAGCCCTATGTCTGTCAGATAACAAGGAGTTTTTGGAATAGGCTATATCGTGTTGTTTACAGGCAGCGTCGAGTGGGTTGATTTCAGCGTCTCCTCTTTGTAGACGCTTCTCCAATTTTGTACCAGGTCCACAATACTGATATCCCGGTATATGCAATTCGAATAGTAGTCTCTAGTCTAGTTACGAGAGAGTTGACCACACCCCGACCACTATGCTCGAAAGTCAACATGAGACAGATTTCCAAATTTCTGCGAAGACCTTCTTTATCATGTATATTTCTATAAATAGTACGCGTCATCACCACAAAGGACAATAACTGTTCCGTTCTCTTAAAGTATGCAGGTAGAAGCGCAAGGCCTTAGACTCCCTGTAGAAAACTTCGATAAAGTTCAAAAAGAGGAGAACAGCAAACATAGTGAATTATTACCAAATTATTTTCAAGTGATTATTTGTGGCGCAAGTGGTTGTGGGAAGACCAACAGTATTTTGGCACTTTTATTCGGTAGAAATGGCTTGCGATTTGAAAATTTCTACGTGTATTCAAAATCCCTCTTTCAACCCAAATACAAGCTTTTGGAGGACGTTTTGAAGAGTGTGAGGGGTATGAGATTCTATCCATATGGTGACAATGATTTGATTGGAGATCCCACGTCAGCAAGAAAAAATTCAGTTTCCATATTTGATGATGTAGCATGTGAGAAGCAAAAAAAAATTCGATCCTATTTTTGCATGGGTAGACATAGAGATATTGATGTTGATGATATATGTCAGACCTACTCAGAAATCCCCAAAAACTGATACGAGATGATTGTAACACAATTGTACTATTCAAACAGGATGACATCAATCTGAAGCATGTATACGATGAACATGTAACACCAGACATGTCCTTCGAGACATTTGAAATGATTTGTAGCAAATGTTGGAATGAAAATAAATTAAGTGCACCAGTGGTTGTGAAGGATTTTGACTTGAATCATGGTCGTTATCGTAGGGGATTTGATGAATATATAAGGATTGTAGACTAAAGTCATTTAATCACACGCGTGCGCAATGAAGGTTCTCAGCGTGGATGACATGAACCGCAATTCGAAAGTTGCAAGTTTAGCTAAAGATGTTCGAAAAAAATATCTTGCACTCAAGCTTAATAGGTTTGAAAAGAATGAGTCACTGAACCGGATTCTCAAACCCGTTACAGCTTCTCTTGAACGTCTTGTCAAACAACAACAAGCTCAATAGAAAAAACACTAAGTACATCCCACGCCAATGTCCATAAAACCAGATGATCATGAAGACACGTCAGCGGACAACGTAAACAAGGCAAAAAAAGAAGTTCAGTTTCTTCCTCTACATAAAATTGTAGCCAGGGATGATTCTTTCATTGATGATGATGATGTTTTTGAAGACGCAAACCAACAGGCAGAGGAAGATGTGACGCTGCTTGTTGGATTACCTTGATCAATATCCTCAAATCGTAAGGGAGTAGATAGTAGATTATCATAAGGGCTCGGATAATTTAGACCAAAGTCATGGTCCTAAATATGATGAGGTCATATCCAGATGGACGTTGGGTACGAGGTCATTAATTTTGAGAAAAATGGTGATCTCAAAATAAATGAGGAACATTTTCCATGGACGCAAGGACTATACGAACTGCTCTTTTACAGGGACCCTAACAAATATACTGACAAAGATCTACCTATTTTTAAAGGAGTTTTACGAAAAACCAATATGTATCGAATCGGAAATACAGCAGATGGTCGACTTAAGGGAAATCCAGGATTTAAATATACGAACATTGTTCGAAAACTACTAGCGGAGTCTCCGCGTAAAAAAACACAACCAGGGCTACCGACAGCAAAAAAATCATGGTTTCAGCTACCCCATAGTAGTAGTAGTGTGGGTAAAAAAAGAGGAACTGGTATGAATTATTATGATACAAATCCCATTGAATATGTTCATTGGGATAATGTGAATGAATTGGTTGATAGGCTTAGGCCTCTAGTCGCTTTCAAACAAGCCGGAAATACGTCACACGAAAATGAAAAAAGCGAAAATTATATATTGAGCATGACCCAGCCTGTGTGTGACTCCCACAAGATGAGTCTAGACAAGTTTTGTTGCCGGCAACACTCTGTAGCAGCAACTCCAACCTATTCGAGGACACAGACGTTATCTCACACAGCTAACGGTGATATTGATGTTGAAAACGTGAAAATTTGTAATTTGAAATCACCAACCGACATTTTGATGCAGTTAACAAAAAATATGCCGACGAGGCTCTGACTAATCTCAAATCAAATATTGAATCTGAGATGAGAATTCTTGCTGCCGAAAGTGTAAAGGGGCTGAATAAGTACGTCAACGACGTGACTACAGTAAAAGCAGGCAAGTGAAGATGACGTCACCTTCCAAAGAAAAAGTTCAACTTATCAACGAGCTGATAAAATCAATAAGAAGAAATTTTTCCCGTCGTCGTACAATTATCAAGGGATTGGATGACTTCTGGCAAGTTGATTTGGGGCGAATAGATACAAATCTATGAGCGAAAGATAACAGAGGCGTCAAATATTTTTTCATCATCATAGACTGTTTTTTAAAATTTGTGTGGACTGAACCATCGCAAGTCAGGTGACGACGTAACCCGAGCCTTTGCACCAATTCTCAAACAATCACATCGTAGTCCAAAAAATTTGCGATCAGATCAAGGAAAGGAATTCTACAATGGACATTTTTAACGATTGATGCGTCAATATGGCATAAACCACTATGAAACCCATACAAATAAAAAAGCAGCCATGGTTGGGCATTCCATACGAACGCTTAAAGAAAAACTATTCAAGTATTTCAGTTTGCCTGGGAGTGATGAGTGGGTGGATATTTTACAGGATATTGTGAAAAGCTATAATTCACAAAAACATAGTGTGACCAAAATGAAGCCTCATGGTGTGAGCAAAAAACATGATAAGGATCTGCTCAATACCGCTTACAGTCACATTGAAATATCTTCAAATCATCGAAAATTTCATATTGGCGATGTGGTGCGCATTAGTAAAGCAAAGCACGTATTTGAAAAGGGATATACTCCGAAATGGACAACTGGGCTATCCAAGATTGTTGATGTTGAAATTACTTATCCAGTGACATATCTGCTTGAAGATATAAATGGTCATCCGGAAAAAGGAGCATTCTACGAGCAAGAATTAGAAAATACAAAACAAGAGGATGTTTATTTGGTGGAAAAAGTGTTACGTGAAAAAGGGAAAAAAGTATATGTCAAGTGGCTTGGATTTGATAATTCTCACAACATTTGGATAAGTTCTAACGATATTTTATAGGTCTCAAACGTCATTGCGCATGCCTTTCTGTAAAAAAGATTTTCTTTTTAATTCCACAATCACTAAACTTTGAGTATTGAAGGTGTATGGTTGTCGTCGTCGTCGTCATCAATGAAGTGAAATGGCTACAGTAACACAGTCAATACATCAACTGCTGTCAGAAATTAAGAATGAATCAGCTCAGAAGGCGCAACATCTTGGGGTAGGCAAAAATAAGAAGGGTGAGATAACAGATGCACCGGATGAGTAGCCAAATATTCGTTACTGAGCACAATGTCCTACTCAGCTAGCCGCAACATTGCGATATATGTGGAATTGAACAGAAATTTTGAACCCATCATCCGGAAACCTGTTAGTGATCAAAATATGTTGATTTTTGAAAAATTTTAGTGAAACCTTCTGATAAGTCATCTAAAGTGGATGCTGATGGGATATTTCAAGTATAGGGAAATCGCTCATCTCCGTCTCATTTTCAGTAAAGATATTATCATCAGCGAAGTTCAAGCCGAGAACCAGTTCAAACTTGTTTCACTATTCCAACAGTCTCAAACATTGTTCCCAACGGAAAACAACATCCAAGACCTGTGCACAGCGAACGAACATTTTGTGAAAAAAAGACTGCATGATTTGGAGCAACTGAACTCTCCTGCATACTATTCCACTGTTTTTGGCATTATCCATGAATTACTCAGAGATCAGATTGAACATATCAATATTGTCGATGTAATTTCACCTCTTTATAGCAGAATGTTTGGAGAAAACTATGTACTATGAACCCAATAGAATTCGTGATGATTTAAATAAAATTTACCGAAAATAAGTGGTCTATGTTCTATTATTTCTTGTAAACAAGCTCTCATTGCGCTTTAGCTGCATTTTGCAATGGAATCACACAATGCACTATTGTTCTTTGATTCTAATTATATTTGCAAGGTTTGCGGTTTTGCTTCGGAACAAGTTCTCATTGAGAAGATTCTAAGACGGTAAAGAAATAAAGTTTACGTTAAATGGTTGGAAATGGATAATACACATAACTCATGGATAATAAGAAATAATGTATTGTAATTATATTGTTATTCAATAAAAACACTTGTTAGTAAATATTTCTTTTATTTCTATAAACATACATGAAATAAACAATTTTATAACTAGTACAGACTAGTCTAGACGGTAGTGGCCCCATGAGAGAGTGTCGTGACTGTCATCAATCAAACAGCGTTTATCATCTAGGGCATTTTGGGCTAATTAAGTTCGTTCAGTGCTATAAACGGAATGTTTTACTGATCGGATTGAACATTGTACAATTTTTTCCACATTTTTCTTCAAACATTTCACATAATCATCAAAAGTTATTTTGTTTTTTACAATACAAGACTTTACCCTTTTTGCTTTTTTCGTACAGTTTTGATCACCTTGAATTTTATATGAGTACATTTTTGACCTCAATCCCACAAAATGTGTCATAATTTTACCATTTGCTTCATCCTCTATCCGCCCCGAAACTTTTTTATTTACCAATGGAATCTGATAAACGTTATCTGAAGGATAAACGCTGGTGTCAAATTTCGGAAGATCTTTTTTGATGAGCTCATCATACACATCATTACACTTCATTTCATAGATGAAACTATCCGTGTCTGTATACAGAAGCTTAGGTTTTTCAGATAAAGATTTCTTAAGCATGAAATTATAATGAAAATCAAAAATTGCAATTTTTGAAATGTCCAGAATACACATACCGATGTAAAGTGGTTTTTTGAAAATGAGATTTGTTTTTCTCATTTCTATAGCCACCAGATCTCCGGCGAAAATTGTTGGGTTATGAAATGCTGCATTGGAAATCAGATTATTTGCACCATATCGACCCACCCATTTATTAACCAATTTCACAATACGATGTTTTTGAATGTTTTCCATTGTTAGACCAAATACAGCATTATTCATTAACTTGTAGAGATTTTTGCTGAAATAGTGAGTGGCTGTTAATCGAAGTTGAGTGTTGAGTTCGATGTATGACTTTAACCAAGGACTTTGCTTGAATTTTAAAACTCTATGTATTTGCGTAATTTCGAGTACTGAAGTTTTCAAAGACATCGCTCAACAACAGCACATCTGTTTTTAAATACAGATCGCTGTATTGACCCAAATTCTGAATATTTGATTCATCTCATACTTTTTGGGCATGTAAATACTCCTCATCACTAATATTTTCATCATATAATTTTGAATAGAGCATTTCTTTGGGTGGTAAACTTGTTTCCTCCAATTAAGCCAAGTTATCAACATGATCATAGCAAAAAACCCCTCACGTGTGAATAATTCGAATTGGTTCAAATTACATGGAGCAAATTCCCTCTTTAGATTTATCAAATCACCCAATTTCAATGTAGATGCTAATGAACTCAAAGATAAATTTAAAAATCGTAGTGAATCGATATATCCAAATTTTATACTAGTTTCATCATCAAACTTAGTAAAAGAAATGTATTTTTTTATTATCAATTGGAAGAATACTGAATTTTTCCACCCTTCCTTTGGCTTTTAGGATGAAATGGGAATCGTAGCTTGGGAGATTGTGAAATACAATGGGGACAATGAATTGTTTTTTGAAATTTAAATCACAATTTGAGTGGGCAAAACCTCTGACATCACCTGTAAAATGATCATGATCAACAACAATCTGATCTGTGCAATAAACGGTTTCTCGCAAATGTGACACTCTTTTGCTATACTCTTGTCCAACACTTCAGACATGGGTACAATTTTAGACAACTTATCTACAACAAATTTCGCAATATTTTTGAGTTGATCCCCAAACCAGTCTAAACAATCTTTGCCGCGGTAGCTTTTGTGGAAGGTTAGAGAGCCGTCATGGGAACACTTGAATAAAAATCCAATACTGAATGGAATATGCTCTTGAAAATTGACAGTTTTCGAATGTGTGTACTCATCAGGATTTTTTTGTAAAATTGATTCAAAATCCCCATATATGATGAATGTCGCTTCTTGTTTATAAATATGATTTCTAAAGAAAACGTGATCATAATTGGTGAATAAAATATTTGAAGCATTTTTTGTTTCACTCATACTTGGATGTGCACTCAACCGTTCCTGAGATCGGAAATAGTTCAAACATCTATCGCAAATGAACATTCTATTCTTATGCTTAGTAATTTGTGATCTCACTAACCTGGACAGATCCTTTATTAGACAATAATGATATCAAATCTGAATCTCATTTTCAATATTTGGCAATGGTTCAAAATCATTAATTTTTGGAAAATATTTGTTTTGAATAATAAGTAAGTTGACATGAATTTCCAACTTATTGTTCGTCAATCGACATGGTACAACACTGAAGAATTCGTTCTTTTTATTTTGAACCATTTCCAACATATGAACAATCACACTTATATCATTAATTTTTTCAAATGTATGAATTTTGTCAACTGTCATTGGAAAATCTAAGCCTTCCGTATTGAGGACGCGGGTGTAATGAGCTGTCTCTATCTAAATGGATTCTACTAGGATACAAAGCAGCGATTATACACCAATAAAAACACGCCTCGTCATCATTTTTGATGTTGATTCATGCTTTTTTCTCTGAAATTTGACTAGGCAGAGGAATATAGGATGAAGCATCCACCCCAAAGCTATGCTTATCAATACAAATTTCTATACTCACAATTTTTTTTAATGCCCACTCTCTATCACGTTCTTGAAAATCCTCCATTTTTTGTAAAATTGGTTTGCTGACACGAGAAGGATGGCGCTAAAGAACCTGAAGCTGCAAGCAGTGCAAATCAATTTGCATCACTGCGAAGCGGCTTCGGAAGACTTGGTGCTGTTTATGACGAAGAATAAGGTAGACATCGCGCTAATCCAAGGACCATGGCTCCATAGAGGCAAAATTCAAGGGTTAAAAGCGAAAGACCACCATCTATATCATTCTTCGTCGGTGAGTAAAATGAGAACCTGTATACTTGCAAAGAGGACACTGAATCTTAGCCTATCCTCACAGCACAGTACCGGTAACTTGACAGTGGTTACATGCGAGCAAAAGAATAAGCAGCCGCTTACTCTAGCGTCCGCAAACATGCCATACGAAGGACCGGAACCACCATCAACAGCAATTCGAACTCCAGCCCATCACGTCAAGGAGAATGGAAAGCTGTTGGTGATAGGCTGCGATACCAATGGTCATCACACGCAATTGGGCAGCAGTGACATTAACAACAGAGGTGAGTCAATTCTGGACTTTATACTAACCACCGACCTTGTAATATGCAATAGCGGGGATGTACCAACATTCGTAAACAGAGTTAGGGAAGAGGTGTTAGATTTAACTTTGGCTACCAATTCCGACGAGCTAACGGTTGAAAATTGGAGAGTCTCTCATACAATCATTTTCGGATCATAGAAGAATTCTTTTCGAAATCAACAGTGGGCTACAAAAAGTAGAACTATTCCGGAATCCTCGAAGAACGGACAGGCAAAAATTCTCTGACCTCATGGAAGGGGACAAAAAACTATTGGCTTGGGCCAAGGTATTACAATCACCTACCAAAGAGAAAATAGAAAATGATGCGGCGAAACTAGAGGAACAACTAGAGAAAGCCTTACACAGATCATGTCCCTTGAGTCGCCCACGCAAAAGCACCACGTCTTCCTGGTGAACAGCGGAACTAAAATAGATTAGGGACAAGACAAGAAGGCTTTTTAACCAAGCAGAGAGAAATGAAACAGAGAATGACTGGAATGAATAAAAGACCAGCTTTAACAGATACAGAAGTAAAATCAGGAAGGCCAAAAGAGACTCATGGCAGGACTTCTGCGACTCTATAATAGATACAAATGAGTCTGCAAGGCAAAGAAAGATGCTTTCAAGGGAAGTGGTGACCCCAAGAAGCATAAAACGGCCAGATAACTCATGGACAGAATCCTGCAATGGGACACTGGAACTTTTAATGGAGACACATTTTCCAGGATGTACCGTAGCGGAAATCAGCAGTTCTAACGAACAACAGCTGATGCCAAATACGAGAACACATGAGGAGGTTGTATCAAGGATGATATCAAGAAAGAAAGTGAAGTGGGCAGTGATCAGTTTCAAGCCGTATGAAGCGATGGGACCAGACGGAATAATGCCAATCATGTTACAGAAATCTCTCGACATCATACTAGATGACCTGGTCGAAATATACTCTGATTGTCTCCGATTGGGATACACACCAGGTAGATGGAGGGAAGTCAAAGTTGTTTTTATACCCAAATCGGGAAAATCAAATAACTCAACTCCAAAAGACTACAGACCAATCAGCTTATCATCCTTCTTGCTGAAGACACTGGAAAAGCTGATTGACCTGCACATAAGAAAATCAACAATGATAGAAATGCAATGTCCGGATCAACATGCTTACCTCAAGTCAACTGACAGCGCTTTGAATGAAGTTGTGAGAACAATTGAAAAATCTCTAGATGACAAGGAACACGCACTTGGCGCATTTCTAGAAATAGAGGAAGCATTCAATAATGTCACGACCAAGACCATCGAAAAAGAAATGGAAAGCATGAAAATAGAACCAATCATCATCAACTTGACGATAAAACTGCTGAAAAGCAGGATTATAAATTCAGAAAATGGGAATTGTTCTATGAGTAAAAGAACAACAAGAGGAACACCACAAGAAGGTGTTACCTCTCCACTCTTGTGGTTGATCGTAGTAAACTCGATCTGGAAAACCTTCAGAGAACAAAGAATAAAGATAGTGGCATATGCAGGCGATATGGCAATCCTGGTAGTGGGCAAAAGCTTGTCAACTATTAGTGAAATGGGATCTGCATTGAAGGAACTTTCCAAATTGGCAAGACAGAACGGTCTTGGTGTAAACCCTGATAAGACAAATCTAGTACTGTTCACAAGGAAATATAAAGTGCCCAACTGTAAAATGCCCACATTCGGGGTACAAACTCTTAAGCTTTCCAACGAGGCAAAGTACCTAGGGATCATCCTAGACTCAAAGCTCTCTTGAAAAAGAAACACAGAGGAAAGGATGAAAAGAGGCCTCAATGCATCATAAATATGCAGGAGAATGATTGGTACAAAATGAGGACTAAAGCCGCACATTATCCACTGGATGTACACAGGGATCGTGAGACCCATGATTACAT
Organism: Orchestes rusci; assembly: GCA_958502075.1. Lineage (NCBI taxonomy): Eukaryota > Metazoa > Arthropoda > Insecta > Coleoptera > Curculionidae > Orchestes > Orchestes rusci. The sequence continues at coordinate 21,870,420 of OY293304.1, forward strand.
ACGGAGTCGTGGTATGGTGGAAAGCCATAGACACCAACTCGAACGTAAAGATGCTCACGAAAGTACAACGGCTGGCAACGCCAAGTACAACGGGAGCAAAGAACAGCTCACCGCAGGCAGCTTTAGAGGTCATTCTAAACCGCCTGCCCAGTGATTTGTTCATTAAGAGCACTGTCGCAAAAGGAGCTCTCAGACTGAGGGAGGCCAAATTGTGGAAACATGCAACAAGTGGCCAATCAACGGTGCTAATGGAAATCTCAAAGGCAATGGATAACCAAGAGGCAAAGCTGCTACAAACGGCAACAGACCACATGGTGACCAAGAGCTCTTTTGAGAATAAGATAGTGGTTGAAATACCTACCAGAGAAGACTAGAATCAAGACTCAATTATAAGGGAAGAAGAGATATCCATCTTTACAGACGCAGCAAAGACTGATATAGGCACGGGAGCAGGAATATACTCAAAGGAACTAAACATCCAAGAGTCTGTGAAGTTTGAGAAGGGATGTGGCATTATGCATGCAGAAATCATTGCCATCAGAGAAGCAGCCAACCTGCTGCAAAGACTGGACAACACAACAAAAAACGTGAAAATCTATGCAGACAGCAAAGCAGCGTTGCGACTACTCGAATCAGAAACAGTGAGTTCAAAGAAAGGGATGAGTCGCCGTGAGGCACTGTCCTGGATCAAGAACAAGAAGCTTGTTCTATGCTGGGTTCCTGGACATAGCAATATTGAAGGAAACGATGGCCGATGAACTGGCGAAATTGGGACTGACAAAGGACGAAGCCGAAATGGTAAACACATCGGTAAACCAACGATCAAACTATTGAAAGATAGAGTAGATAAAAACATGGTAAAGCTACACAGCGACAGATGGAGCAATCGAAACGACTGCAACACATCGAGAGCTCTGTGGCCAAACTTGGATATGGAAAAAAACAGGGAAACTACTAAAGCAGAGCAAATCGTCTGTGAGCACCCTTGTGGGAGTAATCACAGGACACTGCAAAATCGGAACCATGCTCTGCAAGTGGGGCTCAGGGACTGATGATCTCTGCAAGGACTGCATCGAGGAGGATGAGACGAACATCTACTGTGCCATTGCCCAACTCTGAAGGAAGGACGCCTCAGGAATATGGGACAATACTACCTTGCGAACTTGGAGGAAGCGACATATGTAAACATAATGTTAATTTTAAACTTCGTAAAAACCATGGGATGGTTTAGAACGATGAAGAGAAAGGCTGCAGGTTAATCCGAGGGGACACCTCTTTAAACAAGGGAACACAATGGATCATCTGGCCTCCGAGTGAAAGCAATGCGAAGCAGGAAACTGTGGGGCAGGGCATTCCCCTTCGCAACCTAACCTAACCTAACCTAACCTAACTTGGGGTATGCCTCTTTGAACTTCGTCACAATGTCATCACTCAAAGAGGCAATTTCTTCGAAAGAACTCATGATTTGAACTATTCAAAATTGATGTTTTATAACACTAGTCAAATGGGGGTTGACTTACCAATGCAGCAGCTGATAACAATGAAAGAGAACTAGTTTCAACTAGCTTATCAATCCAATGTTGGTTATTTGTAACGATAGGTTGAATAAACCGACTATCTAATGTCTCGATTATGAACGATTCTTTAGATCACATCGATCTACTTAAATATTTAGAAAATGATATCATTCACTTGGGAATTACTGATTACTGATTACTGAAGTACAGGCGCTACGAGTTTCGGGCTGTTGGCCCCGACACCGCAGCCTCTAGTTGGGCTTATTGTATCTTCTCTGTGCCTGTCTCTCAGTCGAAGAGCTCCATTGCCCGAATAAGGTTTATGACTCGTTCTACTGTTTCCCTGTCCGTCCTTTGAGGAGTGGTTGTGAATTCCCCATTATCTCTTCTCCAGTACGCCAGCGCTTCACATTCGAATACAATGTGGGAGGCTGTTTCCTCCTCCTCGTTGCACAGCCTACATATGGGTTTCTCGTTGAAAAGACCCATGATATGCATGTGTTTCCTTAGAGTGCAGTGTCCAGTTAATATACCTGTTACTTTCCTAAGCTGATTCCTGCTGAGTTGCAGTAGGCTTCCAGAAAATGATGATTCGATCTCGTCTGCCATCATTAATTTACTGTGTTTCAGACCTGGTGATTGGCACCATCTAGCTTTTTGTTGTTTTTTGGACCAACAGTTCAGCCAACCTCTCACAGAGGATTTTGTAATACCAATAGCAGGTTCTGGACCCAGAAGTGGTGTGTTTGCAGCTTTTCGTGCTAGTAGATCCGCCCGCTCGTTCCCAGCTATCCCTGTGTGTCCTGGTATCCATCCAAGAGTAAAATCGTTAGATACTCCCAGTGGGACAAGGTTTTGCTGACAGTCCATGACTTGTTTGGATTTGGTTTCCCGACAGGAGATGGTTTTGATTGCGGCTTGGCTGTCACTAAGGATAAGGATTTTCCTTCCTCTGTAGCCTCTCCTGAGATTTTCTTGCACGCATACGTTTATTGCATGTACTTCTGCCTGGAAAACTGTAGCGTACATCCCGAGTGGTTCACATGTTTCCCACTTTGGATTTTCACCTACGATTCCGGCACCAGTTCCCCGGCTTGTTTTGGAGCCGTCTGTGTACCATATTGCCCAATTAGCCATCCGGAGTTGTTTCACCGTTTCCTCTTCCCATATTAGCTTGGTCTTAGGAGACGTGCTAAAGTTGATATTTTTCAACATGATATCACTCCTCATTGTTACTAAGTGGTTCGTGATTGTGCTGGTTATCTTAGTGCGTCCTTGGGAGTTTGAGTGGCTCCAGTTCCCGGTGTTGCTAAGTCTATATGCTCCCATTCTTGCTCCCATTTTGATATAGATATCTAAAGGAGGTAGGTTAAGCATGGCCTCCATGGCAAGTGTTGGAGTGGTTTTCATGGCTCCCGTTACACAAAGACATGCTAGCCTCTGAACTTTTGCAAGTTCCGTGGCTGCTTGTCGCTGCTCGATTTTCGGCCACCAGACAACAGAGCTATAAGCAAGGGTGGGTCTCACCACGGTACAGTAGAGCCAGTGTACCATGCGCGGATTTATGCCCCAATTCTTTCCTATCGCTCTTTTTGTTGCCATTATTGTGGCTTTACCTCGATTCACTTTTTTCTGTAGGTGTGAATTCCATGTGAGTTTGTCATCCAGGATGATGCCTAGGTATTTGACTTCTCTTGCCACCTGCAGTTCTTGTCCGAAGAACATGGGTTTGAATAATTCCGCTGTCTTCCTCTTTCTCGTAAAGCTGACCAGGGAGGTTTTCTCAGGATTGACCTTCAGGTTCACCTTCCTGCACCAATCTTCTACGATTGTCAGAGCTGTCTGCATCAGTTCTGATATTGTCTTGGTGTGTTTGCCAGTGATAAGTATTGCTACGTCATCGGCATAGCCTTGGGCGTAGAAACCTTTGCTGTTTAACTCTACCAGTAGTTCATCTGCGACTAGGTCCAGAGGAGAGGGGACAAGACTCCACCCTGGGGGCAGCCTTTAGCTGCCTCTATAGTTACAGTTTTGTCAAGCATAGTTGGTTGAATTCTCCTACCTTTCAGCATGTTTCTTATCCACCTACAAACTGTGTCTTTAATTACACGCCGATTGATTGCGGTGGTCATTGAATCGAAGGAGGTGTGATCAAATGCTCCTTCTATATCAAGGAATGCAGCTAGGGCAACTCCTTGGTTGTTCAGTGGTTGCTCTATTTTATGAACAAGTTGATGCAGAGCAGTTTCACATAATTTACCAGGTTGATAGGCGTTTTGGTTTTTGTGTAGTGGCCTCTTTATTAGGGAGGTCTCCCTAATGTGCCTTTCAATCACTTTCTCCATCGTTTTGAGTAGAAACGACGAGAGATTTATTGGTCTGAATGCCTTGGGCTGAGAGCTATCTTTCCCAGGTTTCGGTATAAAGACCACTCGTGAGAGTTTCCATATCATGGGTATGTGTCCCGTTGCCAGGCTTGCTCTGAATAGTTGGCAAAGCATCGATATGAGTTGGGCTTCGCCCTGCTGCAGGTGTGCCGGTATTATCCCATCACATCCAGGTGCTTTGTATGGTTCGAATGAGTTTATGACCCATTCGATTCTATTATTTGGTGTCACAATCTGTCGGGCTATGACCCAATCATCTCTTGATCCTCTCATCCGGAGGATCTCAGGCGATAGGGAGTTGACTCCCTGTTGCGAGTTGATTATGGTCGAGTCTGGAAAGTGTGCCCTGAGTAGTGTCTCAATGGTTTCTTCGCCATTTTTCGTGTATTCCCCATTTGGTTTCTTTAGTGTTCCCATTGGTGGAAGGGGGTCTTTAGCTAGGATTCTCTGAAGGCGTGCGCCTTCCGAGGTTTTTTCGACCTCAGTGCAAAACTTCCTCCAGGAGTTCCTCTTAGCTTCCCTTACTTCTTTGCTGTATTTCGTCAGAGTATGGTGGTATTCATCCCATTCACCGGTTTTCTTGGCCACATTGAAGAGTCTGCGTGTTTCCCCCTTCATCTTGTCAAGTTTCTCGTTCCACCAGGTTGTGTCCTTGCATGAAGAACGCCGGATTAGCGGACAGCTTTGATGGTATGAGTAAATTATAGCGTTTTGTAGTTGTTCTGCTACCACCTCAACATCAAATCTGTTACGCATACGTTCCTTGATCCCGCTCAACCCCGCCTCCAGCTCCTCCCGGTATTCAGTCCAGTTCGTTTTGCGTGGGTTGCGGTACATTTTTGACGGCTTGTCAATACTATTGATTTCCATCAGTATATACCTATGGTCCGACAGGGATCGTTCATCGGATACGCGCCACCGCTGGATATCGGGATTAATACGGGAGGTGGACAGAGTGACATCAATAACTTCCGACCGTATGCAGTGATTCACTAGTTTCTCCAGGTCTTCCGATGGTGGGGGTCTGGGTGCATCGTAGGGAAGGTAAACCGAGGCTATTATGATGTCCTTCTGGGTTCCTTCCTCTTTGTTGCTTAGTTGGACGGCTACTTGATCCCTGAAATTTAGTTCTTTAATATTGAGAGCCTGCACTCCGTTTCTCACGTATATGCAAGCTCTCACGTTACCTGTTGATTGCTCCTTGTAAAAGATCTTACCTCCAGTGTTTCCTAGACCGGCTATTTCTTCCTTCGTGATCCAGGGTTCTTGGATGATGGCCAGGTCTATGTATTTTTTTGCCAGCTGTTGGCAAAGGGCAGCAGATGCTCCCTTACTGTGCTGACGGTTTATTTGTATTACCCTCAGCATCGGGAGCCTCCTTCTTGAGAAGTCTGAAGGTTAGCTGCATTTACCCAAAGTAGGCCCGGAGATTCCGGTTTTGCAGCTCCTTCAGAGATCTGCTGTCAAGACCGACAATGAGTGTCATGCCCTCATTGTCCGTCTTGTGGCTGATTATTCTCCAGTCCTCGGTCTTTAGCCCCATGTTTTGGGTTTTGAGGAACTGGAGAGCTTGTGCCGGTTCCTTGATTCCCGCGGATTTTGTCGGTATCCAGACAGCAGCCCTCACGACTGGCACCACTCTGTGTGCCAGGCCAATCCGAAGACTGGTTCCCTCGTAGGGGCTGAAGCCTGGAACCACCCGCAGCAGCCAAGTCTTGGCAGCTTCATTGGCGCAAGTGATATAAATCACCCCACCTCTGGAGCTGCTGTTCTTGAACTGAGGACCAGTTCCGGGTTCGCATTTGAACACTTCCCGGAGTAGAGACTGTTGTAGGCCTCTACACTGCTCCTCAGTGAAGGTTTCATCCGGATATTTCTCGGAAGTGATGGCCATTCTAAGCCCGGCTAGGGTTTCGCTGTAAGTTTCCCCAGTTGATGTACTGGGTGTTACTTTAGCATCCCCCTGCCGTGACCTTTTTTTGGCGCTTTTTTCTGGGGTTGGTGTGTTGCCCTCAGAGCGACCCCTCTTCGCAGAGGATTTGGGAATTTGTTCATTATAATTCAACCGCGATAGCATGAGTGACCATATAATAATATAATAAAGCATACTTTTGTTCGCTATCAGCAAGGCGAAGTAAATGTGATGATTGCATGATTTCTGATACGGGACATTCATTAATGCTTATGCTAGCAAATCTATATTTCCATCAATCTTCTTATAAACTTGATATCTCATCAGCTCGCAATACACAAGGGTACTCAAATCTTCTCCGTCACACTTTTCCAACCAAATTCGAGCAACTTCACATTCAAAATGCCTCATTTAAAATTCCACACATTTTTTTTTGCCCCGTTCACGAAACAAAAATAGCACATATCTGACCCCAAAGGTTAACAAGATGAGATCACGATGCTTCGTGCTTAGTCAAAACGCCGTACAATGAAAATTTCGTGATCGCTGCGCCACCTCTCGGCAATTCTGAGAAATTGTCCATGGTTCACAACCCCCTTAGCTATAACTACTAATGGTCACAAAAGAACACCCTTCATCAACAGTTGCCATGGAGATGTGGTTCCTTGTTGCCACTACTTAGTGTCATTGTAAAATCACCTTTTATTCGGCATCATTATTCAATCGCAGATTGTTTGTTTTTTTTGTATCATGGCTGATTGAGCGCTGTAACGAAAGAAGTGCCAGAAAAGTTTGTGAAGTATTTGATAGAAGACACGCAAATCATCCTGACATTAGCTCCGGTATGGTGAATGGAATAAATATGTTTTTTTGTTAAACCGGTGCAGTATCAAAAATGCGTTTGAAATGTTTTCCAGTGCAAAGAAGACACATAAATAATCAAGCTAATGAAATTTGTTACTCCCATCGAATGTTATGCTATTTTAAACATCTTGCTATTTAATTTAAAGTTTATTGTTAAGGTAGAAAACAAATTCATATTCCATGGCAACTGATGATGCAAGGTATTATTTTGTGACCGTTAGCTTGGGGAATTTATGAATTTCAAGTTGTCGTAGCTTTGTTATTATTGAATATTTTCTTATGAAATTTTGCTCACAGCCATTTAGAGACACTCTGAATCCAGTGGCGTAGTAATTTATTTGATAAAAAATCGCCGATAAAAATTCGCCATTTTCTATCACGAAAAAGTATTGTAATATGCCTTGAAAATTAAAATAAACAGTTTGAAATGTGTTCCTTTCATAACTTGACATATCAAAAAAAAATTGGTTAAAACCGGTTTTCAACCTACAATTTCACTAAGCTGTTTCCAATTGAGATGGGTCAGACTGTAGAAATGAGAGGTCTATCATCTCATTCGCTGCGCCCCATTCTGCCGTTAACTAGAAACTAGAACCAATGTAAGTTAATTAACTTAACCGTAGAAGCGGGTTCCTTTAGCACCTGTTTGCGGCAGTGTTGCCAAGAGTTACCACAACTCTTAGTGGACTTGGACAGTTATTCGGGTTGACTTTTTTCGCTATTTCCTTTACAAAGTGCGAGAACCATAATAAGAAATGACAGACTTGGGAGAAATAAAGAAAATGTTTGCATTTCTTAAGGATAAAGTTGCATCAATCGAAAACAAGATTGATAACAGTACAGCGGAAATGCAGACATCAATAAATGAGAACAGGGATCTGCGAAAACAATCAAGTGAGCAAGGGAAGAAGATGGAAATGATGGAGCGAGAAATGAAAAAGAAACAATATAATAATACAGGGAATTGTGGACAGCGACGAAGTAAACTCGGACCACTTGAAAGCCAAAGTAAAAGAATTAGTGAAGAAAATAGGAGTCAACATAGAACTGGATACAGCAGCTAGTGAAACCAAAAAGATAGGGACATATCAACCAAACAAAAGAAGACCAATAATAATTGAATTTATACAGTGGGACAAAAAGAAGGACATAATAAAAGCTGCAAAACGACTAAAATGAACTAATTTATGGATAAGTGATGACTTCACGAAAAAGGCTCAACAAGACAGGAACACTCTGATACCACACCTCAAAAAGGCAAGAGCAGAGGGAAAAAAAGCTGTTCTGAAGTACGACAAACTTATAGTCGATGGGATGGTGTATGATGGATATAGCTTGCAGGAAAAGAGGTAGAACGACATTGAGATTGAAAACACATACAAACGAACAATGGCTGATAGGTCACCGGAGACAAATAGTGACTTGGAACAATTCAGGAAAATAACTAGAACAAGCATTAAAAAAAACTATCAGCAGAAGAAAAAACTGGACTGGAAAAACGGAATGATAATGGCAGCGAGACGGACTTGAATATTGATTACAAGGAACAAAGAGACGACAAAGATTAAAAAAACAAAGAAAATTTGAAAGACAAAAAAGTTATTGAAACGTTCAATGCAAACAAAAGGCAAAAAAAGCAAGAAATCAAGATAAGGACATGGAATGTGAGAACGATGCTGGAACCAGAAAAAGTGCAGGAAGTAGCGCTAGAACTAGAAAAATATAGAATTGAAGTGGCGTCAATCCAGGAGATTCGATGGAAGGGACATGGGGTAATAAGTGAAGCAAACTTTGATGTATACTACTCGGGAAATGAAAAACAAGGCCAGTATGAGGTAGCCTTCATTGTAATGAAGAAACTGAGAGACAAGATAGTGGATTTCAAACCAATAAGTGAAAGACAAGTTCAATGAAAGACTTGAAGCAGAATACGAAAAAATACCAAAAGAAGATACAATCATTATATTGGGAGACTGTAATGCTCAAATATGAAAAGGAGATTACCTAAGACAAACCGCGGGTACACACACAATATACGAAAAAACTAATAACAACGGCGAAAGATTATGGAACAAGGCGATTAGAATGAACTTAATTATTGGCAGCATGATTTTCAAGCACCCGGCACGACACAAGTTACCAGGGCAGCACCAGATCAAAAAACCTACACCCAAATAAACCACGTGCTGATATCGAGAAGAAAAAGATCAGACTTGAAGGACGTCAGAACATACAGAGGTGCATGCGCGGATAGCGATCATTTTCTAGTGGTGGCAACGATCACACAAAAAGTAAAAAGGAGGATAACGGGAACAACCACTAGTGAAAAAATTTGAAAGTGGCAGAATAAAAACAAAATATGCAGCACGCATGAATGAAATTCTGAAACACCAAAGCGGGAAGGAGAAGAACAAACAGAAAGAATGGCAACAATTCAAAAACTGCATAAATATAGTGGCAGGTGAAATTAAAGGAGCAAGGAGAAGGGCTGACAAATAATGGTTCAATGAAGACTGCCGAGAAAGCATAACAAAGAAAGCAGAAGCTAGATTAAAATGGATCAATGGTAAAAGAGAGCAAGAAAAACAAAGCTTAGGAAGAAGTCAAAAAAAGTAATAAGAGAAGTCAAGAGAACATGGATACAAAACGAAATACATAAAATAGAGAGAGAAAGTCACAACTCAAATACAAAACGATTCTATAAAAGGATCAGCGAACAAAACAAAAACTATAAAGGAAAATCAATAGGAATAAAAAACAAGCACGGAAAAGTAGCCAAAAGCGAAGAGGAGTATAAAGAAGTGTGGAAGCAAAACTTTACAGAATTACTTCACGAACCCCCCCCCCAAACCACATAGAGACACTTTCTGAAAATAAAGAAGATTACGTAGCAAATACAAACGACTCAGATGACATCCCAAGTAGAGAAGAAATAAGGAACGTTATCAACAAAATTAAAAACGGCAAAGCGCCAGGTAGAGACGGAATCAACATAGAGCTTATAAAATATGGTGGTGAATATTTACAAGAGAAGATATTTCAACTAATAAAGAGGGTTTGGACAGAAGAGACAATGCCAAGCGGGTGGGACAAGTCGTAACTATACATAAGAAAGGCGACTAGCAGATATGCAGTAACTATAGAGGATTGACCTTGCTAAACACGGCATACAAAGTACTGTCAACAATAATAATTCAAGACAGACTAATCGACAGAACAAGGCTCTTAATTGGACAGTATCAATGTGGATTCATGAAGGGCAGATCAACGACTGACGTAATACACACCCTCAAACAAATAATAGAAAAGGCTCATGATTATAAATTATGTACTGAGCTAATTCTCGTAGATTTTAAACAAGCTTTTGATTCGCTGAACAGAGACATGGTACTGGAAGTCCTGAAGGAAATGAGAGTACAAGGAAAACTAAAAAGATTAATACAGATGACAATGACCAATACAAGAATCAGCATAAGAACACAAAAAGGAGACACAGAGGATTTCGAAATTGATAAGGGAGTGAAGCAGGGAGACACACTATCGACCACATTGTTCAATATAGCTCTGGAGTATGTGGTCAGAAAAATAAACAAAGGAACGTTAAGGACAAGAGAAGGACAAATAATAGCGTATGCCGATGACAAAGTCATCATTTCAAAGAACCGTAAAACAACAGAGAACCTGTTAGAAGAAATTGTGAGACAAGGAGAAAAGATGGGCCTGAAGATAAACACAGAAAAAACAAAAATGATGATAATGGATAGAGCAGTAGGAAGTAAAAATGATAAAATCAAAATAGGCAACCACAAACTAGAAGAAGTGGATAGATTCAAATATCTGGGGATGACTATCACCAATAATGGAGATAAAGGAGCAGAGATGAAGGAGAAAATAAGGACCACAAACAGGGTATATCAAGCAAACAAGAAGCTATTAGCAAATGAAACATTGGGACGAAAACGAAAATGAGGATATACAGGACGATATCAACAATGATGTACGCTGTGGAGACGATAAAAATGACTAAGAAACAGGAAGAAGAGCTTAGAGTACAAGAGAGAAAGATAATGAGAGCAATACTAGGACCTGTTAGGACGGAAAATGGTGAGTTCAAAATAAGGACGAACAGAGAAATATTGGAGGAACTAGAAGGGAAAGACGTGATAAAGAGGATAAAAAGACAAAGGGTTAGATGGCTGGGACATGTGTGGAGAGCTGGAAGCAGATCTACAATATATAGCATGGTAGAATGGCAACCTAGTGCAGGAAGAAGGAGGGGAAGACCAAGATCTAGCTGGATGAGAGAGGTACAAGCTGACCTTAGCGATGCCGGAATACGTGACTGGCAGAAGAAGACAGGGGACAGAGATTTATGGAGACAGATATGTGAAAGTGTTTGAATTAGAGACTGGGGACTGATCTACCCCTATTTAAATAGATCTAGAAAGCTATTTGTGGCGATACCCTGCCTGGGGTTTTTTAAGCCATTATATAATCATCTTTTACGCGTTGTCGGTTGAATATCGGGACACCCTGTACAATTATAATTCATTAACGATCCCAAAACAAAATTGATGATAAGGTGAAAAATCCTAGTCGTGATCTGGTACGGTGAAATAGATGAGGACAAGAAAACCACCAAATAAACTAGAAGGTTGATGCAAGAATGAACTAAATCGTAATATTTTCTAAAAAAAAAACAATGGATTAGATATTGATCTGCATTAGTGAATCTGGCGTTAACTTACCAATAAACATCAATGACAATTGTCAGAAAATCTTGATAGAGTAGAGACTAAATTGAAGTTGTAACGGTTATGAAAATTGACAAAACCGTCAATAAATCAAGGCAATAAATGAATATTTAATGCAATGCATTTCGAGTTTTCAATCAATGCATTTCATGAAGTTTTTCATAGGTATCCTTTTATTTCTGGAAATGGTATTCATCAGTTCAGTGCCTGATCACCGAATACAAGGAAAAATAGATTTCTTCCAAGTTATTTGAAGAAATTGCTCGGAACTTCACTGAATATCAGATAGTAATAATTGAAGTGCCTCATTCTACAGGTTACTCAAGTCATGAGATGGTCCCTGAGGCATTGTTATGGTGAAAAATTCCTATAAATATTTGTAAAATGATGCTTCTTAGGAGAGCAACGTCTGTTCAAATGGGGAACCCTAAGAATTGTCAATATTTCCGGAACCATTTATAAAAAATCATGAAATTTGATTTATATAGCATAAACATGAACAAGATCATAATTTTGGTTAAGAAATGCAAAATTTTATTCGGGGATGTATGTTATTTCTCTTCACATTCTGATTCTGGAATATGGCATCTGAAGATCTCTTACGAAAAAAAAGATACTCTCACGTTAGGTCATATCCACCAATCTGATAGTTTTTGATAAATTCTCAATTTTCTACATTGATGCATCGGCATCAGCAGCCTGAACCCGTGTCCCCCAATATTTCAGACCAATATTTTAGAAAAATTGAAATGTGTTATAATGCATACATTTTTGACACCAAATTAGACCCTGTACGCTTATACTGGTGATTGTGCGAAGTGAAAAGTAACCCCGCTTGTGCGAGAATCACATCAGGTGAAAAAATAATGTATTCTGGAATACATGAAGTTTCTTTGTGATGTGAGCTATTTCAAATTGAACGTTGTCAAACATATGAACCCATAAGGGCTTTCCAGGAACGGTCTTTCGCGCACCTGGTACGCATCCGGAACGACTCACATTTGATTTTGATCGTTCCTTTCATCCGGGCATGAGACACCAATCTAACCTTTCCCTTTTCTCTGGAGCAACCCCATGTTGACAGTGAATAAATGTCAAATGTGACAGGTTTCGAAATATCTATTTGATTTGACGGTTTTTTTCAAGTTTATGAAAAATATTAAGTTTTTACTTGTGCAATGATAAAAATAACAGAAACAATGAACACCGAAAAAGAAATAGAAGAGGTGAAAGTTCCACTTGTAACAATAATTGACACTGTCAACTTGACTCAAAGTTCCACTGACGCCCAGTTGCGTTCTAGTGAACATGACGGCTTGAAGACACGGTGCGTCACGCACTTGAGCTGTACCAGGATCACGCACTCTCCCTGAAAAGCAACTGATGATATCATTTTCCTGCACGTGTTATACGGATGACATAATTTTTGGATCGACAACAACATAACCTTCAAGAATTATAGGCCAATTCAGAAACCTGTCAGCACAACGTCAAAATTGACAGTTTGTACCGTGAACAATACATATATTTCAAAAAAATCAAATCAAGTGTTATAGAGACATCATGAAAAAAGGGCTAATGATGTGAATATAACTTTCTGTAGTTCTGATAATATGGTCTGCAACATTGTAACTTCCACAGTGACCACAAAACCCGGCTTTTAAAATTTTGAAAGCATCATTCAGACTTTTATAAGCTTTTAACTGTCTATGCAGTATAATAACTTGTGGTAAGCACCAAATAACTAATTATGTCCATGTTAGTTATTTTTAGAAAGCCCTGAAGGCCTGCATCAAAGTCTGAATCACTTTAACTAAATGAGTGTATGTTGTTTTCACTCGAAATTTCGTGTTTGTATTGAATCAAGATTATTGGGCTCCTAGCATCTAACTTCGCGAGATAATCACTCATTTCACAGCTTTACAGGATCAGAATCTCATCAAAACCATATTGCAAACTTGGCATTTCGAAAAATGTCTCAGGAAGTGAAGGAAAAAAGTGGCAATTAGAGGTAGATGTTTATTTACGGTCCAATCAGCTGACTTTTAGGGTATGTTCTGAAATTCCTGTCAACATAACGTCAAAATTGAAAGCTTGTACGGAAAATAATACATATATTACAAAAAATCAATTATTTTGGTACACCCCAGGACCAATGCAGTTCTAACTAGGTTGATGATGGAGAACATCACCTAGTTATATATTGAACTAGCAGGACCAATTAATTTAGGCTAACTATTAAACTTTTCGACTGACAGTGATTGATAATACTGCAGTCTACTCAGTAGCGTTAGCCAGTGAGAGTTCCACTAAATACAGAACAGAAAATAATTTCTGCTCACCGCGGGGATCGAACCCACGTCAATCAGAACTAACGGTCTCCTTAGCCGGCGTGTTACACGCTTGTACATTATTTTATTTTAATGATAGGTGAGCTCTCCAAATATTTTTCTGATTTAAAAAGCTCATATTTGTATTTTTTTTGTGTAATAAATGGGAATTTCCATCGAGTGATTGAGATCATTTTTCGAAAAATATTCAAAACGATTCATCACTAGAGTGGAAGTTGAGTATGTGAAGGTTTATTTTGCAGAGCGATACGAGTATTTTTTAACGTTAACAGAGAAAGTTTTGGAATATTCGTTCTTAATTTAAGTAACGGAAAGATAATGAATATCTCATTATTGTCATATCACAAAAATGAATAATTTTTCATGTTGTTTCACAAAAAACCCACTTTTACGCTACACTGTGGTCCAAATTAGAATTACGTTGGAACATGATTTGACACTTCATAACTTTTTTCATCATGGATTTCAATGATTTTTGGATATTATTATGATAATAATCAATATATTCCGAATGTCACTTTGAAATTGATCGATTTCAAGGAATTTATGTATCTGAGCTCGTTGCGAAAATTAACTGCGCTACTTCATGTTTACCCCATGCATTTTTTAGAAGGGCATTTAGGGAGAAGGTGCTTATTGGCATAAAAACTATTCCACTTCACTTTAATCAAGGTTTCTTTGGAATTCCATGACAGCCTTGTTTGTTAGAGATTTTTGAAATTTTCGAGATTTTCAGTAGACATGGTTCTATTGATGAAAGATGAAATTTCAGATACAGGATTATTGGAAAATAAAATGGGTGTGTGTTGATGAGAAAAGTCACTCAACTCGACACGTTTTGGCTATTGCCATTATCAAGAGTTTGAGGGATTTTGAATCAATACATCACATTCACAAAAACACATCACTTGAATGATGTGAGCCGACAAGCATCATCATACAAAAAAGACACCGTTTTTTAGGATTTGGTTCCAAAATATTAATATTCTCAGAACACCTTTCCAACACACTCCTTTCTCAAAAAATGTATCAGTTGGTCTGTAAGTGCCGCGGTTTGTTTTTGCAACGAGCTTGAATGCACCTTGAAACTTCATATCAATTATCTCGAATGACATTGATGTAACACGTGTGCCAATAATATACTTATCAATAAGGAATTTATAATTGTACGCCTGTCCCCGCCCACTCGTATAACGCAAAGCAAAACGTGCCTTAAGAAAAGACTCAAGGTTAAATTATAAGAAAAATATATAAGTATCAATAAATTTATCAAATATTTCTTTGGCATTTTGAAAAAATGTATACATATGTAGTATTTTCGACTAACAAAATAAAAAAAAAGTAAAACGTGTTGTTTTTGCTCTTGTGAATAAAATCAATTATTTGAGTCTCCATATAAATTTAATAATAATAATTATTATTATTATAATTTTCTATAAAATTGTGAAATTACGAACAAAATTTCTACTGTCATTTAAATTAGGATAAGATTATTTTAGTGTGACTATGATAGTGATGATTCAGTTGATGCTCAAAATCTGAAAAACCTTTTTATTTCCCTAGACATCTCAATGCTAGTAACTCAGCCCACACGTATAACATCATCATCTTCTTCATTGATAGATTATTTCTGTGTAAACTTTCGCACTGAACTCCCATGTGATGCATCAGTGATTTCCGCTGAATTGTCTGACCATGAAGCCATATTAGCAACTATTCCAATGAGGAAAGTGAAGAAAGCAAAAAAAAAGACAAATGGTAGAATCTATAGCTCAAGCAATTTCACCACGTTCAAGAAGTTCTGTGATGATTTCAACTGGCAATCTTTAACTGAATCATATGATATGGATGAATTTTGTGGGGTGTTAAGGAATATTTTCGAAACAAGCTTCTCTCTACGGAAAATTAAAAACAAAGTGAAAAAGCCGTGGATCCCTTCTGGTATAAGAACATCTTCAAGAAATCTGAGATGTCTACATATGCTGAAGAAATATACCCTTAATATTGGATTACATGAATACTTCATAAACTACAGAAAGTTATACAGAAAAGTGATCAAAGCTGCTAAACGGATACATTTTGAAGATAGAATTTGCCAAGCTGCAAACAAATCCAAGGAAAACTGGACAATCGTCAATGAGCTGAGGGGCACCTCAGGAAGAACACAAGTGACAATGGACTGTAATCTCCTTAACCAGTATTTTTCTTCAATTGCTCAACTGGTCAAGGACCTCCCTGCTTCAACTGACCCAATGACTTATCTATCACACCCAGTGCGTGACTCATTCGTCATGTTTCATACAGATAGGTATGCGGTCAAATCTGTAATTCATAGTATCAAGAATAAGAACGCAGCTGGATCGGATGAAATATCGATCAGAATTTTTGAATGTCTACCTGATGAAGCACTGAATGCACTGGTCGCTACCATCAATCATTCCTTTGATGTTGGAGTTTTTCCCGACTGTCTTAAGATGGCTGTGGTTGTGCCTCTCCACAAGGGTAGTGATACTGATGATCCCGGAAATTTTCGGCCAATATCTTTGCTTCCTACTCTATCAAAAATCACTGAAAAACTCATTAAAACAAGAATGATGGCATTTCTGCTTCATAACAATGTCTTGAGCCCATAACAACATGCATTTCAAGAATCGAAGGGGACGGAAGACGCCATGTTTCATCTTCTTGAGAACATATACTTGTTACTGAATGAGGGATGTGCTGCCACTGCTATTTTCTGTGATTTTTCAAAGGCATTTGACTGCGTAAGTCATAAGGTGCTTTTAGATAAACTCTCTCACTATGGTTTCAGAGGAATATCTCTTAAGTGGTTTGAATCTTAGCTTTTCAACAGAACTCAGGTGGTAAGAACTGCAGAAAATATTTCTGGTGACTCACGTATCAGGCATGGTGTACCTCAGGGGTCTGTATTAGGACCGATTCTATTTTTGTTATACATAAATGACCTCCATCAATATCTTTGCAGACGACACTGTAATCTTGTGGTCTCACCAGCAGCTGGTTAGGCATTGGTGTGAGTCAAATATGCTTTCACTAAATATAAAAAAAAACCAGTATGCTCAACTTTAAATTTGATTGAAAATATATGGACCTCTTAGACCTTTGCCTGGAACAAAAACAGAGCATCAAATACCTTGGTCTTGTAATTGATGAAAGGCTCAAATTTATGGATCATATTCAGGTCCTTGGTAAAAAAATTGCAAAGGGATGCTTTGCTTTTCGAGTTGTTGCCGGTGAACTTGGAGAATCCGCCGCCAAAACGGTGTACTATGCACTTGTGGAGAGCCACCTAAGATATGGAAAAGCCTTTTGAGGATTTTGCAACAGATCAAACTTCTCATCGGTATTCATACTTCAAAAACGAGCTATAAGGTACATCTATGGAGTGAAGTCAAGTGAGTCGGCCATTATTCGTGAAGCATGGCATACTCACTTTACCATGTATATTTATCCTGGAAACCGTTTGCCTAATTTACAAAAAACATCAAAGGAGTTACCGTCATACCAACGCTTACAACACTAGACAAACAAATCTGCCTCTGCCTATACCAAAGACTACTCTGACCAAAAATTCAGTCATGTACGAAAGCATTAGAATGTTTAATCACCTTCCTGCTAACATCAGATCCTCTGGAGCACTCCACATATTCAAGAAGAGAGTTCACATAATTTTGAGAGATAAAGCTTATTATAATGTCTCCGAATACTTCGAAGATATCTTTGATACTTGTGTCTATGCGCAGTGTTAATTTTCCGATCTTGAATATTCTACCCATTTTCATATGTATTGTTCTTTACTTTTGGACTAGTTCCGATTATTTTTTTTACCAGTTATCGATATTGTTGTTTGCGCTTACTCGTTTGTGCTGTGTGATATTATATTTATTCAATATTTTTTTTTTTTTAAATTATGGCGTATTTGATAATAATTATTGTTGTTGATTTCTGCTTTGTGAATGAATACTTCGTATTTTACACAATAAAGCTTATTTTGATCTGATTTGATTTGATTTGTCAAAAATCAACAAATTTATCCAAAGTGCCCTCTGAACTGTTCACCAGACTGGATCAACTCCACATCACTGCCGAGAATAATGAGGCTGCATACGAATGATAGGCCTCGATCAAATGCAGAAAAACATCATCATTCTCATTACAAATTCACTTATGAACGAAGACGCGACTATACCTAATCAAGAATGCTAGATTTAGAAACACACAATTTGAATGAAATCTTAAAAATCGCCAACAACGTTTCTTTTAACCTTATCTAGCAAGATGGTATCTGGCAAGATATTGAAGAAAATAGTTTCCATAAAACTTGAGCGAAGTCCTGATCGTTGGGGGGCGAGCTGAAGTGGAGGGGGGTCTCTGTAGGTCACTTTTTCATGTTTCACTTGGATAACTTGGCTATCCACCCAGCAAAAAAATACTAGAGTACCAAATAATTCTCTGCAACATCTTCTACAAAAAAAAGCTTGCGTATTTTTTTACTATAAGGAAGAAATAGACTGGTGAAAATGGATTAATTTTGAAAAATAAAATTTTCATGTCATCAAAATATAAATTGAGTTTAAATCGCTTCCTTTGACCAGGGGCGTAGCTCCCGTAGAAAACATTTTTTGTCAAATGTCTGCAGAAACTTTTTTTCATGAAAATACCTGATGAAAATACCTCGTGAGAATGAATCACCCCACTTATTTTTTCACCAATGTTTAGGAAACACCCTGATTAATCATATAGTTTTTCCTTCATCCATATCTCTTCGCCTATCAATCTTAGCGACAATATGTACTCAACCTTTTTGAATGAGAATTTCGTGTAGAATAATTAGGTATTGCCATATCTATTTGCCAAAGGTCGTGGTTTTCACGCTATTCATGAAAAACCAAAAAAAAATCTTTAGACACCCCTCACCACCTAAGCTATATTGTTCAGGACATTCCACCCTACACCTATACCAAAATTCGTAAATACACCATTTTTTCCCCATTTTTCCTTTGTTGCCTGAGCTATCTGATTGAATTCAAGCCTATATAGTAACTCATACGGATCAGCCACTCGCATCTTTTCATGGGTTTGTTTCATTCAATAATATACATCCAGTGCCGATCTAACCTAGACATGGTAAGATCGGCATTTTTGACTAACTGGATGTATATTATTGCATGAAACAAACCCATGAAAAGATGCGAGTGGCTGAGGAGAACCACCTATTCAAAATATAATTTTTGGTTTATGTTAATTTTGTGTCTGAATGTTCCATACAACTTGTATAAAATAACGGATCATTTCATTTATTATGACATTGATTTTCTGTGACATTAGAGGAGTTCCGTAATTTCATGAAAGTAGAATAGTGACCGGAGAAAAGGAGGGATAATGGATGGTTGCTAGGTAACGATAGATAACAGAAAGAGAATTGGGGATTTTCGATTGATTGAAGGAAAAATAATTGTGAATTGTGGTGGTAAATCAGATATTTGCAGGTCAGTAGAATGAAATTTATAATAATGTTAATTATCCAATTTGTACTGATGTTTTTGATTTATTGTTCTGTAATTGTATTTACTGTATTTAATCAAACTGTTTTATGCTGTGAACAACTTTGATTCAAATTATCATCAAGAAAAAGAAATTGCTCTCTTTCCGTACTGAGATTTTGGTACTACAATTATTGATGCTTCATGCTTGCTTTATATTGACTGAAATCATTGACTTGAGTTGAGTAGCCTCCCGTATTATGGGACCTCATGTATAGGCTCTAGATTCAACTGATTAACATTTTACCACCCTGACGAGTGAATATTCTAGTAAAACAACAAACCATCTAGACACGATATAGAAATATTGATTCAATTCACTAACTAGAACTGAGTAGCCTTCCGTATGGGACCTCAGTATCCTCAACAAACAATCTAGAGATATTGACTCAATTTACCTGAGTAGCCTTCCGTATGGGACCTCAGTATTTCCTCATTTTGACCCCATGTATATTTGCTTGAGCGTGGAACTTCAAGTTTCGATACGGAAAACGAGTATTTTATTGATTGCATTAAACAGTTGTACAGCATGGTTCGGTTTTTGGAATCGAGATTGTGGGTTTCTCTGCCGTGCTCTTTTCCCGCATGAATTCCAGGCTGAGTACGGCACTTTTTCACCATATTTTCAATAAAGTAACGTTTATTACAAATGTGTAATTAATTTAATAGTCCCAACTTCTAACTCAAACTTCCCAAATTATTGTTTTGTCGGGCGCATTCGAGGTAAGTAGCTTTATGCAAATCACAACGTAGGTGTCTCCTGGTTTGATCAAACTTACCTCTTCCAACTTTGTTGAACGGACCCGGGGTTGTTATACTACAAGGCTCTAGAGTCTAAAAGATGGAGTTTCAATTGGAGACAGTTCTTGGTAGAGGTACAGGGTTTTTTTTTATTTGCAAGTACACGAGTTATGATAAACGTATATTACAAAAGAAATGTATCAAACTTTTATGAACCGTTGTCAAAAGAAACCAGTGAATTGTCAAAATGTTGCAGAATATACATGCTGTCCAGAAGTAACGTTCGGATAATTAAGGAGTGATTCTACACTTCAAAATGAGATTTTTTTTCCATATAAACAATGGTCCGAGAACGCAAAGTTTTCAAGATACATGATGTCAAAGCTCAATTCCTATTTTTGTTTTATTTGAATAAATCTTATAATAATTCTGATAATTTTAGAAAAATTGGTATACAGGGAACTTTTGAAATAAGAAATTCATTTTTGACAACCTGTATCTTGAAAACTATGTATCTCCAACCAAATGTTTACATGAAAAAACTTATTTTTTAATGTGGAATCACCCCTTAGCCAAAGTTTACTAATAATAAACAGTTGAACTACTTTCAAAAACGCGCGAAACCGGCTCCACCCTGGTAGTTAAACAAGGGGGCTTCTGGCTCACCGGCCAATCAGCGCACAAGTGGGCGAGGCATATTTTTGACTTTTCCCTAGATTTTAGGGAATTTTTGATGAATCTGGCAACGTCACTCGAAGACTGGTCATCTGGCAACGTCGCTTGATCTCGATCTTGACAGATGTCATTTTGACATGACAGCTTTGACAGATGGCAGTTGACAGGGAGCTTTGTTCCTGGGATCGAGATGGGGGGATTGGGGGGTGTGGAGGTTAGATTTTATTACCAAAGTCTGAAAAAAGATTTTCCGATAGCGAGATTGGAACCCATATCCTTTGGATTTGTACGTGACTGTCCAAACCAATACGCTACTAAGGTGCCTAAAATAGAATGTAGATTTGTGGTTCAGTTGCGGTGTGTTTTGGTCTTGTCTTAAATTGTGTGGTTTCGTTGTGGGGGAATTCGGGCCCCCCTGCTCGTGGAGATAGTTTGAGGGCTTGGTGGGGGGACGGGGGTACCTACGCCACCTGAGTCATAGGAATTTATATAGATTTTAGATACCGTTTCGGTGTGTTTTGGTCTTGTCTTAAATTGTGTGTGGTTTCATTGTGGGGGAATTCGGGCCCCCCTGAATAGAATGTAGATTTGTGGTTCAGTTGCTACCCCGATCCTTTGGTATGTGATTGTCTAAACCACCTACGTCACCTAGTCCGACCTCTTGCTATCCAGTTTGTAGCCGCTACTGCAGAGCACGGGGACAAGTGTTGTGGGGGAATTCGGGCCCCCCTGCTCGTGGTTTGGGATGGGGGGACGGGGGTATTGGGAATTCAGGTTTTAGGCTACTCTACTTTTGGTTTTCATATTTATTTAGAAGGAGAATGAGTGAACTTGCAGAACGAATTAACAAGTTCTATAAACGTTTGGCGCAGATCAAGAGTAACATTGAATGGTATGAACGAAAGAAGTCTATGATTCAGACCTTTGAGAAATTGAATCTTACACAGAATTTCCAAAGACCACGAATGAATAATAATTTTCAAAGACAAAATTTTGGATTCAAGATGGGGGGACGGGGGTATTGGGAATTCAGGTTTTAGGCCTTTGTAGTGGTTGAGATGGCGCTTCGATTCTTTGATCGTTTGCTTTTATAGAATGATTAGATGACGTTGCTGAGCTGCGATTTTTAATGGCGTTTGAAGCAGGAATTGCGAATCGATGATGCTGTGTATGACGTCATAGGGTTGCCTGTTGAATGATTCCCAATCAAAGTAGACAGGTGTTTGGTGCGTACTATTTGATTCAATAATCGTTTGCTATAAGAATGATTAGATGGCGTTGATGAGCTGCGTTTTTTTTTTTTTTTTTTTTGATGGAACACCCTGTTAGAATGATTAGATGGCGTTGGTGAGCTGCGATGGAGATGTAGATTTCTTCATAGTTTTTTGAGCTAATCGTTGATGACGCGTACTATTGATTCAATATTTGGAAAAAAGCATAATTTATATTGTAACGAATGCGGAGATTTATTCAAAATTGAAAAACAAACATAGTCACAATAATATTTGGAAAAATTTTTGGGAAAACAGACATACTCACCATATACCCATGAATTGAAAAACAGACATACTCACCATATTCCCATTGCGTATCCAATCGAATAAACTAAACACATAAAGACACTTCAAAAAATCATATATTTTCAGGAATACAGATTCTATCCAAAGTACATAATCGCAGGTACTTGAGGAACATAGGGTACATAAAAAATTAAAAATATATTGATCTTTTCATATAAAGATTGATAGCTCCTTGACTTTGAACTCTTGTGCCAAATTGAAGCCCTGCATTGCGATGATCTTCATGATGGATAGGTTCTAGAAAAAATCAAACAAAAATAAGATAATCTTGAAAATGATAAATGATGTTCATTGAAAAATTATCAAAATTAAAAAAACTTAAATTTTAGATACACTAACCCGATTATGTCTTATCACGACGTTATGCTGTTGAATCAATTGACTAATTTTGTTTGACCACATTTTCAAACTTTAGAGAATTCTTCAAAAATAAAATTATATTTGCAGTTTTTCAGCAAGTATAACATGGTTAAAAAAAATATAACTACCTTAAACTAGTTGCTGTTGTTGTCGGCTGCTATGTGCTTAACGAGCTCAAACAGGGTCTGTGGATTAGGCTTTCTGACGTCCTTCAACCCCCGAAAGACAAGAGCATACTCCCCTCCAGCAAGATCTTCGAGGTTCTTTTCCAAAATTGATGTCACTCGTTTTGGGAGAAAGACAACGCTCTCCTCCAATTCCGCCATTGGTTTTTTTCCCAGCAACAATTTGTTAAGGGATGTTTAGCGGAAGGTTTTGAAGCTTCTCCACAGGCTTGTCGTTTTGGGCCAAGCACACCGCATTAACAGTAGAAAGGTCCATGCTATGATAACAAACAAATTCTATAAAATATTTTTTTTTTTTTTAAGTACTTACCTACCTTTTATATAACGCTCTTAACACACCTCCTCACACACAATGATCACAGATGTTATTACTGATGGTCTTCGACCAAGGCTTTGAATAGACTGAACTAATAGAAACACACATCCTTTGTCGTTCCGAACCAGATTGCAAACCATGCAATTTATAAATATAACAATGACCACATCGGTTACACGTGATTCAATAAACAATGGTGCCTTGTTTTCTGTAACTCCACTGCAAAATGCATCTATAAGCACCTCGAAACATCGAAAAACATACTCATTTTCGTAAATTTTATTCAAATCATCAATAATTTTATTGAGTTCATACGAGGGTTCATAGTACATAATTTCCTCCAAACATTGGGGTTCTATGCATGCAGATCTGCTATAAAGAGATTAAATAACCTTGACAATGTTGATCTGTTCAATCTGATCTTCGAGTAATTCGTGAAGAATGCCAAGAACAGTTTCAAATCTTGTAATATAGCGCGTACGCTTCATCGTTTGCTATTGGAATTAGATGACGTTTGAAGCGCATATACAATCGATGGCGCTGTGTATGACGTCATAAGGTTGCTTGTTGTGGAAAATGATTCCCACTCAAAGTAGATAGGTGTTTGGTGCGTACTTTATTTAATAATGATTTAATTCTTTAAATGTTTGCTACAAGAATGATTAGATGGCGTTGGTGAGCTGCGATGGAGATGTAGATTTCTTCATAGTTGTTTGAGTTACGCGTACGCTTCGATTCTTTGATCTTTTGCTATTAGAATTAGATGGTGCTGTTTCATGGTGACTTCATATGGTTACCTGTTGTGGTAGATGATTGAGATGTAGATTTCTTCATAGTTTTTGAGCTAATCGTTGATATAGATTTCACGTACTATTGATTCAATACTTGAAAAAGTAACATTTATATTGTTACGGATGAGGAGATTTTAGATTCAAAATTGCAAAAACATACTCACCAACGACTTAATACTCAACATATCCCCATTGCATTTTGCATTCAATAGAAATCAATTTCAACCAAGTTGTTCGCAACAGAGGAATTTTCAGAGACCAATATTTAAACCACCATCTCAAAATGTGAGACACAATCAATTTAATTCTAATCAGCCGGAACCAATGGACACATCATCTTTTTCAAGTTTTGTGAAAAGAAATAATCAACCCTTAAATTTTGCGGAAATTAATTATCAAGAAAATGCGTCACTAGCAGATAACCCTGAGGTCAACTCTTATGACTCATTCATAGGAAACGGTAATGCCGACTCACAAAATAAAAACAGAAACCATTGTACTGACAATGAACCATTGTCCCATGTAGATAACACTCATCCATATAATATGCATGATGGAAATTTTACCTTGGACAGTTTTCAGAACGAAAAAATTTAATACATTTAAATAATATTTCATCAACTTTACCACACATAATAATACCCCAACTCAACGCTAAGTTTTTGATTGATACTGGAAGTACAAAAAGATGTAGTTTGCGTTTAGTCGAGGCGGCGACCTCTTGCTATCCAGTATGTAGCCGCTACTGCAGAGCACGAGGACAACCGGACTTGGAATTACTATTTTGATAATCAAATCTAATATGCATGATAAAATATAAATATGTGATAAGAAAAAAAATCCGTGTCCAAGTCAACCAATATTTTTTTAATATAATATTATCATGATTGCATGTTAAGTTCCTCAAATTCATCATTTTAGAGATTCAAGGTGTTGTAATTGAGAAACAGAAATCTTTTCTTGCGAATATCTGCGGAACCGTTTATCGTACCGAAAACAGCTTTTGAAAGAATTTTTTACTGTTAGATAAGGCATGTTTTGTGCGAAATTCATCATGATCCTATAATTTAACGATTCAATCCATCATACTGATGGGGTTTGACTTTATTCAAGGCGGCGAACCTCTTGCTATCCAGTATGTAGCCGCTACTGCAGAGCACGACAACCGGACTTGGAATTACTATTTTGATAATCAAATCTAATATGTATGATAAAATATAAATATGTGATAAGAAAAAAAATTCGTGTCCAAGTCTACTAATATTTTTTTTAATATAATATTATCATGATTGCATACCGAGCTGTTCAAGCCAATAAGAAGGTGGGGGTGGTGGGGGTGGCTTAAAAGAGAAATTGAATATTGGTTAGTAGTTCAGATTTCTAATATTCCACCACAAAGAATCCCCCTTTCCACTAAACATAAAATGTCATACGTGATAAATGTTGAATAATTCTATACTTTAACTCATCAACTCGAATTCATCATCGGGGATGTCAGAGAATTCTCCTCCGACCTGAACCCCAACTTCCTATTAATTTGAGAATTTTCAAGGAAGATTATCTTATGACTTTTAAAAAATGAAATTACATATACATTGTCCTCCTCCTTATTTTTTCCCGTGTTTTGACAGGTCCAACTAGACCCCTTCCGGTTATCACAGCCTGTAGACCAATATATTTATTTTTAATTTGTAATTGAAAAATAATATCAAACGATACCAAAGACTCGTACTCTTTAGTACCCAGCGATAAATGAAAACTATTGTTTTTCCGATTTTCAAAATTATTTAAATATTTGGCACCAATGTTCAAAGGAAATTATTGATGACTTTGAATAATATATTATAATATTAATTATTATAATTATTGTGAGGTTTGCAGTGTTTTCCATTGGTTTGGTTTGGAGTTTTTAAACTGATTGATTGATTGATTGATTTACCAGGGATGCCTTCACATATATTGAAATTGAAAATAGGTACGCCAATCATCAGGTTAAGGAATATTGATCAGCCAAAACTTTGAAATGGCACTCGACTCGCAGTCACCACCACCAGAGACATCACAGAGACAACTCAGAGACATCTCAGAGACAACTCAGAGACATCTAAAACACTCTTGCGACAACTCAGCGACATCTCAGAGACAACTCAGAGACATCACAGAGACATCTCAGAGAAATCACGGAGACAACTCAGAGACATCTCAAAGACAACTCAGAGACATCTAAAACACTCTTGCGACAACTCAGAGGCATCACGGAGACAACTCAGAGACACTCAAAGACAAGAGACATCTAAAACACTCTTGCGACAACTCCGAGACATCACGGAGACAACTCAGAGACACTCAAAGACAAGAGACATCTAAAACACTCTTGCGACAACTCAGAGACATCATGGAGACATCTCAGACACATCACGGAGACATCACGGAGACATCTCAGAGCCATCACGGAGATAACTCAGAGACACCTTGAACATGTTGGAGACACCTCAGAGTAATTCCATGTCCTCATGATCGATATGGATGTTATGACGTCATAACATTGCAATTTTGGCACACTTCAAAGAGTTAAATCTCCGTCAATTTTTGACTTACAACAAAAAGAAAAAATATGGGTATCTTTATTTTTCATGGGCTCTCAAATTCACCAATAATTTGACGTTTCTTGCCTTTTTGTTTCTTTTTGTGTCGATGCGGAAAGAAATGGATATCTATCAGTAGGTATTCAGACAGCACAATGATTATCCTAAAATACAATAATTCAATTCATCATACTGATGTAGTTTGCCTTTAGTCGAGGCGGCGACCTCTTGCTATCCAGTTTGTAGCCGCTACTGCAGAGCACGAGGACAACCGGACTTGGAATTACTATATTGATAATCAAATCTAATATGTATGATAAAATATAAATATGTGATAAGAAAAAAAATTCGTGTCCAAGTCTACTTATATTTTTTTCAATATAATATTATCATGGGATTACTTGGACTTGGAATTACTATATTGATAATCAAATCTAATATGTATGATAAAATATAAATATGTGATAAGAAAAAAAAAATCGTGTCCAAGTCTACTAATATTTTTTTTATATAACATTATCATGATTGCATGTTGAGTTCCTCAAATTCACCATTTTAGAGATTCAAGGTGTTGAAATTGAAAAACAGAAATCTTTTCTTGCGAATATCTGTGGAACCGTTTATCGTACAGAAAACAGCTTTTGAAAGCATTTTTTACAGTTAAATAAGTCATGTTTTGTGCGGCAGACATCACTTTGTAGCAGCAGCAACTCCAACCTAGTCGAGGCCAACACAAACGTGATCTTACACAGCTGACGGTGATATTGATGTTGAAAACGTGAAAATTTGTAACTTGAAATCACCAACCGACGATTTTGATGCAGTTAACAAAAAATACGCTGACGAGGCTCTGACTAATTTCAAATCGACAATTGAATCTGAGATGAGAATTCATGCTGCCGAGAGTGTAGAGGAGCTGAATAAGTTGAAAAAATATGTCGAGGTCAGGATAAAATCCGTTTTTGTCAACGACGTGACTACAGTAAAAGCAGTCAAGTGAAGATGACGTCACCTTCCAAAAAAAAACTCATCACCGGGCTGTTCAAGCCAATAAGAAGGAATTTTCCCCGTCGCCGTACAATTATCAAGGGAGTGGATGACTTGTGGCAGGTTGATTTGGGGCAAATGGATTTGTATGCGAAAGATGACAGAGGCTACAAATATTTTCTCATCATCATAGACTGTTTTTCAAAATTTGTGTGGACTGAACCATTAAAAAGCAAGTCAGGTGACGAGGTAACCCGAGCCTTTGCGAAAATTCTCAAACAATCACATCGTAGTCCAAAAAATTTGCAATCAGATCAAGGAAAGGAATTCTACAATGGACATTTTCAACGATTGATGCGTCAATATGGCATAAACCACTATAATACCTATACAGATAAAAAAGCGGCCATGGTTGAGCGTTCCATACGAACGATTAAAGAAAAACTATTCAAGTATTTCAGTTTGCATGGGACCTATATAAGTGGGTGGATATTTTACAAGATATTGTGAAAAGCTATAATTCACAAAAACATAGTGTGACCAAAATGAAGCCTCATGATGTGAGCAAAAAACATGAAAAGGGTCTGCTCAATACTGTTTACAGTCACATCAAAATATCTACAAATCGTCGAAAACTTCGTATTGGCGATGTGGTGCGCATTAGTAAAGCAAAGCACGTATTTGAAAAGGGATATACTCCGAAATGGACAACTGAGCTATTCAAGATTGTTGATGTTAAAATTACTAATCCAGTGACGTATCTGCGTGAAGATATAAATGGTCATCCGATAAAAGGAGCATTCTACGAGCAAGAATTACAAAATACAAAACAAGAGGATGTTTATTAGGTGGAAAAAGTGTTACGTAAAAAAGGGAAAAAATATATGTCAAGTGGCTTGGATTTGATAATTCTCACAACAATTGGATAAGTTCCAACGATATTTTATAGGTGTGAAACGTCATTGCGCATGCCCTATCTGTGATAAAGATTTTTGTGAAAAAAAGATTGCAGGATTTGGTGCAACTGAACTTTTCTGCATACTATTCTACTGTTATTGGCATTATTCATGAATTACTTGAAGATCAGATTGAACATATCAATATTAACGATGTAATTTCATCTCTTTATAGCAGAACTTCATGCATAGAAACCCAATGTTTGAAGGAAATTATGTACTATGAATCACAAATACAATGCACCATTGTTCTTTGAATTTAATTTTAATTGCATAGTTTGCAGTTCGGCATTCTAGAAGTGTTTCGAATGCTTTCATCGTTGTCAGACGTCGTCGTCGTCAGAACAGAACAGACCACTTGTGATCATTTTGTGTGTCTGGGGTGTGGCAAAAAGGTAAATATTCTTTTGAATAATTGAAAATATCATAGAATTGATGTGGGGTGCTTGGTTAATTTACAAAAATCCATCGTTTGAAATTAAATCAGGTAAAAATAAACTTTACGTTTTTTCAAATTTTGATGATATTTCATCAATGCACGTTTTTTTTTTTTTTTTTTTTTTTTTTTTTTTTTTTTTTTTTTAAATAATGTTCAAGTAAACGAAACCTACTGTCTTTCAGAAAACAACAAACCGGATTTGGTGGTTATTCTACTACAATTGAAGGTGTGTTGTTCCTGTCTAGAAGGGTTATAGCCGACAATCACCTGCTAAGCTATTTCACACCTTCGAAATCAGAGGGCTTCACACAGAACATCACACGAGTTCATCCCCCAAATTGAGTTAAAACCACCACATCAACGGCGTTCAATAGTTGTGAGTTGATTTTTTCAATATGTCTTCCTCATACAAAGTGTTGTTGAAAAAAGCAGAAAATATGCTTTCATTTTTGAAAAAAATTAAGAGATTTCTGTTCGACAAGCCTTGTGAGAGAACGACAAGCCATTGGATACGTAGAATAAGTAGATTAATCGGCAAATTTAATAATTCAGTACTACATGGTAATTTACCTAGAAACATTCTTCGATTGATTCAGACCAATTTGCAACATCTTAAAGCTAAGAGAAGACAATTATTGATTTTGAAAAATAAGCGGGTTGGGATGGGGTTAGTAAAAGAATCAAAATTAAGCAATAGGGTTAAATGGGAAAAAATTGTTAATTGCTTCAAAGGAAGAGTATTAACCAGTTAAGTAACTGATTTGACTCATAAAGACGTTCATAGATTTATGAATGACGCGTTTATTTTGTTTCAACGTGAATTAAAGAAAGTACTGAAATCTTTTACCATGGTTAAAGTGAACTCATCATGTTGCGGAGAGTTTATCAAAAAATCATCTGAACGTGAAATTGTAGATTTTAAATATTTCAACACCAAGAATGTAATCATTGATGTAGGAACGGATTTAAAAAGCTGGTTTTTTGAAAACGTGCGTGATGTAATTTGGAATAGTTTTTCGGAATTCCAGGAACGTGATTCAGGATTTGCTCTTGTTAGAATAATTTATTTGGAAATTAATGTTGATAAATTTCAAATCGGTAATGGTTCTTTCTATATTGCACTACCGAAGGAAATTGCGAAGAAACATGCATGCGTGAATGTTCAAAATAATGATACCGCCTGCTTTTAGTGGGCTTTTCTTAGTGCGCTTCATCCTGTTAACAAAAATAACAACCAAATCACCTCTTATCCTTATTACGAATCAGTTTTGAATCTCAAAAACTCAGAATCTCCCATGCCGTTGAATCAAATTTCAAAATTTGAAAAAAACAATGATATTTCTGTAAATGTGTATGCTTTGGAACTAATTTCAAAGTCAGATACGGATGATGGTAAACCAAATAATTTCAATATTGTACCAGCCAGGCTAACCAAAGAAAAATTGGTTAGACATGTTAATTTGCTGTTAATTCAAAACAAATACCATCCATCATTAAATGATTACGAGCCACTGCCTACTAATGACAACGATCATGAGGATATAAAATACCATTATTGTTGGATTAAAAATGTATCCGGTCTTGTTTCAAGGCAGTTGAGTAAAAAAAAAATTGCCAAGTATATTTGTGATCGTTGTCTTAATTATTTCTCATCTGAGGTAAAATTGACAGAACATGTAAAGCTGTGTACAAAATTGAATGAATATAAAGTCTCATTCCCAAGTTACAAACATGTCGAATTCAAAAATTTCATTTACAAACAAAAATGTCCCTTCATCATCTATGCGGACTTTGAAAGCCACCTACAAGTAGTCGATCAACACATTTCCATAAATACGCGAAAATATCAAAAACATATAGTTTACAGTGCCGGGTTCTATTTAAAATGTTCCTATGACAATTCTTTTTCATTTTTCAAGAGCTATCGTGGTGCAGATTGTATGGAATGGTTCATCAACGAAATGGTTGAAATATCAAAAGTAATTCATTCAAAAATCAAAAATATTGTTCCCATGATCAAAAAGAAAAGCATCAAGGCTGATTTACATAAATTTGACACCTCCGACTACTCCCCTAATAACCCTTATAAAATCCCGTAGGTCAACAAAAAAGTTCTAGGACTAATGAAGGATGAAGTTGATGGAGAAATTATTACCCATTTCATTGGTCTTCGATCGAAAATGTACACTTTCAAAATTCAGCAAGGGCAAAAAGTTGTGAAAAAGGCCAAAGAAGTCAAGTACAACGTTGTAAAAAATAAATTAACGTTTGATGACTACTGGAATTCTCTACGACATTCAAAAATTATCAGCGCCACTCAGCGTTGCATTCGTTCCTATGCTCACAATGTTTACAGCATTGAGCAAAATGAAGTTGCGTTGAGTGCAAACGATGATAAAAGATTTGTAAAAGAGAATACCTTTGATACACTTCCCTTTGGGCACTATTCAACTTTATAGCATTTTTCAAATATAATTTCAGGAATAGTTATTATTGGGTAAATTACATTGATCTGTTAATATTATGAATAATCGTAAGATAATATTATTTGTATTATCGTAGAAGTAATTGTATGTTCCCCAAGTACCTACAATAATGTACTTCCTGAAAATATATGATTTTGAAGTGCCTTTGTGTGTTTAATTTATTCGAACGCAGCTCATCAACGCCATCTAATCATTCTTATAGCAAACGATTAAAGAATCAAATAGTACGCACCAAACACCTGTCTACTTTGATTGGGAATTATTCAACAGGCAACCCTATGACGTCATACACAGCATCATCGATTCGCAATTCCTGCTTCAAACGCCATTAAAAATCGCAGCTCAGCAACGTCATCTTATCATTCTATAATAGCAAACGATCAAAGACTCGAAGCGCCATCTCAACAACTACAAAGGCCTAAAACCTGAATTCCCAATACCCCCGTCCCCCCATCTTAAATCCAAAATTTTGTCTTTGAAAATTATTATTCATTTGTGGTCTTTGAAAATTCTGTGTAAGATTCAATTTCTCAAAGGTCTGAATCATAGACTTTTTTCGTTCATACCATTCAATGTCACTCTTGATCTGCGCCAAACGTTTATAGAACTTGTTAATTCGTTCTGCAAGTTCACTCATTCTCGTTCTCAATAAATATGAAAACCAAAAGTAGAGTAGCCTAAAACCTGAATTCCCAATACCCCCGTCCCCCCATCCCAAATCACGAGCAGGGGTGCCCGAATTCCCCCACAACACTTGTCCTCGTGCTCTGCAGTAGCGGCTACAAACTGGATAGCAAGAGGTCGGACTAGGTGACGTAGGTGGTTTAGACAATCACATACCAAAGGATCGGGGTAGCAACTGAACCACAAATCTACATTCTATTCAGGGGGGCTCGAATTCCCCCACAACGAAACCACACACAATTTGAGACAAGACCAAAACACACCGAAACGGTATCTAAAATCTATATAAATTCCTATGACTCAGGTGGCGTAGGTACCCCCGTCCCCCCATCAAGCCCTCAAACTATCTCCACGAGCAGGGGGGCCCGAATTCCCTCACAACTAAACCACACAATTCAAGACAAGACCAAAACACACCGCAACTGAACCACAAATCTACATTCTATTTTAGGCACCTTAGTAGCGTATTGGTTTAGACTGTCACGTACAAATCCAAAGGATATGGGTTCCAATCTCGCTATCGGAAAATCTTTTTTCAGACTTTGGTAATAAAATCTAACCTCCACACCCCCCAATCCCCTCATCAAGATCCCAGGAACAAAGCTCCCTGTCAACTGCCATCTGTCAAAGCTGTCATGTCAAAATTACATCTGTCAAGATCGAGATCGAGCGACGTTGCCAGATGACCAGTCTTCGAGCGACGTTGCCAGATTCATCAAAAATTCCCTAAAATCTAGGGAAAAGTCAAAAATATGCCTCGCCCACTCGAGCGCTGATTGGCCGGTGAGCCAGAAGCCCCCTTGTTCAACTACTCACCCTTCTACTTCGTTTCTCTTGGAGAGCCCAGTTCCCATTAGTTCGGAACGTCTGTCGGTCGCTTTGAACCATTTTCGCTGGGCGGGTTTCTTTGAGCGGCATGCTTTGACGCCGCGGCCGCGCTTGTATACGGGTTTCAAAGAGCCGACTTCTAAGTGACCTAACTTATTGTATATTAGTAAACTTTGCCCTAGCTTAGATTATACGAACGTTATTTCTGGACACCCTGTATCAATACAGATTATACATATTGGTAAGTAGCGTTTAATTATAATATTTTGGTATCCCCTATGCTCCTGCTCTGTCAGTTCTTATGCGGGACACCCTGTATACCCAACAAACAATAATTATTGTTGTATAGAGGTTCTTATCAAGAAACATTGAACAATAAAACACTGTAGCATTTTCAAATTTGGAGAAATAGATTAATGCTACTTTCGGTTCTGCCTGATTAAATTCATAGGGGTTTAGACATTTTGAATTTACTCTGTGATCTGATTTAATTGATTTTTATAGTACCCACTTGATTTAGAGTTGATTGAGGGGACAATTCGCTATACTTGTATGAGCCTTCACCCGTTGCTCTTTATTTTCCATTTTGCATTTCCCCATTATGGCATTCCATTTCTACAATTTGTACTTAGATCCATATTACTTATCTAGTTTAAAATTTGCTTGAACAAACTGGTACTTCATTAACTGGTTTTCCGACAATCCCGAATCAAAACAATGGTCAGCTGTTATTGACAACGCTCTACTCCTGAGAAATGGTGTGATTGATTGTCCCCGTGACCCATAGACTCATTGATCGGTGGAAGTCAGGTGGATTGGTTGTCCGGTATTATACTTTAAGGTAGGCGACCAATAATTCCGGCAAAGGACGGAAAGATGACAGATGTCATGAGGGTTTGTAGGGAGTTTTTTTTTGGCGCTTGAACCGTGAAAGACAACGAGGAGAGTTCTTGTTGGCCCCTTTTTGAATTAGTTTTTTTTGAGAGCTACGATTTTATGTCCTCAATACATTATGGATCATAATTATGTAGTTGATTTACATTTCATGTTAGTTTTTGGAAAGATGTGCAAAAAGTGCCAATTTAGAGTCTTCCTAACCATGTGTTCTTGACTTTCAAATCAATCAAAAATCCTGTTCCTGTTGACCAGTTAATTGAAGATTTTCGTTGTGAAAAAGTGGTATTGCCACATAACCTCACATTAGTCTGTGTTGGCCATGTGCCGTTCATTTTTGGTTTGGCCGTTCTCGCTCCTCTGGCATTATTCTAGAGGGTCCAACTTTGGGGTTCCAAGTTCCAGTATCTCTCACACCTACCTTTGTAATGAAGCCCTAGTAGTCCAGACATAATCAATTGCAGCCATCCAGACTGAACTAATGAATATTTTTCCGATCGTCCCAGACCAGCCTTTTGATGACATACCAGGTACCAGGTAAAAATGACCCCAGTTTATACCGGTGTTTAATTTCCCATCATGCGTTCTTAAATTGCTCACCTTGTTTTTTTGTCCTTTAGGTTTATCATGTTTAATAATTTTGAACTTGTACAACTGTAGCGGCAAATGTTGTTTAGATCCTGCGTCACCTACGGAAGAATTCTAGAATTTTATCCCCCGGCGCGTCGCGTGGCTTGAATCATCTTAATTTACATTTTTGCCCTGCGGTTTTCTTAATTTTGCTATAGAACCCTTTTTGTTGATGTTGATACTATAAATTTGAATACTTATAATAGTTCTGGTTTTCTTGAACGAACATTTGA
Organism: Orchestes rusci; assembly: GCA_958502075.1. Lineage (NCBI taxonomy): Eukaryota > Metazoa > Arthropoda > Insecta > Coleoptera > Curculionidae > Orchestes > Orchestes rusci. The sequence goes on from OY293304.1 coordinate 21,905,139, forward strand.
GCTTCTGTAACTTATTGACCATCACCATATTTCACGAATGCGTTTATTGGACGCAGCATGTTGTAGCCTACCTTTTGATCTTCCCAGTTGGCTTCAACAAATTTGGCTACGGCAGCTCTTGTAGTCTTTGGCGATGGGTGGTAGAGTAGGGTTTCGTTTTGATTAAGATTAAGTTTGAAAAGAGGGCGCCACTTTATTTTTTATAGGTGAAAACAAAGAAACCTTGTGTAAAAAGATTCACTGTGATGTCTGGAGTGAAAGAAAACACTGCGTGTCCCAAAACACTATAACTAGCATTTATTTACATAAATATACAGTTTGTCGAATAAGGTTGTAATAAGGATGGTTTTAATACCAACCCTATTGATTCACTCACTGAACTTTGATACAGTTCAAGGGGTTAAATATTATAAC